>CM042569.1:15509432-15899432 GCA_023630585.1 Cranoglanis bouderius | reverse complement strand
TACTGGCCTTTGCAAGACTACAGTTTGCCAATGAGCATATATGCAAAGATCAGGCCTTTTTGGAATAATGTGCTCTGGACAGACAAATCAAAGATTCGTTTTGAGTTGTTTGACCACAGTAACAGCAGACATGTTTGGCGCAGACCAAAGACAGCTTTTCAGGAGATAACAACTGTGAAGCACGATGGTGGAAATGTTATGGTTTGGGGTTGCTTTCACTGCCTCTGGGACTGGACAGCTTGCATTCAGTGATTCAGCTATGAATTCTGCATCACATCAAAGAGTGCTTGAAGATAATGTGAGGCCATCTGTCCGAAAGTTAAAGTTGAACCTAAAGCATACTAGCAAATCCACCAAGGAATGGCTCAAAAAGAAGAAATGGAGGGTTATGGAATGGCCTAGACAAAGCCCGGATTTGAAATCCCATTGAAATGTTGTGGGGGGATTTGAAACAGGCAGCACATGCAAGAAAACCCTCAAACATCTTGCAACTGAAAGAATATTGCATGGAAGTGTGGTCAAATAGTCCAGCAAGCCGATGTCAGAGACTGATGGACAATTATGCAAAACTCCTACAAGAAGTTATTTCTGCTAAAGGGGCAATACTAGCTTTTGAGGCCAAGGGTGTATTTACGTTTTCCACAGAAGAATATCACATCTATTTATATTTCTGTTAAATAAATGATTGAAAAAGCTCATTTTTCTTGACTTGAATCCATTTAAATGGATTTAAATGTGCTGTTATTTAACAAAGGGAAATGTATAATCATTGAGACAGCGTACTGTTCTGTAAGGAGACATTTATTTATATGTATAGAGGGACTGGGTCAGATATCGCTGGTCAGATCTGGAATCTGATCCACTTTGCAGCATTCGAGTGTTTTGGTGCTATTATTGATTCTGTACAGAACTATATGCAGAATTAATATACAGGATCTCAGTCACTGCCTGTATAGTCAAGGAGCACTTTGCTGCATGTGTCCTAAACTTGCAGTTCGTTCTCTGGGCTCCGTGGCATTGAGGAAAGCCGAGGGGTTGGATGGAGAAATCCACCTGAACGTCTTCACCATCGATTTTAACGAGGAGCTGGTGGCCCTGTACGGTGGAAGCCTGATCCGGCAAACTCACTTCCTCCATGAGAGCATCAAGGTCATCCTGAAGCTTTACAAGGTCAGAGGTCAAAGGTTGGGTAAACTATCAGATGTTCTCCAAGGATAGTTGTCTGATGAGTTGAGGGAGGTGTGTTAGAAAGGTGTTAGATAAAAAAAAATTCAGGACACTACTGTGGTAGATAAAAAGAGTGAGTGGAAATAAATAATGCTTGTAGAATTGATTTATTTATTATCTTCCCTGCCAAAGAGAGGCGTTGTGGTAGAAACCTTTGCTCTACAGAGACAGCACAGAGGACAGACGACCATTTCAGGGTCACAGATCCTTATTGTTTATACACCTTAAGAGGTTCTGTGGCTTGTCTGTGGCAGTGGAGCCATTCAAATGATCTATGTAGAACCATACTACAGTCTCTCTTTTACAAAAGGCTCTAAAACACCTGCAGACAAGTAGAACCATTAACCAGCCGAAGAACCCTGTTTATTGAAGTACAGTGGTGCTTTGAGCTAACTACTACTGCTGACACATCAAATTCAGTGTCGAGAGAAAACAAAAATAGTAGTCAGACATACAGAATAACATCAACATCTCTTATTATAGTAACGAGCATGTGGGATGCTAGTGGAGATGATTAAACAACACCACTAATAGCAGTAATCAGATCAGATTTCTCTCCATGGCCCCGCCCCCTTCTTGAGAATGTTTAAAATGTCCTCCCTATTATATAGTGTAGGTAAAATTCTAGTTTTCTGCATCAGTCTCTGATGCTGTTAAGGTTACTGTATATTACCAACCATCAGTTCTGTTTATTGTGAAACGAAGCATCTTTCCTGTCTTTAGCAGAACCTTCCAGATCCTCCCAGCAGTGTGGTGTTAGTGGGTCACTCTATGGGTGGTGTGATCGCGCGAGCTCTGTTCTCCCTCCCTCACTTTAATCCTCGCCTGGTCAGCCTTATCCTCACCCAGGCCTCTCCTCACCAGGCCCCTGTTCTCTCCTTGGATCCTTTCATACTCGGTAGGAAAGTTCTCAAAGCCTCACATGCGTACTGGTTACAAGAGTGCACTGTTCATATTCATTTTATTTGTTTTTTGCCTCTGCTGTAGATTTCTACTCGTCTGTCAGGCGGCACTGGATTGCCAGGGCAGAGGATTTGCGTAACGTGACCGTGTTGTCTGTGGGCGGTGGATACCGTGACTTTCAGGTTCGCTCAGGCCTGACCACCTTGACCTGCCCTGCGGAGGACCTGAACAAGATGGTCGTCCTGGTGAGGAAGTGGAAATGCAGCAGTGTTTTTTTATATATATACAGTACAGTGCAAAAATCTTAGGCACCCTATTTTTTTTTAGTACAAACTTTGTTATAGATTTTTTTATTTTATGACTTCTACATTATCAAACCAGTACAAAAAAACATTTTAGATTCCCAAACATTAGGTTTCTAGCACAAAATGAAATGTTACAGAAAAATGTTTGTATGTCAGTAAAGAAAGCAGCATATTACGTAAGAGACACTTTTCAGACAGTAAACACAATGAAGGCTGCTGGGTTTCGCTGCAAAAATAAGAAGCGAGTGCGAAAGTCAAAGTGTCCAGAAGAACTGTGTCTGGTTCTGCAAGATGCTCAATAAAACTTACCAGCTCATTTCCTTATAAAACTGCACTAATTGTACCGGAGGCTACTATTTTTATTTTTATTTTTTTGTCACACCAAATATTGACTTTGTTTCATTTACTACTGTTTACTGATCTTTACTGTATTTTTTAAAAAATTTTTTAATGTAGAAACATTTAATTTCATTTAATTATTTTGAAGGCATCTTTGCTCTACAGCATTTCTTTGCATGTGCCTAAAACTTTTGCACAGTACTGTAGATATAGATGGCTTTGGGCCACAATTCATATGAACAGTTATTCTATGATGGCTTTAGGACTGCAATTGTCACGAACAGTTTTGCAGCCAAGTCTCCATCAGTGAACAGTGGAGAAGTTCAACAAAACAGACTTAATGTGAAAACTATAATGAATTTCCTGGTTACACAACTGCACTATTTGACCATGTAGTACACCTTTATAGAAGGGATTTATTTACAGTCGCACTATCCCCAGGATGAGGATGGGTTCCCTTTCAGGTCTGGTTCCTTTCATGTTTTCTTCCTCATATCATCTCAGAGTTTTTCCTCTTATGAATAAATTCATACAATTAAAATGTATATCCTGAATGTATTTTTTTTTTCTGTACAGCTGCTTTGTGACAATGTCTATCGTTAAAAGCGTTATACGAATAAAACTGAATTGATTTGAATTGAATATGAAAAAATAAAACAAACACGCATTCTCATGAGGCTTTGTCTTGAATAATTAGTATGAGCTTAGTGTAAATGCTGTTTAAGATTAAGCCTAGTTTTAGAGAATGATGTATTTCGTATATTTAGTGTAAATGAAAAATGTTACATAAAATACAAATGCAAGAAGTGTTAAAATATTTATTGAAAGGAATTTTACTCATTATCACCTTGTGCGCTTGTTCTTTAAATCTGTAAATAATTATATTTGTGATGTTGTTCTGCACCAGTATAGCCTAGGCATTACCAGGCATCCCATCATGCCACTGTATTATCACACCCATCTAGAGAACAGGTCATGGTAACGAGATGTGCTCTACTGTTCATAGGTGACTGCTGTTCCCAGGACATGGGTGTCTACAGATCACCTGTCCATCGTGTGGTACGTAGGTCACTTACACTAGTATCCAAGAGAGAACTTTATCTGAGGAGTGATATTATTTTTCAAACCGAAGTAGTTGACACTTTGGCTTAAAGTCCCATCGCAGTAACTGCACAATGGTATCCTATTAGTGTGTGTATGGAGTATTCGCTACGTTCATATCATTCGCTTACGAGGAAGCAAAATGTACAAAGCCTCACGCTGGTGAGTAGCTATGATGAAGTGATGTCTGGCCAAAGTGTCACAATAATATGAACTGTCCACGTTGTGGTGATGTTGCTTACCTCATGTTTTTAATAGTGATTTGACTTTTTTTTTTTTTTTTTTTTACCCGGATGCTTCTGTGCTTGATGTTCTTTTTTTTTTGGATTTCGTTTAAACTCAGTTTTGTGTGAATGTGAATATTTTTCCCAAGGTGTAAGGAGTTGGTGCTGGCCACAGTGCGGGCGTTCTTCGACCTCATTGAGCCTGAAACGGGGCAGGTGGGTACCGTGATGCTTTACATCAGCCTTCATGATGTGTGTGCGTGCAAGATGTGCCTCATACTGATGTGTCTTATTCTGCAGTTCACAAAGGATACTGAGAGAAGGATGTCTGTACTGAATCATCACTTCATTCGCCACCCAGTACGGCTCCCTGGAGAGCAAATCAACTCCAATGTCAGCTTCTCAGGTGTGTGTAAGAGTGTGTTAACAGTGTCTTTGAGGGATTTGGTCGAATAGGAGTACAAGGCAAGTGAGAATTTGAATTACTACCACACATATAGTTTGTAATCGCAGTAGGCTTAGAGTAGTGCTATTCATTGTACACATTTGATCAGAGAATATTACTTTAGTGTTTATCTACATGCCTTTGCTTCAGCATTATCTCTCTCTCTCTCTCTAGGCACCCTGGAGGCCTGGAGTGAAGTGAACACGCTCCGTCTGTTCTACAGCACCCCCAAGGTGATGCACACTCACATACTGCACTCTACTACACAGTTATCACTCTGCCACATGGGTTTAACACGTTCCATCTTTGTTTCATCCACGACTCCACAGGAAGTTCGAGTTCAGTACTTCCTGTTTGCGCTTTCCAGCCGGAGGAAAGCCTACACACACTTCTACTGCCGCAGCAGCAACCTGGTGAGCGTGCAGTCTCAGTCTGCAAATTAGGGAATATATTAAAAGAAAAAAAAAAAAACTCATTTGGCTATAAATTTTCAAATATAATTGTTTGAATGCTTGCGGAGGAGCACTGCTGCAATCATTAAAAACTGGATTAAAAAAAGAAATCTAAAGACAGCCTCTGATTTTGTTACATAACATTTTTTTGGATCAGTGAATGTTTGGAAATGTAAAATTCGCTCTCCTGCTACTGACCAACGCAGAAGACATAAGTAAAGATACAAGACAAAATGTGTTAAACAAAAACGGGTGTGTTTTCTCACAGTGCACTCATGACCGTGAATTCAGAAATGTTTAGATTATAAAAGTGATTTCAGGGCTTTTATTTCTGTTTCACAGGAAATGTCCAGCTGGCTCTTCGGCTGCACGCAGATGAACGGCTCTGTGTGGTGAGTGTTAAGTAATTAAACTCCACCAGAAAGCTGTCTTGAATCGGAGTGTTATTACTGTATATCCATTGATTTACAGTGTGTGTGTGTGTGTATATATATATACACACACACACAGGTGCATCTCAATAAATTAGAATGTCATGGAAAAGTTCATTTATTTCAGTAATTCAACTCAAATTGTGAAACTCGTGTATTAAATAAATTCAGTGCACACAGACTGAAGTAGTTTAAGTCTTTGGTTCTTTTAATTGTGATGATTTTGGCTCACATTTAACAAAAACCCACCAATTCACTATCTCAACAAATTAGAATACTTCATAAGACCAATAAAAAAAACATTTTTAGTGAATTGTTGGCCTTCTGGAAAGTATGTTCATTTACTGTACATGTACTCAATACTTGGTAGGGGCTCCTTTTGCTTTAATTACTGCCTCAATTCGGCGTGGCATGGAGGTGATCAGTTTGTGGCACTGCTGAGGTGGTATGGAAGCCCAGGTTTCTTTGACAGTGGCCTTCAGCTCATCTGCATTTTTTGGTCTCTTGTTTCTCATTTTCCTCTTGACAATACCCCATAGATTCTCTATAGGGTTCAGGTCTGGTGAGTTTACTGGCCAGTCAAGCACACCAACACCACGGTCATTTAACCAACTTTTGGTGCTTTTGGCAGTGTGGGCAGGTGCCAAATCCTGCTGGAAAATGAAATCAGCATCTTCAAAAAGCTGGTCAGCAGAAGGAAGCATGAAGTGCTCCAAAATTTATTGGTAAACGGGTGCAGTGACTTTGGTTTTCAAAAAACACAATGGACCAACACCAGCAGATGACATTGCACCCCAAATCATCACAGACTGTGGAAACTTAACACTGGACTTCAAGCAACTTGGGCTATGAGCTTCTCCACCCTTCCTCCAGACTCTAGGACCTTGGTTTCCAAATGAAATACAAAACTTGCTCTCATCTGAAAAAAGGATTTTGGACCACTGGGCAACAGTCCAGTTCTTCTTCTCCTTAGCCCAGGTAAGACACCTCTGACATTGTCTGTGGTTCAGGAGTGGCTTAACAAGAGGAATACGACAACTGTAGCCAAATTCCTTGACACGTCTGTGTGTGGTGGCTCTTGATGCCTTGACCCCAGCCTCAGTCCATTCCTTGTGAAGTTCACTCAAATTCTTGAATCGATTTTGCTTGACAATCCTCATAAGGCTGCGGTTCTCTCGGTTGGTTGTGCATCTTTTTCTTCCACACTTTTTCCTTCCACTCAACTTTCTGTTAACATGCTTGGATACAGCACTCTGTGAACAGCCAGCTTCTTTGGCAATGAATGTTTGTGGCTTACCTAGTGAACCAAACTGAGAGACCATTTTGAAGGCTCAGGAAACCTTTGCAGGTGTTTTGAGTTGATTAGCTGATTAGCATGTCACCATATTCTAATTTGTTGAGATAGTGAATTGGTGGGTTTTTGTTAAATGTGAGCCAAAATCATCACAATTAAAAGAACCAAAGACTTAAACTACTTCAGTCTGTGTGCATTGAATTTATTTAATACACGAGTTTCACAATTTGAGTTGAATTACTCAAATAAACGAACTTTTCCACGACATTCTAATTTATTGAGATGCACCTGTGTATATATATATATAAAAAATATGGGTTGTAACATCTGAACTTGGTTAACAGAAAATACTGGATCTGTAAAATAATTAATTAATTAATTTCATTTATAATATTTTTGTTCTGTTTTCTCTCAGTGTGCAAGCAGTGGATTTGTCCCACAGAACAGAACTTCTTCCAGCCTATAAGGTAAGTGTTGTTTTTTAATACTCTTTTAATACCTCTTAAACACAGTCTCAATAATGAGTGCATACCTGTGCTTAAATATCCATTTAAAAATAAATGCACAGACATTACAGTGCAGCTACATCTGCTTTTCTGTCACACACTGTGAAGAAACACACAAACAATATAACATTTAGAAATGCAGTTCCTTTAACCGATCTCTGCTGTGTTACCGTACTGGATTTACAATCCTGCTCAAACGCATTTTAGAGTAAAAGCCTCAGATAAATACTGATTGTATCTCTAATCTTTATCGTTGACTTATACCCAATAAAAGGTTACAAGAAAGGTTTTAAGCATCAAATTTACACTTTAGGTAAACTTTATAATAAACTTTTATAGTAAACTTTTAGGTACACTTTATAATAATAAACACACACAAAGAATCTGACAGAAATCTCTCAAACTGTCCACACTTTTACTCTAATCAAGCAGTCTATATTTTATAAATATTCAAATTAGAAACCCTCCCACACCCTTCTCTTGGTCTTCATTTGCATATTAGACTTACTTTTGATTATTCATTAGCCTGTCACATGTTAACTCAGATGTTTCTTAGAGATTTTCAGATGCTGTTCGCTGCAGTGACACTTTTTCACACTTTGCTCAATCTGCACACTCAAGCTTATTACCATAAGAGGAAATATTTTAGGTGACTTTGGACAGTCACAACTTTGTTTGTCTGTATCCCTTTGAACTTGGAAGGCCAGTCTTAATTTAAACATATATTTCCCTGGGTAAGCTAAGCAATCTGTCTTCGTTTTTCATTTTTAAGCTTTACATTATATTAAAAGTATTAAAGGTCTGGTATTTGGTGTGTAAGTAAAGAAGGAGTGGCAAATGAGTGGAAAGTTGTTGACTAGAAAAATCAGTCACTTATTACGTATTCAACACAATTGATGCATTGAAGGGAAAGGTTAATTTCCAAGGTCTTTTGCATAAAATAATTGACAGTTAAGATGATGATAATGTGATGTTGGACAGCCGGCAACAAAGTACTCCACTGTGTAAAAAAATAAATAAATAAAAAATGATGCATGAGATCTAATCCCAAGGATGCCACAGAAATCCATGGCCAGGAGTCAAGAGAGCAAAGTTGGTCTGTCTTGGTGAGAGGGAGCAAAAATGCTGTCTTGGTGAGAGGGACTGTGAGAGGCAGTAGAAAATCGGGTGTGTCTGTGAGCTCATGTATGTGGAAGAGGACAGACATTTACATTTATGGAATTTGGCAGACGCCCTTATCCAGAGAAGTGCCTTGGGGTCTCTATGAATAAATACATCCTCATACTAGTTCACAGGGACTAAGAGTACTATCAGTCAAAAAACTTTATTTTATTTTATTTTTTAAATGGCTTCTGTATGTTAATAGATAGAAGTCATTTTAAGGGTGGTCTGAGCCCACCCAAATGTCTGGACTGGAACCTACTACTACTTTTGAAATGTGTTAGGTGAGGTGCGTCTCATTGTGAGCCTGCTACAGCAGCTTAGAATGCTTAGAATGTAAAAATATGTGTTTTTTAAATGACTTTTGTATGTTAAATGACTCATGTCATTTTAATTAATGCGTGGACAACGTCGACGTTTTAGGCAACTTGCGCTGTGATACCGCGTCAGAACATTCTCAGGTGTAAATATGCAGCTCTAACGCACATTGGCATTTTTGAGTAAATGTTTTATGTCCGTCTATAATAATTGAATATTATTAAAACTAATGGTGGTATTGATATCTGCGTAAGACTGTTGCCTTTATAGAACAAGGGCAGGGGAAAGTGAATATCCAGCAAATATCGAACCTAATTTTCCCAGTGGGGTGGACATGCCATCCTCCCTCACTGTAACCCTCTTACTGCCTTTGAAAAGCACATAATGAACTTCTCGGAGCAAAGCAACATGGTTTGGCAAAGCCACTGATGGAACAGAGAAGATTCTTGATGCATGCCTTCCTTGTACCTTGAGAGATGGTGGGACCAGTCGAGCAGTGCTAGAGGATCGGAGAGAGCATGGAGCAGTGCAGGGTGTGTGAAGTCCTCCATGTGTGTTACGCTGCCCTTTGATGCAGCATGAGCAGCAGTTCGAAAAGATGCGGTTTGTTGGCTTCAGGTCTCAGATGAAGCTCCCTGGGTGGTAGTTGATAGTTGTGATGGGGGAGAGTGAGCTAGGGAGTGGGAATTGGCAGGTGACCAGGGGATTGTTCTTTACCTATGAACATGCTTACAACAGTCCAGGGTATCCAGTGTGAATATCCATGCATTTTCCTACAGATGCTGAAATGTTCTTTACCATACTGAGTCTCAGGGTGGAGACTGTTATTTTGATGTCATTTATAGCCATTATTTTCACACCTGTATATTTACTGTGCTGCACTGTCTCACCTAATTATACAGTGTGTACAACCCCAGTTCCAAAAAAAGTTGGGATGTTGTGTAAAATGTAAATAAAACCAGAATGAAATGATTTGCAAAATCATCAAATCTCATAAACCTATATGTTATTCACAATAGAACATAGAAAACATATCAAAAGTTTAAACTAAGTAAGTGTACCATTTAAAGAAAAAAATAAGGTAATTTTGAATTTGATGGCCGCAACACGTCTCAAAAAAGTTGGGACGGGGGGAAATAAACTACATCTACAAATTGTGGAACAATTTCAGAATAATGTTCCTCAACGTAAAATTGCGAAGACTTTGAATATCTCATCATCTACAGTACATAATATCATCAAAAGATTCTGAGAATCTGGAGAAATCTCTGTGCGCAAGGGACAAGGGTGAAAATCAATATTGCATGCCCGTGATCTTCGGGCCCTCAGGCAGCACTGCATTAAAAACAGGCATGATTCTGTAATGGAAATCACTGCATGGGCTCAGAAACACCTCCAGAACTCATTGTCTGTGAACACAGTTCGCCGTGCCATCCACAAATGCAGGTTAAATCTCTATCATGCAGAGAAGAAGCCATATGTGAACATGATCCAGAAACGCCGCTATCTTCTCTGGGCCAAAGCTCATTTAAAATGGACTGAGGCAAAGTGGAAAACTGTTCTGTGGTCAGATGAATTGAAATGTGAAATTCTTTTTGGTAACCATGGACGCCGCGTCCTCTAAACTAAAGAGAACTAAAGAGGAGAGGGACCATCCGGCTTTTTATCAGCGCTCAGTTCAAAAGCCTGCATCTCTGATGGTATGGGGGTGCATTAGTGTCTATGGAATGGGCAGCTTGCACATCTGGAAAGGCCCCATCAATGGTGAAAGGTATATACAGGTTTTAGAGCAACATATGCTTCCATCCAGATTTCATCCCATCTTTACTTCTGAGAGACTCTAAGATACTCTTTTTATACCCAATCATGTTACTGACCTGTTGCCAGTTAACCTAATTAGTTGCAAAATGTTCCTCCAGTTGTTTCTTTTTACTTACACTTACTTTTCCAGCCTTTTGTTGCCCCGTCCCAACTTTTTTGAGACGTGTTGCTGCAATCAAATTCAAAATTACCTTATTTTTTTCTTAAAATGGTAAATTTCCTCAGTTTAAACATTTGATATGTTTTCTATGTTCTGTTGTGAATAACATATGGGTTTATGAGATTTGCAAATCATTGCATTCTGTTTTTATTTACATTTTACACAGCGTCCCAACATTTTTGGAATTGGGGTTGTAGAATGATGATATTATCCCGTCCTTCCTTTTCTCTTCCTGTATTGTGTGTGTTTAATTTTTTTTTTTTTTAATTTTATTTTGACACTTTACATGACCATTGATGGAGATGACATTTACTCTTTCCTCTCTTTCACTCCAGGTCCGAACTGTGAAACTGAGTGAGCTGTTTGCCGTCTCTCATCTGATCATCGATGCCTCAAACCCCAGTGCACGACAGGTACAAAAAACCAAAATCATCCACAAAAACCATTCATCTTCTGCTCTCATCCATACGTGAATTCTTCAGATCGGAGACTCGGGACCTCAGGCCATAACCGAGAAACACACAGGAATACGTAAACTCCCCTCTGAACCCAAATTAAATACACAGATTGGTTCATGTTGTGAATCTTTTAAACGTTAGTTGAAAACTATTAGTGACATTCCTTTAAATAATTTAAATATTTAAAAGGGCTTAACACAGATCCTTTTTTAGATCATTATTTAAAATGTCTTTTTGAATGTCTGTGCATTATTTCTGTATATTATCTGACTATAACAGCTATTCTAGAGGTTTCTGTTGAAAATTGTTGTTTTATTTTTTCCAGTTTATAGTGGAGTGTGAGTGGCAGAGAGAGGAAAGCCTGACCGTCTCAGTACCTGTCCCTCATGTTCTCTCTTTCGGTGAGCTCACACTCTTTATTTCCCACAAGCTCTTAACCCATCTCTCGGTGAGGGCTCTTAAATACCTCAGACCCAAAAATATCAGGCCTCAGATATAAGTGAACTATAAGTGTAAACCCTCGGGAAAAACTAAAAAGGGAAGTGGTCTAATTTTAAAACATATTCATATCGTCTAAAACTGCAAGTCTGTATCTATTTGGATGGAAAATGATTTATTCACTGCCAAAATGTATACATGGTTGTGATTACAGTGGAATCTATCTAATATTTCTAATATTTCTTATTCTCTGTGGTAAACAAACATACAACTTATAATAAATTAGGCAAAAATAAGATTTTAAAACCAATCTCGTGTGAAATTGGCTTATACTGTGTATATAATGGAATAAGATGTTTAATAATCATATTTCTTAATAATCTAATCGTGAGAAATATAAAATAAATTCACTTGTATTTTTCAGTTTTTAGGACAGTGTCTGATTTTATGGAATTACAAATCTAAATCGATCCCTCCAGAATTTTGCGATCGCACAAATTAACGCAAAGTCAAGCAAACTCCGCAATATTGGGAGGAGCTTGCAATTTTCCAGAATTACCGCAGATTTTCTACAGATTTGCGCCGAGAAGCGTCATGTCACGTTATAACAACGTGCATTCAGCCAAAGCCCTCTGCGATTCACATGCATCGAACATGAACATGAATTTCGCCAATTCAAGTAGTTTTCCACAAAAAACCCCACAAAAAACTCTACAAGTTGCATGACAAATTTTGAAAAAAGGCCGCAGCTAAATCAAGCATTTTTGGCTGCAACAATCACAAAAAACTCCATGAAATCCTGTCTTTAAAAAAAAAAAAAAAAAAAAAAAACATACAATTTCATTTCTAAAGTTGAACAATTGTGAAGGCACTACAGCTGTGTTTGAATGAGAGTTTTTAGGAAGGTTTAATATGTCTTTGAGCTTTTAAAGTGAGTAACTCCAGTGGAAATGAAAGGGAAGTGAGTAAATCCACTTGTTGGGGTCCACTTTGTGAAGGTTGCTCAGGGACACTCCACTCATCCTAACATACAACTCAGCAGGATTCCACTTTCATTTAACTAGGATTAAAAGAGGGAAAAGTCATTACAGGTAGTGCACACTTCAGTTGTAGAAAGTTATGCCACAGTGTCAAGTCCCAAACCAGTAGAGTCAGGCTTAACATCTCCTTCTGCCAGTTATTACTGTTAAACAGGTTTTCTGTTGAAAAAAGTAGTAGTAGTAGTAGTAGTAGTGAACCTAAAGGTCAAAATATTCTTTTCTGTTCTTTAAAAGTTTGAAATAACAGCAGTATTCTAATAGTGATAGATTAACTATTATAATGATGCGCCTTTTTGGCAGGTTTGACAGTAGGTCATGTCACCATCAACTCGTCCGGGCTATTGCACACACTACAACTGCAACACTTTCACCAGGTAAAGCTCACCCTGCTTTATGTTTTCTATTTATACATTATATGTTTCCTTTTAACTACCAAATAATTACCAAAGCTGCTGGCTTCCTTTTGGACCACTAATAATTCTATCCGAATCAAATAGTGCTTGGCACCCTTAATCGCTGCATGTACTTTCAATGTGTAATGTTCTTCATCCAACAGGTTTATCAGGCCTTTAAAATCACAGTAAGCAGCCAATGCAAGGTCACCAAAGGTAAACTGATAAATTGTACTTTCCATTTAAATCCTAGTCATGGTACCTGTTTAATCTGTCTGTACAAAACAAACGTTTTTTGCTTGTAGAAAGACTGCCCAGTATCTACAGATTAAAGGTGCCGTGGTTTCGAGAAGATTCCTTCATCACAGCAGGGTACTCGAGCAAAGCCAGTCGTATTACATATTTTGTTTCGGTTTTAACCTTCCTGGTACATATTGTTTATTTCCTTGTTGTTCTAATAAACATTGTCATTTCCAGCATTCCCTCAATCACAGAGATTAGTGGCATGCTGCACACCAGTCGCCAAGACAACACCTCAAGTGCCCTTTTACTGCTCCACACTGCCCCCAACTGCCAATACAAGGTAATTTCCCATAAGGCATTAGTGCCCACTTTGTTTTTTTTGTTTGTTTGTTTTTTTACCACTTAGTCCACTTACCACTTACCACTTAGTGAGTGACTAACATAGTGTCTGATCTCACTGCAGGTCTCAGTGCGCGCCTCCTTCCCTAAAGTGCTCGGGCAGGTAAGCTCGCTAAACAGTCTCTTCCAACATTCCAGTTCACATAATGCCTTCTCTCTGTTTCAGAGAATTTAAATGATTTCACAGATAACCCAGCTCACTGATTAAGCTGATATTTGGAAGGATTTCTGGTTTCTCAGATCCTGCGTTTCTGTGGACCTGCGTTGCCTGTGTATGTGGCTGTGACGTTGCTGCTCGCTTTAAAGAGTCAGCTGTCTTCTGTCCTGCGAACGGGTCGAGCCGTGAGCACGAGAGACACTGTAGCTAAAGGTTTACAGCTACATAAACTAGAGCCTCCTGTCCTACTGCTGCACCTGTTCCTCAGGTGAGTTCACTGTCTGCTCATTTAGATCAGACCTGGACTGAACTAGGTTTAGCACTCAGTCTTTTGTGTAATTCATTTTAACTGTGATTTGTTTTTCTTTCATCAGTTTTATCAGAATTTATTTTATGTTCTATATTTGGTTGATATGTACGGCTATTTATTAGCTGTGTTCTCTCTCTCTCTCTCAATTCAATTTCAAAGTACTTTACTGTATTGTTTACATAGAATATTGCCAAAGCATTAATATAGATAAAAAAGGAGAATGAATGAATAAATAAATAAATAAACAAACAAACAAATAAATAAATAATAGAATAGAATAGAATAGAATAAAAAATAGTACTAATTACAAAAATAAATACTAAAATAAAATATATACATAAATAAATAAATTAAAAAAAATGTATGAATACATAAATACATACAGTGGATATAGAAAAGAATCACCCCCCTTTAAAATAATCACATTTTGTTGCTTTTCAGCCTGAAATGAAGACAGACACAGTTTTTGTTTTACTCAGTGCAACTTATAACATCCAAGTGAAAGATATAACACCAACATGTCAGAATAAATAAATAAATAAACAGAATCACTGAGTTGGAAAAAGGGTCACCCCCTTGTGTCAGTATTTTGTTGAACCACCTTTTGCTTTAATTACAGTCTTTAGTCTGTTGGGATATGTCTCTACTAACTTTGCACATCTAGACTTTGCAATATTTGCCCACTCTTCTTTGCAGAACTGCTCAAGTTCAGTTAAATTTGATGGTGCCCGTTTGTGGACTGCAGTCTTCAAGTCATTCCACAGATTGTCAGTGGGGTTTAAGTCTGGGCTCTGACTAGGCCATGCAAGGACATTCACCTTTTTCTCCTTCAACCACTGTGTGGTCAGTTTTGCTGTGTGCTTTGGGTCATTGTCATGTTGGAAGGTAAACCTTCTTCCCACTGACAACTTTCTGGCAGAGGGCAGCAGATCTTCCTCAAGAATTTGACGGTATTTTGCCCCATCCATTTTCCTTCTATCCTGACAAGTGCTCCAGTCTCTGCTGCAGAGAAACACCCCCATAACAGGATATTACCACCTCCATGCTTTACTGTAGGAATGGTGTTATTTGGATGGTGAGCTGTATTGGATTTCCACCAGACATATCGTTTGGTGTTGAGGCCAAATAATTCATCTGACTATAACACCTTTTTCCATGTGGCCTCAGAATCTTCAAGGTGCGTTTTGGCAAAGCTCAGTCATGGGTGGCTTTTTTCTTGCAACCCCCCCATACAAGCCACATTTGTGGAGAATTTGTGATATTGTTGTCACATGCACACAATGACCACTCTTTGTCATAAATTCCTGCAACTGCTTCAGAGTTGCTGTAGGCCTCTTGCTAGCCTCTCTGCCCAGTTTCCTCCTGGCTCTTTCATCCAGTTTGGAGCGACATCCTGATCCAGGGAGGGTCTGTGTTGTACCAAATACCTTCCACTTCTTAATAATAGACTTCACTGTGCTTCTAGGCATTGATAAAGCCTTCGAAATTTTTTGTATCCATCTCCTGACTTGTGCCTGTCCACAACTTTATCCCGGAGATCTTTTGACAGTGCCTTGCCACCCATAGTTGATTGTTTGCTTCAGTTGCACTACAAAATGCTCCAGGAAAGCTCTTTTCATGCTGAGCTAATCAAAATGACCACAGCTGATCACAGTTGAAAGTCAAATGACTTTGTGTGCCATTGAGAAGGTGATTAGCTACACCTGATTGAGTTTACAAGTCATTTTACGGGGGGGGTGATCCTTTTTCCAACTCAGTGATTCTGTTTTTTTATTTTTATTTTTTTCTGACATTAGTATTATATCTTTCACTTGGATGTTATAAGCTGCACTGAGTAAATACAGCTGGATAAAACAAAAACTGTGTCCGTCTTCATTTCAGCCTGAAAAGCAACAAAATGTGATTATTTTAAAGGGGGGTGATTCTTTTCTATACCCACTCTATATAGGAAATTAGCTGGTAAGGTTTATTGCGCATCTTGAGACTTTGACTTTCACACTTGCTTCTTATTTTTGCAGCAAAACCCAGCAGCCCTCATTTTTGTCTGAAAAGTGGTATATACAGTGTATATATATATATATATATATATATATATATATATATACACATATATATATATATACATATATACATATATACATATATATGTATATATATGTATATATGTATATATGTATATATATATATATGTGTATATATATATATATATATATATATATATATATATATATATTATGTGTGTGTGTGTGTGTGTGTGTGTGTGTGTGTGTGTATATCTTCTTTTCCTTTCTGCTGTTCCCTTCAGGGGTCGCCACAGCGAATCATCTGCCTCCATCTAGCCCTATCCCCTGCATCCTCTTCTCTCAGACCGACTACCTTCATGTCCTCCTTCACTACATCCATAAACCTCCTCTTTGGTCTTCCTCTCGGCCTCCTGCCTGGCAGCTCTAACCTCAGCATCCTTTTACCGATATATTCACTCTCCCTCCTCTGGACATGTCCAAACCATCTCAACCTGGCCTCTCTAACTTTATCTCCAAAACATCTCACATGTGCTGTCCCTCTGATGTACTCATTCCTGATCCTATCCATCCTCGTCACTCCCAAAGAGAACCTCATCATCTTCAGCTCTGCTACCTCTAACTCTTCCTCCTGTCTTTTCCTCAGTGCAACTGTCTCCAAACCATACAACATCGCTGGTCTCACTACTGTCCTGTACACCTTTCCTTTCATTCTTGCTGGTACTCTTTTATCACACAACAGACCTGACACTTTTCTCCACCCATTCCAACCTGCCTGCACACGCTTCTTCACCTCTTTTCCACACTCCCCATTGTTCTGGACTGTTGACCCTAAGTACTTAAAATCCTGCACCTTCTTTATCTCTTCTCCCTGTAACCTCACTGTTCCACTTGGATCCCTCTCATTCACACACATGTATTCTGTCTTGCTGCGACTAACCTTCATTCCTCTTCTCTCCAGAGCAAACCTCCACCTCTCTAGACTTTCCTCCACCTGCTACCTGCTCTCACTACAGATCACAATGTAAACTGCAAACATCATAGTCCATGGAGATTCCTGTCTGACCTCATCTGTCAGCCTGTCCATCACCACCGCAAACAAGAAGGGGCTCAGAGCCGATCCTTGATGCAGTCCCACCTTCACCGTGAACTCCTCTGTCACACCTACCGCACACCTTACCACTGTCCTACTGCTCTCATACATATCCTGCACCACTCTAACATACTTCTCTGCCACTCCAGACCTCCTCATACAATACCACAGCTCCTCTCTTGGCACCCTGTCATACACTTTCTCTAAATCTACAAAGACACAATGCAGCTCTTTCTGACCCTCTCTGTACTTCTCCATCAACATTCTCAAAGCAAATATTGCATCTGTAGTGCTCTTTCTTGGCATGAAACCATACTGCTGCTCACAAATGCTCACTTCTCCCCTTAGCCTTGCTTCCACTACTCTTTCCCACAACTTCATTGTATGGCTCATCAGCTTAATACCTCTGTAGTTTCCACAACTCTGCACATCTCCCTTGTTCTTAAAAATCGGCACCAAAACACTTCTCCTCCATTCCTCAGGCATCCTCTCACTCTCTAAGACCTCGTTGAACAACCTAGTTAAAAACTCTACTGCCGTCTCTCCTAGACACTTCCATACCTCCACTGGTATGTCATCAGGACCAACCGCCTTTCCTCTCTTCATCCTCTTCAAAGCTCTCCTAACTTCACCCTTGCTAATCCTTTCTACTTCCTGCTCAACAATATTTGCCTCTACTACTCTTCTCTCTCTGTCATTTTCCTCATTCATCAGTTCCTCAAAGTACTCCTTCCATCTTTCCCTCACCCTCCTGTCACCTGTCAACACATTTCCATCTCTATCTTTAATCACTCTAACCTGCTGCACATCCTTTCCATCTCTACCCCTCTGCCTCGCCAACCGATACAAATCCCTCTCACCTTCCTTACTATCTAACCTTGCATACATGTCCTCATAAGCTTTCTGTTTGGCCTTTGCCACCTCTATCTTAACCTCACGCTGCATCTCCCTATATTCCTGTCTACTTTCCTCCGTCCTCTCACTGTCCCACTTCTTCCTAGCTAACCTCTTCTTCTGGATGTTCTCCTGAACTTCCTCATTCCACCACCAAGTCTCCTTGTCTTCTTTCCTCCTTCCAGATGACACACCTAGCACCTTCCTACCTTTCTCCCTGATCACTTTGGCTGTAGTAGTCCAGTTATCTGGAAGCACCTCCTGACCACCTAAAGCCTGTCTCAACTCCTCCCTGAAAACCACACAGCACTCTTCCTTTTCCAACTTCCACCACTTTGTCTTCTGCTCTGCCTTTGCTCTCTTCATCTTCCTCACCACCAGAGTCATCTTACACACCACCATCCTATGCTGTCTAGCTACACTCTCTCCTACCACTACTTTGCAATCGCTAATCTCCATCAGATTACAGTGTCTACATAAGATATAGTCCACCTGTGTGCTCCTGCCACCACTCTTATATGTCACCCTGTGTTCCTGCCTCTTCTGAAAATACGTGTTCACCACAGCCATCTCCATACTTTTAGCAAAGTCTACCAACCTCTGTCCTTCTGGGTTCCTTACCTGAAGACCAAACCTGCCCATCACTTCCTCATCCCCACTATTCCCTTCACCAACATGTCCATTAAAGTCTGCCCCTATCACCACTCTCTCACCTCTGGGAACACTCTGCATCACTTCCTCAAGCTCGCTCCAGAATCTGTCTTTCTCCTCTTGCTCACAACCTACTTGTGGAGCGTAAGCACTAACAACATTCAACATCACACCTTCAATTTCCAGCTTCAGACTCATCAACCTATCTGATACGCTCTTTACCTCCAGAACATTCTTCACAAACTCCTCCTTCAGGATCACTCCTACTCCATTTCTCTTCCTGTCCACACCATGATAAAACAGTTTAAACCCTGCTCCAATGCTTCTAGCCTTGCTCCCTTTCCACCTGGTCTCCTGGACACACAGAATGTCGACTTTCCTCCTCTGCATCTTATCTACCAGCTCTCTGCCTTTACCTGTCATCGTACCAACATTCAAAGTCCCTACTTTCAGTCCTAAACTCCTGCCTTTCCTCTTATCTCTCTGCCTACGGACACGCCTTCCTCCTCTGCTTCTTCGACCAACAGTAGCCCAATTTCCACCAGTGCCCTGTAGGTCAACGGCACCGATGGCGGTCGTTGTTAACCCGGGCCCCGACTGATCCGGTATGGAAGTCATGTTAGTGATTCGCATATTGAATTTGGCAAAAGTTTTACGTCGGATGCCCTTCCTGACACAACCCTCTCTATTTATCCGGGCTTGGGACCGGCACAAAAAGTACACTGGCTTGTGACCTCCTGTGGCTAGATTATATATATATATATATATATATATATATGTGTGTGTGTGTGTGTGTGTGTGTGTGTGTGTATATATGTGTGTATATATTAGTTAAAATCAACAAATTCTCTCTCTCTCTCAGACAGGGCTGGTTTCAGGAAGGCTGGTCTTCTCTAGGTCTCCCTGCAGTAGACCTCTTGTTTCTAACCCCATTGGAAGACCTATCCCATGATGAAGTGGGGCCTGGGCAGGACTGGCCCCTCCTTGTTTCACCACTGCTGTGCATTCTGGGTGCTGCAGTGGCATTTTGGGGAACTGCTGTTCTCAGCATGTCTTTACGTGCCCTGTCTTTCCTCTTGGCTCCACTGCACAGGTAAATGACCAGCAATTCAGGAGTAAAGGAATAGAAATAAAAAGAAAAAAGTTCAGAAACATAAAGCAATTTATTGTTCGTGATATTTAGCTTAGTTTAATTTAGTAGATATGTTTGTTAGGTGGAGATATGAACACTGAGTGAAATCCTGGCTGTTATAAGCATTTAAAATGTATAGGCTTGGACTTTAACTGAGTTAAGGCATTTCTGCTCCAGGCCTTCAGTGTCTCGCCACTGCGGTACCCTTCATCTTCCCGCTCAGATCCTCCTCATCCTCAGTCTGACTGTGCTGGGCAGAGTTACCTGCGTAGCCCTGTCAGTCACTGCTGGCTTTCTGCTCCACCTCTACCGGGTACGCGGAGCTCCACAAAACCTTCCTGAGTGGACCTCCATAGAATTTAAGACTTCATTAGTTTTTTATATTACTGTACATTTTTATGTGTTTAGATCTGTGTAATTGTGCATTATTTTCCAGGTTCTCCGATTACAGATGACCGAGAGGTCTTTAAGTCACATGCTGAACCTGGTAAGTGCTTGAAATCACTTGTGTGTCTTTGGCAGAAGTTAACTGATGCTGGTTTTTTTTTTGTTTGTTTTTTTTTTAAAGAAAAAAAAGCTAATTCAAGTACTAACCCCATTTCCATAAAAGTTTTTTTTTTCTAAAATGCAATCAAAACAAAAATCTGTGATTTGTCGAGTCTCTTGAAACTTTAATTGACTGACAAAAGTACAAAGAAAAGATATTCAATGTTTTCACTGACCAACTTAATTTTGTATTTTGTAAATATAAACAAATTTAGAATTTGGTGCCTTCAGCACACTCAAAAAATTTGGGACAGAGGTATATTTACCGCTGTGTTACATCACCGTTCCTTTTAATTACACTTTTTATTGTTTTGGGAACTGAGGATACTAATTGTTGCAGTTTTGCGAGTGGAATTTTTGCCCATTCTTGCTTGATACAAAACTTCAGCTGCTCAACAGTCCTTGGTCACCATTGTCTGATTCTCCTCTTCATGATGCGCCATAGGAGACAGATCTGGACTGCTGGCAGGCCAGTCAAGCACACGCACTCTGTGTCTACGAAGCCATGCTGTTGTAGCACGTGCAGAATGAGGCCTGGCATTGTCCTGCTGAAATAACCAGGGACTTCCTGGGAAAAGACGTTGCCTCGATGGCAGCATATGTCTCTTTAAAATCCCAATATACGCCAATGGTACCTTCACACATATGCAAGTCACCCATGCCGTGGGCACTGATGCACCCCCATACCATCACAGTTGCTGGCTTTTGCACCTTTCGCTTATAACAGTCTGGTTGGTCTTTTTCATCTTTGGCATGGAGAACTTAACGTCTGTTTTTCCCCAAAACAAACGTGGACTCATCTGACCACAGCACACGTTTCCACTGCCTTTCAGTCCATCTGAGATGAGCTCTGGCGCAGAGAACTCGGCGGCGTTTCTGCATAGAGTTGATGTGTGGCTTCCTCCTTGCGTATTAGAGTTTCGGGTTGCATTTCTGGATGCAGTTACCCTTTACGCAATGAGAGTTCTCTGGATTCCCTGAATCTTTTCACAATATTCTGCACTGTAGATGGTGAAAGACCTAAATTCTTTGCAATCTTGCATTGAGCAATGTTGTTTTTGAACTGACTGACAATTCTCTCACGAAGTTTGTCACAAAGTGGTGAGCCACGACCCATCCTTGCTTGCAAAGACTGAGCTTTTGGTGGATGCTCCTTTTCCACCCAATACTGATCCCCTCCCCTGTTACCAATTAACCTGATCCTCCAAAATGGTGTTACTTGAATATTCTATAAACTTTTCAGTCTTATTTTGTCTCTGTTCCCACCTTTTTTGAGTGTGTTGAAGGCATCAAATTCTAAATTTGTTTATATTTACAAAATACAAAATTAAGTTGGTCAGTGAAAACATTGAATATCTTTTCTTTGTACTTTTGTCAGTTAATTAAAGTTTCAAGAGACTTGACAAATCACAGATTTTTGTTTTTATTGCATTTTAGAAAAAAATCCCAACTTGTATAGAAATGGGATTAGTACATGCTGCACTAACCCCCAACAGAGTTTCCTTAGTCTTTGACCTAGTGAACTAGCATGAGGATGTTTTTGCTAGAAAATACAAAGCGCTTCTAGAAGTTGCTCTGCATAAATAAAGCTAAATGCTGTAAATGCAAATACATTTCATTATTATTATTAAAAATATATATATATTATTTATCTTCTGATCAGGCACCACAGACTATGCAGCATAAAACAGAGAATGGCTGCAGTGCTAGTGAAGGCCAGAGGAAGCATATTGAATGTAATGGCACCCCACTCCTATCCGAGTCAGCGCTACAGGAGGTCAGAGATGACCTGCAGCTTCACCTGAACGTGTCTGCACTGCTTACTCTACCTGTGATGCTCAGCGCACCCTCGCTCATCTACTGGAGCCGAAACATCAGGTAATTTCTACATACATTGATGACACAAATAAGCCACCTTGCTCTGTAAAGAATCTGTGCACTCCACCAAACCTCCAAATGCCCATAGCAATGAGAGCCTGTCTCACTGTCATTATGAAGAACCTCCCACCTCTTTGTCACACTTTTTTCTTCTTTTTTTTTTTTTTTGCAGATATTCGACTCATCTGGATCCAGACCCATTCTGGCCAAACACAATGCCTCTGCTCATCGCCTCTGTGCTACTCATCAACTGCAATACGCTCACTCTGGGCCAAAGGTGTGTGTGTGTGGGTGTGTGTGTGTGTTTGTGCGCGTGTGCTTGTGTGTGTTAGAAGTTAGTTAGGTTAGTTAATGTTGGAAACAGTAAACTTTAGCAAAACAAATGTCATTTATTCGTTCATTCATTATTTCGTTGATTTCTTCATTATTTGATTGATTGAATGGTTGATTGATTCATTCATTAGGGGTCCAAGCATAGAAGGTGCTGGATCCCAATGTTCTATGCTAGAATTCTTCTTCTTCTTCTTCTTCTTCTTCTAGTCTACAAACATTCAAATTGATCAGAACCTTACACATCCACCCTGTTCCCTTTCACACCAGAATAACACTTCAGTCAAATGCAAAGGGTGGAAGGATAAATCTGGAGACAGGATCTTCACAGTAGATTAACTTCATTTGCAGAAAGTTCTTCAGATGGAGAAATACAGGATTGTAGTCAGCATTCTGTTTTGGCCTTGTTACGTAACTTGTTTCCCTTCCTGCCTAATTAAAAGTGTGAAAGGCTATCCAATATATACATTCCCCTCTGAAAGTATCGGAACGGCAAGGCCAGTTTTTTTTATTTTTGCTATACACTGAAGACATTTGGGTTTGAGATCAAAAGATGAATATGAGATGATAGATCAGAATTTCAGCTTTCATTTCCTGATATTTACATCTAGTTATGTTAAACAACTTGGAACATGGCTCCTTTTGTTTGAACCAACCCACCCACCAAAAATATATAAAACAATTAATAGCTCTGAATGTCTATTCATGGTTTGGGCCCAGGGTTTTGCCTGTGAAGACTGCATTTGTTGTTAAAAATGATAAATCACATGAAGATCAGAGAGCTGTCTATAGGAGAAAAGCAAGGCATTTTGAAGCTGAGAAAAGAGGGAAATCAATCTGAGCCATTGCACAGACATTGGGCATAGCCAATACAACAATTTGGAATGCCCTGAAAAAGAAAGAAACCACTGGTGTACTGAGCAACAGACACCGAATGCGTCGGCCAAGGAAAACAACAGCAGTTTATGACAAACATTGTGAGAGCTGTGAAGAAAACCCCAAAAACAGCAGTCAGTAACCTCATCAACAACCTCCACAGGGCAGGGGTGAAGGTATCACAATCCATTGTTTGAAGTAGGCTTCTAAAAGTAGAAATATAGAGGCCATACCACAAGATGCAAACCACTCATCAGCATTAAGAATCAGAAAGCCAGATTGGAATTCACAAAGAAATACAGAGATGAGCCACAAAAGTTCTGGAACCAAGATTAACAGCTACCAAAGTGATGGAAATCCAAAGTGTGGCGAAAGAAAGGATCTGCTCATGATTCAAAATATACAAGCTCAGCTCTGAAACATGGTGGAGGTAGTGTCATGGCTTGGGCTTGCATGGCTGCTTCTGGAAAAGGCTCACTAATCTTTATTGATGATGGAACTCATGATGGTAGCAGCAGAATGAATTCAGAAGTTTACAGAAACATTCTGTCTGCCAATTTACAGAGAAATGCATCCAAATTAATCAGGAGGAACTTCATCATGCAGCAAGACAATAATAGTAATATAGTGTTAGCAAAAACACACTGCTAACACAACAAAGGAGTTTATCAGGGGGAAAGTGGAAGGCCAAGTCAATCACCAGACCTTAACCCAACTGAGCAGCATTTACTCCCCAAAACAAACAACAACTGAAAGAAGCTGCAGTTCAAGCCTGGTAAAGTATCACAAAAGAAGATTGCAACAGTTTGGTGATATCAGTGAGTCGCAGGCTTGATGCAGTTATTGCAAGCAAGGGATATGTAACCAAATATTGTGTTATATTGTGTTACTTTAATTTACTTTAAGTCTATCTGTGCCAATACTGTTACTCAACTAAAGATCTAAAGGTCTAAGTTGTTGAAAACATCTAAATGTAAATATCAGGAAATGAAAGCTGAAATTCTATTCAATCTATTGTATCATATTCATCTTTTGATCATGAACCCAAATGTCTTCAGTGTATAGCAAAAACAAAATAATTGGCCTTTCTGTTCCAATACTTTCAGAGGGGACTCTAGCAAGTTTTTAGGTCACTTAGGCGATAACGTGTTCAGAGAGGCTTAGCTTATTGTACAGCCCCAATTCCAAAAAAGTTGTGATGCTGTGTAAAATGTAAATAAAACAGAATGCAATGATTTGCAAATCTCATAAACCCATATGATATTCACAATAGAACATAGAAAACATATCACATGTTTAAACTGAGGAAATTTACCATTTTAAGGAAGAAATAAGGTGATTTTGAATTTTATTGCAGCAACACGTCTCAGAAAAAGTTGGGACGGGGCAACAAAAAGCTGGAAAAGGAAGTGTTACTAAAAAGAAACAGCTGGAGGAACATTTTGCAACTAATTAGGTTAATTGGCAGCAGGTCAGTAACATGATTGGGTATAAAAAGAGTATCTTAGTGAGGCTGAGTCTCTCAGAAGTAAAGATGGGATGGAATCTGGATGGAAGCAGATGTTGCTCTAAAACCTGTATATACCTTTCAGCATTGATGGTGCCTTTCCAGATGTGCAAGCTGCCCATTCCATAGGCACTAATGCACCCCCATACCATCAGAGATGTAGGCTTTTGAACTGAGCGCTGATAAAAAGCCGGATGGTCCCTCTCCTCTTTAGTCCTCTTTAGTTTAGAGGACGCGGTGTCCATGGTTTTCCACTTTGCCTCAGTCCATTTTAAATGAGCTTTGGCCCAGAGAAGATGGTGGTGTTTCTGAATCATGTTCACATATGGCTTCTTCTCTGCATGATGAAGCTTTAACCAGCATTTGTGGATGGACAGACAATGAGTTCTGGAGGTGTTTCTGAGCCCATGCACTGATTTCCATTACAGAATCATGCCTGTTTTTAATGCAGTGCCCCCTGAGGGCCCGAAGATCACGGGCATGCAATATTGATTTTCACCCTTGTCCCTTGCGCACAGAGATTTCTCCAGATTCTCTGAATCTTTTGATGATATTATGTACTGTAGATGATGAGATATTCATAGTCTTCAAAATTTTACGTTGAAGAAATTGTTCCACAATTTGTAGACGCAGTTTTTTGCAGATTGGTGAACCTCTGCCCATCTTTACTTCTGAGAGACTCTGCCTCTCTAAGATACTTTTTATACCCAATCATGTTACTGACCTGTTGCCAATTAATCTCCAGCTGTTTCTTTTTAGTAACACTTACTTTTCCAGCCTTTTGTTGCCCCGTCCCAACTTTTTTTGAGACGTGTTGCTGCAATCAAATTCAAAATTACCTTATTTTTTCCTTAAAATTGTAAATTTCCTCAGTTTAAACATTTAATGTTTTCTATGGTCTATTGTGAATAACATATGGGTTTATGAGATTTGCAAATCATTGCATTCTGTTTTTATTTACATTTTACACAGCGTCCCAACATTTTTGGAATTGGGATTTGGGTTGTATGATTAAAGGGTCTTCACATGACTCCTTATGTACATTCTATCAATTTCTTATATCTTATAATAATAATTCATTACATTTATCTAGCGCTTTTCTAGACACTCAAAGCACTTTACATAGTATATGGGGGAAATCTTCTCAAACACCACCAATGTGTAGCATCCACCTGGATGATGCGATGGCAGCCATAGTGCGCCAGACACCAGGTGGAGAGGAGAGTGATGTAGTCAATTCAGGGATGGAGACTATGAGGGGGCCATGATAGATAAGGGTCAATGGGGGAATTTCACCAGGACAATATCCCTACTCTTTACGAGAAGTATCCTGGGATTTTTAATGACCACAGAGAGTCAGGACCTCGGTTTAACGGCTCATCTGAAAGATGGCGCTGTTTTTACAGTATAGTTTCCCCATCACTATACTGGGGCATTAGGACCCACACAGACTACAGGGAGAGCACCACCTGCTGGCCTCACTAATACCACTTCCAGCAGCAACCTTCGTTTACCCCAGGAGGTCTCCCATCCAGGTACTGGCCAGGCTCAATCCTGCTTAGCTTCAGTGGGAAACCAGGCGAGAACTGACATATCATGTACAGAGCACCCATGGTAACTTTACATGCTAAAAAAGCTTCTACTGAGTTTCCATGTTCCTGAGTCTCTGCAAGTGTTGGTATTAACTACTGTTGTGTAGTCCCTAGGATTAGCACTTACATGGTGATGTGTTTTGTGCTGGTGAGTCAGGAGGATGGACAGAGCTGTCATTAGATTGACACATGGCTGGAAACAGATATACCAATGTGCAACTGTGTTCACTATATACAGTCTAGTCACAAAACCACCGTGTGCCAGCTGGAGCTTTTGGACGGCACCATTGATTGAAGCCCAGCAGGTTTTCCCAGGCTCTAGAGGATTGGAGGCATTCAGATACATTACTCACCCCTTTATCTGGCCAATTCCCATCCACAATATTGACACATGTGGCCAGCTTGAGAATACTCTTGTCTCCCTTCCTGTCTAACTAAAAGTGTGAAAGCCTGCTTGATATATAAGTTTTTAGGTCATTCATGTGATAACATGTTCAGAGAGGCTTAGCTCACTGTATGATAAAATGATATCTATCATATATCTACTTATCTTATGGCAAGACATTTCAGGTCAGAACACCCTGGTACAGAATACTCCCACAAATAATCAGCATAAAGAGAATAAAACAGATTTTAAGCATAAGAGATAGTGAAGGAAAATCAAATAATTCCACATTTCCCCTTCCCCATCTAAACACCCAAACCATTATCTCCGTATGTACAGCCGTGGCCAAAAGTTTTGAGAATGACACAAATATTAATTTTTACAAAGTCTGCTGCCTCAGTTTTTATGATGGCAATTTGCATATACTCCAGAATGTTATGAAGAGTGATCAGATGAATTGCAATTAATTTCAAAGTCCCTCTTTGCCATGAAAATGAACTTAATCCCAAAAAAACGTGTCCACTGCATTTCAGCCCTTCCACAAAAGGACCAGCTGACATCATGTCAGTGATTCTCTCGTTAACACAGGTGAGAGTGTTAACGAGGACAAGGCTGGAGATCACTCTGTCATGCTGATTGAGTTAGAATAACAGACTGGAAGCTTTAAAAGGAGGGTGGTGCTTGAAATTATTGTTCTTCCTCTGTTAACTATGGTTACCTGCAAGGAAACACGTACAGCCATCATTGCTTTGCACAAAAAGGGATTCACAGGCAAGGATATTGCTGCTAGTAAGATTGCACCTAAATCAACCATTTATCGGATCATCAAGACCTTCAAGGAGAGAGGTTCAACTGTTGTGAAGAAGGCTTCAGGGCGCCCGAGAAAGTCCAGCAAGCGCCAGGACCGTCTCCTAAAGTTGATTCAGCTGCGGGATCGGGGCACCACCAGTGCAGAGCTTGCTCAGGAATGGCAGCAGGCAGGTGTGAGTGTGTCTGCACGCACAGTAAGGCGAAGACTTTTTGAGGATGGCCTGGTGTCAAGAAGGGCAGCAAAGAAGCCACTTCTCTCCAGGAAAAACATCAGGGACAGACTGTTATTCTGCAAAAAGTACAGGGATTGGACTGCTGAGGACTGGGGTAATGTCATTTTCTCTGATGAATCCCCTTTCCGATTGTTTGGGGCATCTGGAAAAAAGCTTGTCCGGAGAAGAAAAGGTGAGCGCTACCATCAGTCCTGTGTCATGCCAACAGTAAAGCATCCTGAGACCACTCATGTGTGGGGTTGCTTCTCAGCCAAGGGAGTGGGCTCACTCACAATTTTGCCTAAGAACACAGCCATGAATAAAGAATGGTACAAAAACATCCTCAGAGAGCAACTTCTCCCAACCATCCAAGAACAGTTTGGTGATGAACAATGCCTTTTCCAGCATGATGGGGCACCTTGAAAAAGTGATAACGAAGTGGCTCGGGGAACAAAACATCGACATTTTGGGTCCATGGCCAGGAAACTCCCCAGACCTTAATCCCATTGAGAATTTGTGGTCAATCCTCAAGAGGCGGGTGGACAAACAAAAACCCACAAACTCTGACAAACTCCAAGCACTGATTATGCAAGAATGGGCTGCCATCAGTCAGGATGTGGCCCAGAAGTTGATTGACAGCATGCCAGGGTGAATTGCAGAGGTCTTGAAAAAGAAGGGTCAACGCTGCAAATATTGACTCTTTGCATAAACTTCATGTAATTGTCAATAAAAGCCATTGACACTTATGAAATGCTTGTGATTGTACTTCAGTAACAGTAACATCTGACAAAAAGATCTAAAAACACTGAAGCAGTAGACTTTGTGAAAATTAATATTTGTGTCATTCTCAAAACTTTTGGCCACGGCTGTACAGAGTGTATCTTGGGAGCATGGTGGTTTAGTGTTTAGCACATCTGCCTCGCACCTCCAGGTTGGGGCTTCAATTCCCACCTCCGCCCAGTGTGGGCGGAAGTTTGCATGTTCTCCCCATGCTTCGGGGGTTTCCTTCAGGTACTCCAGTTTCCTCCCCATTCCAAAGACATGTGTTGTAGGGTGATCTCCAAATTGTCCACAGTGTGTGAACGGGTGTGCAATTGTACCCTGCGATGGGTTGGCACCCCGTCCAGGATGTCCCCCGCCTTGTGCCCCGAGTCCCCTGGGATAGGCTCCAGGCTCCCCCGTGACCCTGCTTAGGATAAACGGTACAGAAGATGGATGGATGGATGGACAGGTCTATCTCACAATTCCATTATTTATTCAGTAAATGTATTTCCATGCCACTGTTTCAAAATTCAACTTCAGGATTTTACAAGCACATTTTTAGTGTTTTTTTTTTATTTTTTTATTTTTTATTTTATAAAGGTTCTTGACTCATTTCTTTCAGAAAAGCGTTCATTCAGACATCAGATCCGTATTTCAGAAAAATTTGGGGTACATGGATCAAAGGTCATAAGATTGATTGAAATATACAGTAGACACACAGTCAGACAGGCTGCATCTGAACATGGTGTGCCATGGATGTGTTGAATATGTGATATTTATTGTATTGTATGAAGTCATATGAAGTGTGTGTGTGTGTTCACATCTCTTGCAGTAAGCTGATGCTGTGGCCAACCTTGCGCCTGCTGCTCCCTCTCAGTGTAGCCATGTTGACCTTTTCTACTCTTCATCTGTATCGGGTCACTCACTTCCTGTCTGCCGCTCTGACGCTGTTGGCGGCTTCCTGTTACCTTTGACCCCATGTCAACCCTCCAGACCAGACCAAAACAGCCTTAGCATGTCCTTGCATTGCCGGTTATCTCACAGTGATTCCAGTGGATTTAAATCATGCGGTTGGTCGTGTGACATCATGCTTCTGAACAGGGTAACGGAGTCCCATACAGAGTCACGCTGTCTCTATTTATTAACGCTTTCTCTTCGGGCTTGTGCTTTCCATATAAATGGAATCATAACGGTTGACCAGCACTAGGCTCAGCCTGCTTATTCAGCCTTTGTGTTTCTTTGCTTCTGGCTGTGTGCCTGTGTGTCCAGCCTTAAATCATTTTAGTATCCAGTCGGCGGTTATTTGTTTCAGGAGCTAGCGTGTCTTACCTAGCACGTCATGTTAAACAGCATCAGTGAAGCACATGCACTCACATGGTGGCAGTGCGTTCTTTATTATTTGACAGTCAACACAACGAGCACAACAGTCTTCTGGAGATATGAGCCTCAAGAGACTACTCTTCTGATCAACAAATCCTGCAATGTTATAAATGGCTTACAACATGCCTTGTTTTTTTTTTTACATGGAAAAACATTTTGGCAAAAAGTTCATTTTCAGTTTCTCCAAATTTACCTCAGATGTAGTCAGTAGATCAGCCAGGACATGATGTGTCCAAGGTTTTGCTCTGGAGCTATGAACCAAATGTGGCTACCAAGGAATGAAAGCCTGTCTCACCCAAAATCTTCTTCATGAAAATGCCTGCTTCCAGTTCTTCATTGCTGTCATGCAGTCTCACATGTCATTTATAAACATGGACAAAAATCCACCATGTAGCCAAACACTGAGATGTTGTAGAGGCGGCCATCTTGGAAAAGCAGAATCAGTTGCCGCGTCCCAATTCGCCTACTATCCTAAATAGTATCCGAGATTAGATTGAGTGTGTCCCACATGATAGCATGTTGAAATGAGTATCCCAAAGGTACCCGGATGGTCCACCGTTTCCACTAGATTTTCAGAGGTGCGGGTCCGTGGACACTTTTTCGGCGAACATTTCCCACAACTCTTTGCGCGAGTGAGGGAGGAGGAGTTTTGTGACTTTTTTTTTTTTTTTTTTTTTTTTTTAGAGGACCCATTTCAGAGAGGTGTAAATGAAATGTGGAAAAATAAATCAAGGGAATGATAAATTAAATTATATAGTATAAATGATATTAAGGAGTAATGAATGAAGAAAAGCTGAAATGCAACGAGGAGTTTGTTTACGCTGATCGTGTAACTGCGTAACTCGGCAACAACGTTCTCTTCCGTTACACGACGTGTTAGTGTGTCCCAGTACTTGCATAATCTTTGGCTACACACTCAAAAGTATGTAGATTTTCTTCACACAAAAAAAAAAAAGAGTACATACTTTGAGTACATTATACAGTATAAGTAGGCGAACTGGGACGCAGCGGGTTTCTTCCTCAGAGCACTTTGGTATAACTTTGGACACCTGTTCAGCTAAAGTGATGCATTTACAAAATTGAATTACTTAACGTAATGATATATCCAGATTTGTGGATCCTTGTAGCTCCAGTACAAAGCTAGAGAAGCAGACGTGGAGAAACCTGACTAATTGATTTGGGGTAAATGGAGAAAACCGTTTAAATCGTTAACATGGCTTTTTATAGCTTACTCCACTTTTCACTGCTAGCCTACATCACTGTCATTTTGCTATTTCCACTGCAGTGTAGTATTTTAATGTTATTATTATTATTATTATTATTATTATTATTAGTTTTTTTGTTTGTTTTTTTAAGTTTTGAAAAGTACACCTACATGTACAGAATTTATTTATGAGAATAAAAGGTCCTTTACTATTTAGGGCAGGACCTTTGTTCATTCATGAATGTGACAACGTGCCTGTGTTGAAGTCAGACATACAGTAGTTAAAGCGATGTGACTGTAGTAAACATGTCAGTAGGGCTCTCGGCGCTCCCGTTTTCTCCCGTTACTCTTTAGACATTGTGGGCTGCCACTGCAGGATCTCTGCTGTCACTCCGTGTTTAGAATCAGCACACACCAAATCGTCCCAGTCACTCACCCAAATCAGATCAATCAGATTGAGATCCAGTGCCTTTCTTCATGCCCCGTTCACCACTAAGGACAGATCAATGATTGTCAATCAGACCAGCGTTCATGATTTGCTTCAACACTCCATTCTCTCAGAAATACAATAGGAAACTGAATTTCTCTGTTATGTAGGACCAAGTTCCCGAAAACACACTCCTCTGAGGAACGACATGCTGGTGTGTCGCCTGCACTGTGAATGTACCGTGTGTGTGTGTGTGTGTGTGTGTGTGTGTGAATGAGAGTGTAGGCCTGGATGCTAATCAGTGTTGCTGTGTGCTTTCTTCTTCTTTGTGGTGAAATCTAAATGCAAGCAGGTTTCTTTTTCTAGTGAAATATTTGCCTAGGGGTTTTGTATAAATGTTGATGTTCGTGATTTTTTTTTTTTTTTTTTTTTTTTTTTTTTAATTGGTGTACACCGTGACATGCTGTGATACACCATCAGGTCTGACTATGGCAAAAAGTCACCGTTTTACATGGTAAAGAATGAAAATGTACACAATTTCGTCCTTAACCAAAAATGCAGTCAATCAGCCGAGGCACGTTTGGTGTCCAGTGTTGCCTCAAACCACATCTAAGTCACACAGACTTGCTGATGTGGATTATGACACAGCGCAACTTCTATAAACATGAACGAAACCTCACCATGTAGCTAAACGTTCATAGAGGACGGACATCTTGGAAAAACTGGTATCAGAAGCGTCTGGGATCATTTCTCTCCTCTAAGCCCCGCCTCCCAAACCTTGAATGTATTGGACATTATGGATGGTATGGTCTTTAAATTTAAAATGTGCGAATATGGTCTTTCCCAAATATATTACAAATCCGTTTATTAAAATTGAGATTACGCAGCTTAACACTGCTATTTGGAACGTAGGAAGTATAAAAGATTTCCAGATTTATTATTCCATTAGCTCTAAACGTCAGACACCAAACATGTCTCAGCTCTTTGACTACGCTCTGAGTGAAGGAGAAATTGCGCAAATTCAAACTATTCCTTTAATAATTTGTGGCCATGTGCTCACTTAAATAAGCTGTCCTGTGTGGAAACAGATCCTGCTCTTGTGTATTGTAGAAATCTAGAGGAAATGTGCGGAGTTGTGCTCCTGCAACTCGACCCCTAATTCGTCTCCAATGTAAAAAAGGAACGGTTCACAAATTAAACAACTAGCAAGATCTGTTCTCCAAATGTCATGGGTAGGGACCTAGTTTCTTTACAGATATTGGTGTTTTACTGTAATAGTTTAATTTGGTAAGTACTAAAGTACAGTTGAGGTCATGGGGTCAAGTTTTCATACGCCTTGCAGAATCTGCAAAATTTCACATAACAGATGTTTACATATAGTCCACAAGACAATAATAACTGAATTTACACAAATGAACCAGTTCAAAAGTTTACATTCACTTGATTATTAATACTGTGTGTTGTTACCTGGAGGATCAACGTCTGTGTTTATGTTTTGTGATAGTTGTTCATGAGTCCCTTGTTTGTCCTGAGCAGTTAAACTGCCCACTGTTCTTCAGAAAAATCCTCCAGGTCCTACACATTCTTTGGTTTTCCAGCATCTTCTGCATATTTGACCCCTTTCCAACAGCGACTATATGATGTTCAGATCCATCTTTTCACACTGAGGACAACCGAGGGACTCGTACACGACTATTACAAAAGGTGCAAACATTCACTGATGCTCAAGAAGGCAACACCATACATTAAGAGCCAGGGGGGTGTAAACTTTTGAACAGGAGGATCCGTGTAAATTATTATTATTTTTTTTTTTTTTCATTTAGTACTGCCTTTCAGAAGCTAGTTAAGATATTTACCAGATGTTTCCCAGAAGATGAAATAATGCCAATAACTGATTCTGCAAGACATATATAAACTGATGACTTCAACTGTAGGCTCGAGTTTGGTCTAATATACAGCCAACACCATATCTCCTGAAGTGAACCTTCTCTATTTACGCCAATGTAGCTTTAAATCTTCACAATACAAACAGCTAAAGCAATATGTCAGGTACGAAGGGTCTAAGTGTGGAATTAAAGCTACAAGCTTTCTGGTCTGAAATTGATGAAGGAAGTCGGAGTAATTAGTGTGTATAGAGGATAGTTTTATTTATTATGTACTCGAATTGCAGCTCACTGCCTCATGAACCAAAATACTGTTGTGGCATACCAAAATTAGATTAGAGTGGACAAACCCTGCCATACGGACGACTTCATATAACCATATTAACCTGAATGTATGTGGGGGGGGTTTTCTATAAAAAATTGGCTGGTTCGGTGGTAGTTATAGTGTTCATTTAAAATAATGGGATGTATTACTGTTTTTGTTGTTGTTGTTGGTGGTTTCCTTTCACTACTTTTTCATTTTTTTAAACACGTTCGGTAAGGTGTATTGAACCGAGGTATTGAATCGATCACCCCGTGTTCCTTGTTTAAAGCTTTGTGTTTACAGGACAGTAGTAATGTATTCTTCTCATGAACAAATTAGACACATGTACAGATGAGTTGCTTTTCTTGATGGAATAATATTCTGTGCTAACAGACAGTGAAAGGCCTTCTCCTTGTGCCGCTCCGTGTTAAAGCAGTATCTGTATACTGTATCTGTACACTGTACATTATTCTCCATGACTGAAAGCTAACTAACGTCTGTAAGCTACATCAATTGAGTTTACTGTTGTCTTAATACAGTGACTAAACCTTTAATTATTTGTTATTAGCCAAGAACACTTGTTATACGATGTGATATCATAAATGCTGCCAATGACTGAATAAGAATTAAACATGTTAGTTCTTTTTCTGAAGGTTTCTTGTAAAGGATGTATTTGCTGTTTAGTGCTGGGCAGTGTAAGGGAGCATTGTCTGCTGGGTGATTTAATACCGATTTCTTGAATCTAATCGAGTGTGTACGATCAAACAAAGTAAACGTTCAAAGCTTAGAGACTTGATATAGTCCTGTAATTAATGAAGTGCAAGGCTACTGCTGATTGTTGCCAAGGTCGAGTGACCAAGCGAACTTTGTTCATTCTCAGGATATAAAATGTTGTGTTGTGAAGCTGTGTGGTGGCTTTTTTATTTTTTTTTTTTCTTCTCTTTTTTTAAATATGTGTGTATATAATCTACACATTTTAACTAATGTTTACATGAAATTTGTGAGAACTGAAAAAAAAAAGAAGAAGAATAAAATGGTGAGTGATGAGAGTTTCTCGATTAGCTTTCGACTGTCTTGTTCAATTCCTCAACCTGATAAAAACTTTCTGGAAGATAATGTACTGTTTTCTCCCTCTTTTACTGCTGCTGGTGGTAGTAATGGTGATACTGGTCTCTGTTATTCACTGCTCAGCTAAACTTAGTCGATTTCTAAGGAGCATGACAGACAGTATTGCTATTATAAAATGAACGTGACCACTGTATTATTCCTTTATTCTTGCCTTCATTTATACGCAGCTAGGATTAGCCAAGCGTACTTAAAAGGACATCTAAGCACCACTATCTGAGAAAATGATGACAATAAGATTTTAAAAAAAACAAAAAACAGCTACATGGTTTTTATTTCTCCTATAAGTTTTGTTTTAATGAGTGCTTCAAAAACTGTCACTTGCTGCCTGCGACTGAGTTTTTGGTACAGAGAAGTAAAGCTAGTCAGGTTATTTATTTAGCGGAAATGTTATAATGATTACACTTAGCATGCCTTTAGTTTTGGTTTCCAAATATTAACTAGATTAAGTAGATAACTTCCAAGGGCAGAATGGAGGTAAACTGGCGATGGAGAAAGGTAAACACACAGCTCAGTAATGTACACTGGAAAAGACTTTAAAACAACTCGCTAACAATGCAGAGGTTAAATGTTGTAGGAAATGAGACTCGGGTGAAATCAGTCAGTAATTAAGCATTTGAGAGAGATTAGAAACAGGAAAACCGGGACTTGACAAGGAGAAAACAAAGGCACATGGCTCAGAAAGTGCTGGGAACAGTACCATCCGACCGAGAGCAGGATGCCAGAGTACCCTGAAAGGAGCCGGGGTTCATGCAGTGGTTCACAGGTGTATAAATCTACCCCTGGATTTTTGACAATAAGGCTTTGTGACAGGTTTGTGCTTTTGCCCGAAAGGTTACAAATTCCAGATCTGTCACTGTTGGGCCTCGAGCAAGACTCCTTAACATGGCCAAGATATAACTGATCATTATCTACATTCACTCAATCCTTATGTCCTTCCTTCATTCCATTCCTTTTCACCACATCTTTCTTTCCTTCCTTCCTCATCCCCTTCCTCGTTCCTTTCTATTCGCCTTCTTCCCTTTCCACATTCTTTGCCTTTCCTTCATCGCTTTCTTTCTTTTGCCATTCATTTCTTCAGGAATGACAAAGGGAAAGAAGGGAAAGCAGAAAGAAACAAAGGAAACAGGAAGGAATTCTTTCCTACTTTTCTTTCTTTCCCTCCTTCCATCTACATTTCTTTATTTCACTTATGTCCTTCCATACTTCCTTCCTTGTCTCTTCCTTTCCTCCTTTTTGCTCTTCCCTTCATTCATTTCTTCCTTGTGCAGTTCCTGACTGCCTTCCTTTATTCTTCCTTTAACTATTTTCTGTTACTTTTTCTTCTTTCTATTCTTCCTATATATATATATATATTCATTTCTTCCTTGTTTTCCCCTTTCCTTCTTTTCTCTCTTTCTTTCCTCTGCCTTTCCTTCATTCCTTATTTTCTTTTCCTTCCGTCATCTTTCGTTCCTTCTTTTATTATGTTAATCCGTCTTTTTCTTGCTTTATTCCTTTTTCTTTCAGTCGTTCATTCTGTACTTCATTTTTTCCCCACAGGATGATGAACACACACATACACACACACACACGCGCGCGCGCGCGCGCGACCGTTATTTTGTCCCTGCAGCAGCACTCTGTTCCCATCGTGGTCGTCATCAGCATCTCAAACTGCTGAACCGTGTGTGTGTGTGTGTGTGTGTGTGTGTGTGTGTGTGTGTGTGTGTGTGTGTGTGTGTGTGTGTGTGTGTGCACGCGCTGTGAGCTGCCACTGCAGGGGTAGACGATGGGACAGGAGGGAGCGCCAAAATCAACGGGGTATCTCTGTCCTGCATTAACATTCCGCTCATGAGAATCGGCGTGAGCTCGAGCGCAGGCGGACAGACGGAGTAACGCACCCACTGGCCGCGGAGGAGCTCGGTTCGGTTCGGTTCGGCTCGGCTCTGCTCGGTGAATCCGCCAGTCGTGTCGTGATACCAGGACCAGGGAGGGACACCTGGCTTCCTTTCCGGTGTTCCCTGACACTGACAACAGTGTTACGTTTGGAATTTTTTTTGTTTTTCTTCTTCATCTCTTCTGCACACTGCGCACTTTTTTCCGCTCGTGATCACTTCACCGATGCGCACGAGGTAAGCCACGTTCCCCTCGCGCCTCATTTCTAACACACGCACGTAACCAATCACGTTTTCTTACTGTGACTAAGCAGATATGTGCAGACTGCTGTGGCTTCGCTTTGCAGCGCGCCACTGCTTTAGTACAGGATCATGCGTTTGCACTGAGTGGAGGATTAGAGAAGAAGGAGCACGAGCAGGACAGATGTTTATCATGACAGGATTAGATTTTGCTCAGTGATGCAGCAGTAAACAGCACACAGGATGGGGAATTCCCAGCTTACAGCTGCAGGTGCGCATACAGGACAGGACGGGGAATAATACGCAAAAATGGGTTTGTAATGTTAACGCCGTCAGCGGTATGGCGTCCTGTAAAGACGCGTTATAAGCTTCTTATGAAGGAGGATCCGATACGCGCTCCGGTTCACATTACTTATGACGTAATACCCCAGTGCCAAGTAGTGAAAACACCTCGCTGTGGTTCACTATAGCTTTTATTTTTGCATTAATATTGATGTTCATATTTCACATTCATATCGTCTTTGTGCCAACAGAGCTGATTATTATTATTATTATTATTATTATTATTATTATTATTATTATTATTATTATTATTACACTGTAAAAATGCTGGATCAAGTGTAACCCAGTGCTGGGTCAGTATGATCACACCCTGCTGGATTATGAACCATACATAACCCAGGACAACTTTAAGAAAATGCTTTATTTTACTAAATACTAACTAAACCACGGGTTATTATTATTATTATTATTATTATTATTATTATTATTATTATTATTATTATTATTATTATTTCTGGGTTGTTGTTTTTTATGACCCAGATATGGGATTTGAAAACCAATTGAAAAAATGTCATTAATAATAATAATAATAATAACAGTAACAGTAAACTTGATTCTGCTTTTCTGGAAAAAATGTTTATATATATATATATATATATATATATATATATATATAAAATGCATATGTGTGTGTGTGTATGTATGTATAGTATGTATGGTATGTGTGTATGGTATGTATGTTATGTATGGTATGTATAGTATGTATGTATGGTATGTAAAGTTAACATGTTTGCCTCGCACCTCCAGGGTTGGGGGTTCGAATCCCGCCTCAGCCCTGTGTGCGCGGAGTTTGCATGTTCTCCTTGTGCTTTGCGGGTTTCCTCCTGGTACTCCGGTTTCTTCCCGCGGTCCAAAGACACGTGCTCTAGGCTGGTTGGCGTTTCCAAATTGCCCATAGTATGTGAGTGTGTGTGTGCGATTGTGGCCTGCGATGGGTTGGCACCCTGTCCAGGGTGTCTTGTGCCCCGAGTTCCCTGGGATAGGCTCCAGGCTCCCTGTGACCCTGTGTAGGAGAAGCGGTGCAGAACATGGATGGATAAATAAAATTTATTGCGCATTACATTCAGCAGGATAGGATAATTGTATTAATCTATTAAACGAAAAAATAATTAAATACTTAAAATCATATACAGTACCTATGGTATTATGATAATTATATAATTATTATCTATCATCTATTTATAAACACCACAAAGTTCAACAAACCAATGATTCATTCATTCATCTTCAGTAAGCGCTTTATCCTGCTCAGGGTCACGGTGGATCTGGAGCCAGTCCCAGGAAGCCTGGCCACGAGGTGGGAATAAATCAGTGAAAATGACAAAACACATAAACTACTAAGCAAAGAACAGGGCAATATATTTCTCTCAGTACAGCAGCATGGTGACTGAACTTGTTATTCGGTCATGGATATGTTTCACCGCTATCCAGGAATGTTGCATCAGCAAAACTGACCCAAATGCCAGCTTATTATCAAATTCCTGCATCAGAATTAACCCAAGCACTGGGTTCTAGTGGAAACTTAGCTGCAGTGTTGTGTTAACCATCCAAAAGGATTAAAGTAATATGAAATAACCCAGGAAATTGAAAGAGTGGAGTGGTAGGCGTATGATAATACCTGTATAACGTACACACATCATAAGCATGTCTAAAACACAATCACAGTGTAAAGTCATGTGCGTTTAAAGCACTTTTCCCCCCAAAGTGCAAATCTGCTTGGTTTGAATAAAAAAATTGTGGGTCACACGTAAATGTATTCAAAGTAGGTCTCTGTTATATGGACAGAACAACACACACACACACACACACACCCACACCTGCTATAGGTCTCATTTGCATGTTGCTGCCTTTTCTGGCAACTTTTCTGGCATTACAGGAACATTACATGAACATCTCTTCTAGTTGTAATTATGTTTATAATGTTTGTTCCAGTATCCTTTTATAATAGCAGAGGAAAGAACAGTTTCATTGGCCAATAGTGAAACACACACACACACACACACACACACACACACACAGTATCATCTGTGTAGATGAGATAGACCAACTCCTGAAGTATTGTTATACTGACATCTAGGCAATGCGGTCTTTTCTCATTTAATGCAAATGAGGCCTTAGATTGTAACTCAGAGGTCGAGAGCCATAGGTTCCTGACCCCTGTTCTAACTAAACCTATTTTACTTCACTATTGTGAGTCCCTCCGGGATTTTGTGAATTTTGCGATCACAGAAATGAACACAAAATCAAGCAAACTCCGCAATATTGGGAGGAGCTTACAAGTTTTCGAAATTACTGCAGATTTCCCACAGATTTGGGCCGAGACGCGTCATGTGACCTCATCACAACACGCATTCACCCAAAGTGCTCTTCGATTCACGTGTTGACGAATATGAGTACGGCTAAAAGGTCTCCTTTATCAACAAACATCACTGCGAAAGGCCGTGCGATTGCAATTTTGTGCGATTGCAATTTCGCCAGTTCAAGTAGTTTTCTGAAAGAGAGAGGGAAAAAAAAAGAAAAAAGTCGCAAATATTTCAGATTTTTCGCAACAATCACAAAAAAACTCTCTGAAACTCTGACTGTATTGTGAGCTTTTACTGTCTGCTGCTGTTCAGTAAAACACATTTATATGGATAATGTTCTCCTCAAAAGTTGTGGGGGGGGGCTGAAGTGAATGTGTTGTTATTTCTTAATATCTTATTATTTTGGCTTAGTACACCACAATCTGTAAATAAGACCAATTTATTGAATATTATCGTATAATTCGTATTACATATGCTGTTCTCCAGATGGTAAGTAATCCAGATGTTCTTCCACTCCAATCTTAGCAAACCATGTTTTCATGGAGCTCACTTTGTGCACAGGGGCATCGTCATGCTGGAAGGGAAACTGTAATGATACACCACACAGAGGCATTCTACACAACTGTGTGCCTCTAACTTTGTGGCCACAGTTTGGGGAAGAACCATATATGGGTGTGATGGTCAGGTGTCCACATACTTTTGGCCATATAGTGTATATCAGTGATATAGGGCTTTTGTAAGTCATTTTTGTTACTGTCATTTAATCCATGGCTGCACGTGTAGATTTTTATTAAAGGAAGTGCAAACAAATAACCAAAACAGTGAAAACTAGAAACAAGGCTGAGCACGTGTACTATGAGCAGGGCTAAGGCTGACAATAAGATGCAGCAAAACAGGAACTTATTTAGTGGTGCTAATTACGGTGAAACGAGACACAGGTGAGGCTGATTGAGACGCGTTATGTGCTAGGGCTGCTGGGAAGTGTAGTCCAGTGCCGACTTCGGCATAACCACGACAGTTACTACCTGCGAAACGTTAGCTATGGTGAGAAACTCTAGTGAAGTAGACTGACCTTCAGAATTATTGTTACCTTTCATGGAAATGAAGAAAGATACAATGTATAGTTTTAATGGAAAAACCTTTTCAGATACTTGAGTTTTTTATGACTCCTGCTCTGGAGAGACTCGCAGCACTGAGTCCACTCCATGAGGAATATTTTAAGCTCTTTTTAAATCTCAGGTTTGTGCATGCGGGCGTCCCACTTTACTCCAGTCCACGTTTTCATGGAAACTGAGCTGATCATTGCAACATTGGTTTTGTTACCATTTCTGTGTCGATTTGGAAATGTCTGATTGAACACTCTCTATGGCCAAGTCAGAACCTCCTGGTTCTGGCAGCCATGTTTTGGGCTGAACTAGCCTTACTGGTACTTAGCAGAATTCATGATGCCATCAATGTTCACAAGAACTCCTGAAGCACTGGCTACAAAACACATAAAATAAACACCTCCATATTTTACGGTGAGGTATCAGCTGCTTTTCCTTGTACACAGTCCCTTTTTGTTGCCAAACACGCTGATGGAGTGCATCACAACAAAGGAGGGTTATGATCTGATCACAACCCACGATGTTGTACCTCTGGTGACGCTTGGTGAAGTTCAGGCACCGTGTTTTGTGAGATCCTATCAGGAACGGCTTCTTCCTTGCGACACAGTAATGTCCATTACCCGATTTGCGCAGGTCAACAACAATTTGTCTGTTTTGTGTCCTAAATCCTTTGGATTTTCCCGTAGTAATGAATGGCAAAAAAAAAAGTCTCATATTTCCGTATATCCCATATACTGAGAACAAATGAAACATAAGTATGCATTTATTCAGAATATTCTTAATAGTTCTTAATCATTTTGGCGCATATATTTTTGAGAAGAAATAACATATTTTTTAAAAAGTACTTTTTTTCCTATGTATTTGGACATTTTTAATTATTGTGTATATTTACTTTATATGGTCATTTTTGCTCATGTTTATGAAAAGTGCCACTAATTGTTTATGAATAAAGCACTGAATGTCTTTTTAAGACCAATAACTCAAAAACCAAATCATATTGAATAATAGATATTAAAGTCACTAAAAAGTACTAGTTCAACAAATAGGTACTGTGTTTACCCTCATCAAGAAATCTAAGTTCTACGAATATGGAAATTGGACGCCCCTAATCCTGCTCCGGTGTTCGTGGGAAAACATCTGCTTTGTGGTCAAAATAGGCAAGACCTCTAATTTGTAGTGAAAAATTAAAATTGTGGTTAAATGGTTGGTTTTTCATGTGTTATGGCGGCCGGCTGTGCAGTTTGCACTAACCAGGGAAACCAGCTACAACCTGCAGTTACTCAAGATAAGAACATCAGGGACCTGTGCAGAGTGATTTGAGCAACACAAGGATGATTTAAAGTAGTGATGGCACGATACCACTTTTCTTTTCCCCATACGGATACTGAAAACTCGAGTATCCAGAGAGTATCGATTCGCAAAAACTACCCAGCTTTTTAATTCGTTTTTTAAACGCTGAAGCACTCCACGATTTAAATTCTTTCACACAAAAGTCACCCACATTGTAAATATAATAAGTATTAAGTATAAACATAACAAAATCAGTGCCAACCAAAGAAAAGAAAAAAAAATATCTGTCTGTTTATATGTAAATTTCCAATTCCAAAAAATGTATTTCTTTTCCAAATTCCAAAGTTTGCTGTTTGTTGTAGGATCCGACATCTGATCCAGCATTTTTTTAAAAAAAATTTTAAATATTTTTTGCTGGTATCAGCCTGATACTGATATTGATACTGGGTCATCTCTAGGATCAAGACAAGTCATTCCACACAGCCTGCGTAAATCCTTTCTGCTCCAAGACAAAGCTAGAATAAGTAAAAGTCCAACAGAGTTTAAAAGTTGGAACATTTTAAAATCTCCCCAAACCCTGAATCAGGACATTTATTAATCTAAATGCCATACTGAGCAGTCAAGGTCAGTCTTCAAAATACTGAAAGAAACTTCCTGGAACAATTCCCGAAACAATAAAGATCAAACTGAAATAATCCAAGTTCAAGTCTGAAAAAAGGTGGAATTGAAACCCAAATATTTTGTATTTGAAGCTGTACTGATCGACTGACTCGGCTTTTCTAACCATTTAAGCTGACCAAACGTCAGCATTCACAACATGCTCACGAACACAAATAAATAAAAGGCAGCCTAACATTTTCCTAAAACATGGTGTTCAACTTATCTGCTAAAACGCTGCGATTTTCACTGTGAACCTCAGGAACAGGGAAGTGTCCACTGCAGTGCAGTTACAGCTTATAAATTATTGGCTAAATTCATTCTGGTGCCGTAAATGAATGATTATAGTATGTAATAATGATAAATAATGAAAGGGGCACAGTCAGATGTATTCGTTTGGCATGATATAGTAGTGTAGCTGGGCTTTCAGCTGAGTGGTAGTGAGTTTGAGTGTGTGATGTGAGTGCTGTTTATCTTGCTGGAACAAAAGAGAGACCCCAGTGCCATTTTGTGTGCCACCTCCCCAAGGTGTCCATTCTGTCAGGCAGCAGAGTGCTGCAGTAATGTCCACTGGTGCACAACAGGGACCTCCCCACTGGCACAACAACAACACTACACAGCTACACACACTCAGATCGCATCAGAAAGAAATGTTCCTGTGCTCACCTGTCAACCACAGACGTGGGTGTGGTACTATACTACAGTATGATGCTATTAAAACGTCAACACATCCAAATACATGGGTTTTTTTCAGGAGTGAGAAAGGGATTAGTTAGTAATTAGCAGCAGTAATCTCATGATCATATTGTGCAGAACTATTTGGAGGCTGCACAAGCACTGCCCCCCCCCCCCCACCCCCAAATAATAATTATGATTATTTTTCATAATGTGTGTGTGTGTGTGTGTGTGTGTGTGTGTGTGTGTGTGTGTGTGTGTGTTGATAAATATCCATCGCCTGTAAATTACCAAGCGTGATGATGGCACAGCCGATTTACTTTTAGTGTCACCCACAAAACAGGAAAAAAAAGCTTACCGAGAGCTGAAAACAGCAAAATGATGACTAAACTGTGAAAGCGTATCATCATAAATAAACAATTTAAACATGACAGCATGATCTGTAGATAAAAGTGCACAAGTCAAGACAATTTGAAGCCGATCAGTAGGATAATATCCAGTTGTCGCTAATCATGAAACTGGATTTTCATGACTAGAACAGTTCTCGATAAACGAGGACCTTTACTTTGCTATTATAATAACACTGAGTATCGTGAAGGCAAATACAAGCAAGGGTTCTTAAATTGCTTTGTTAACAGCGTCTCCAGCTGCATGCGGAACTTCAGGCTTTTATAAGGAAAACATCTCCATAACATCAATTATCCATGATGATACTTTACAGATTAGGGGCGGTTCTAGAGGAGCCCACTTAAAATGTGGAACAGACGTGTGACACCCTTTGAGGCAGCTGAAGGGATGGAGGATCTAGCGGTTTCTTATTAAGAGGCAAGCTGTGTTTCAGCCCATTCATCCGTTATTCATTTCTTCAGCTGCACAGCTGTACGGGGTCTTCGTTGCCTTATTTTATGCTTCATAACGCGCCACACATTCTCAGTCAGAGACAGGTCAGGACTGCAGGCAGGCCATGCTAGCACCCAAACTCTCATGTGCTTGTAATCCGGGCAGAATGTGGTTTGGTGTTGTCCTGCTCTGGATGGCAGCATATGCTGCTCCAAAATGTGTACATATCTTTCTGCAGTAATGGAGCCCTCACAGATGTGTAAGTTACCCATGCCATGGGCACTGACACACCCCCATACCATGACAGACTCTGGCTTTTAGACCTGACACTGATAACAGCTTGGATGGTCCTTTTCCTCTTTGGCCCGGAGAACACGACGGCTGTTTTGTCCAAAAACTATTTGAAATGTCGACTCCTCGGACCACAAAACACAATTCCACTGTCCTACTGTCCATCTCAGATGAGACCGAGCCCAGAGAAGTGGGCGGTGCTTCTGGACAGTGTTGATGTATGGCTTCTGCTTTGCATAGTAAAGTCTTAACTTGCATCTGTGGATGGATGAATGGTGTTGACTGTCAAAGGTTTACCAAAGTATTCCCGAGCCCATGTCAGGATCTCCATTACAGACTCATGACGGTTTTTAAGACAGTGACGTCTGAGGGATCGGAGATCACACACATTCAGAAGTGGTTTTTGGCCACGCCCTTTACGCACCGAGATTTGACCGGATTCCTTGAATCTTTTAATTATATTGTGCACTGTAGAAGGTGAAATGCCCAAAATCCTACCGATTTGTCTTTGGGGAATGTTGTTCTCAAAGTGTTGGATTATTTGCTGACGCATCTGTTGGCAGATTGGCGAGCCTCGACCCATCCTTGCTCTTGAAGGACTAGGCCTTTTTTGGAGGCTCCTTATACAGGTGCATCTCAATAAATTAGAATGTCGTGGAAAAGTTCATTTATTTCAGTAATTCAACTCAAATTGTGAAACTCGTGTATTAAATAAATTCAATGCACACAGACTGAAGTAGTTTAAGTCTTTGGTTCTTTTAATTGTGATGATTTTGGTTTACATTTAACAAAAACCCACCAATTCACTATCTCAACAAATTAGAATATGGTGACATGCCAATCAGCTAATCAACTCAAAACACCTGCAAAGGTTTCCTGAGCCTTCAAAATGGTCTCTCAGTTTGGTTCACTAGGTAAGCCACAAACATTCATTACCAAAGAAGCTGGCTGTTCACAGAGTGCTGTATCCAGGCATGTTAACAGAAAGTTGAGTGGAAGGAAAAAGTGTGGAAGAAAAAGATGCACAACCAACCGAGAGAACCGCAGCCTTATGAGGATTGTCAAGCAAAATCGATTCAAGAATTTGAGTGAACTTCACAAGGAATGGACTGAGGCTGGGGTCAAGACATCAAGAGCCACCACACACACACGTGTAAGGGAATTTGGTTACAGTTGTCGTATTCCTCTTGTTAAGCCACTCCTGAACCACAGATAACGTCAGAGGCGTCTTACCTGGGCTAAGGAGAAGAAGAACTGGACTGTTGACCAGTGGTCCAAAGTCCTCTTTTCAGATGAGAGCAAGTTTTGTATTTCATTTGGAAACCAAGGTCCTAGAGTCTGGAGGAAGGGTGGAGAAGCTCATAGCCCAAGTTGCTTGAAGTCCAGTGTTAAGTTTCCACAGTCTGTGATGATTTGGGGTGCAATGTCATCTGCTGGTGTTGGTCTATTGTGTTTTTTGAAAACCAAAGTCACTGCATCCATTTACCAAGGAATTTTGGAGCACTTCATGCTTCCTTCTGCTGACCAGCTTTTTGAAGATACTGATTTCATTTTCCAGCAGGATTTGGCACCTGCCCACACTGCCAAAAGCACCAAAAGTTGGTTAAATGACCATGGTGTTGGTGTGCTTGACTGGCCAGCAAACTCACCAGACCTGAACCCCATAGATTCTATTGTCAAGAAGAAAATGAGAAACAGGAGACCAAAAAATGCAGATGAGTTGAAGGCCACTGTCAAAGAAACCTGGGCTTCCATACCACCGTGCCACAAACTGATCACCTCCATGCCGCGCTGAATTGAGGCAGTAATTAAAGCAAAAGGAGCCCCTACCAAGTATTGAGTACATGTACAGTAAATGAACATACTTTCCAGAAGGCCAACAATTCACTAAAAATGTTTTTTTTATTGGTCTTATGAAATATTCTAATTTGTTGAGATAGTGAATTGGTGGGTTTTTGTTAAATGTGAGCCAAAATCATCACAATTAAAAGAACCAAAGACTTAAACTACTTCAGTCTGTGTGCATTGAATTTATTTAATACACGAGTTTCACAATTTGAGTTGAATTACTGAAATAAATGAACTTTTCCACGACATTCTAATTTATTGAGATGCACCTGTATACTATGATTAGACGACTGCCTCACCTGTTTCACATCACCTCCTTATTTCAACTCATCACATCGCTATTAGTCCTAAATCGCCCCGTCCCAACATTTTTGGAATGTGTTGCATGCATCAATTTCAAAATAAACGTTTCTTCAAAAAACTACGCAGGTGATTAGGCAAAACATCAAATATCTTGTATTTATACGTTTTTGTCTAAATACAATTCAAAGTACATTTACAAATCACTCTGCTACAAATCACGCCCCATTTTCCATACTGTCCCACCTTTTTCGGAATTGGGGTTGTACACATGAGGATATTAGTAAGCCAAGACTCTACAACACAGAACTGATAAAGGCCCTACAGCAGATCTTTCACAATTCTGGGTTAAAGTTTCATTTATTATAAATCTGCTTAAAGTCATAAATCATGCAGGAGTCATTTAACTTGATATTGCTTCACAAGCAAGAGTCATGTAAGATAATATTTATTGGTGTTACTTTTTCTGATATTTGTGTAAGCCCAGCACACACACAGGGTAGTGTGTACCCAAAACTGGTAGCTTTTTTCATAGTGGAGTCAAGGCAGGTACAAAAGCAGTATTAACATGGTGATGTTAATACTGCTTTTGTACCTGCCTTGACTCCACTATGAAAAAAGCTACCAGTTTTGTCCAAAAGACTTGGTTTGTTAAAGCATCTATGCATTTGGCAGGACATGACATACCACCATAATAGTTTTCAGAGACCTGGTGTCCAACATCTGCTTTTTTCCAGCTGTAATCCTGTGAAGCATTTTTGAAATATAGTGACTTGAACCATCCCCTTTAATGTGCTTAAGATCACGTACAGCTGGTAGCACTGCTCCCTCACAGCTCCAGGGTCCAGGGATCGATCCTGAGCTCAGGTTACTGCATCTCCTTTCCGTGTTCATGTGAGTTTCCTCTGGGCTCTCCAATTTCTTACCACTATCCAAAAACATGCCTGTAGGCGACCCATCCGGGGTGTATTCCCGCCTTATGCCCGGTGTTTCCGGGGTAGGCTCTGGATCCACCGTGACACTGACCAGGATAAAGTGGTTACTAAGGAAATGATTCATTTAATAATTTTATTATTATATAAAGATGTTTAAATCATTTTGAAAATTGAAAGCATTTTAATGGTACTGTGTATGAATGTCTTTAGTCAGTCTGACACATGGTAAAAAAAATTAAATAAATAAGCAAAAGACATAGAGTAACTATGGGCATGAGGGGCAGTTTCCTCCCCAGAAGTGAGGTTAGTTAAGATATTGTATTTGAATAGCTTGACTTTAGAGGACAATGCTCCTGTCCTTTCTAATTATGGCTGCCAGTTCAGAGATTCCTTTCTTTGGCTGAAGCAATTTGATGCTCTTTCTATTCACTGACGCATGCCACAAATACTAATGTCTCTCTCTCTCTCTCTCTGTTTTCTTGCTGTGTCAGTCCTCTTACAGGTTGTGGCTACTTATCATGAGTTGTGTGGCTGGATAACAGAAGTCCACCCTCTCCACTGATCCAAGTTTAACAGTTGTCCTGGTCTGTGCCTTGGCTCTCACCCAGGATCCATAATGATCATTGCCATGTAAAATAACCTACATTTCCACAAAGCCTTCTCCACCGGGAGCATTCTCTTTCTGACATCTGCCCCAACACAAGTATTAGAATATTCCCTAATATTCATAGACAAATAACCTACCAATAATCCTCTTTGAAGACACCATCCATTTCTTGGCCCTGCCCCCCTACCAGCAGCAACCATTCGGCCCTCTCTCGCCACAGCGGTCCTGCCATCCAGGCCCCGCTCCCACCAGGCGCCCAGCATGGCGCCCCAGGGGCGGGAGAACCTGGTGGCGCGGGAGCAGCAACAGGGTGCGCGAAGACGAAGCCCTCATCTTCGCCACACGCTGAGCCCTGAAAACCTGAGGAGCCTAGCCGAGCGTGGCGGCACTGAAACGGCCACAGCTGGCACAGCAGGACTCACAAGAGCTAACAGTGACACAGACCTGGTCAGTTCACAGGGTCGCTCTTCCCTCACAGCCTCTACGCTGGAGTTCACTCTTGGGCGTGGACAGAACCTAGTCATCTCCTGGGACATCAAGGAGGAGGTTGATGCTACTGACTGGATCGGTCTATATCACATAGGTAAGTGTGAGTTATTACTTGATTTTTCAGGTTCGTAACATAACAGAACCTTATTTGAACCAGCTCAAGGAGTATGTTATAAAACAGGGAAAAGTATTCTAAGTAACTGCATTAATGAAAAACTAAGATTCACTGCAGAACTGACTGAATAATTCTGGAACGATATGAGAACTTGGTTTGGGTTTAACATTGATCTTTACTTTTCTAAAAAAAACAAAAAAACAATTTGATTAAATATGACTCATAACCTTGGTCACATCACTTGACCTGTAAAGTAGTACCCTTTGACTTCAGAGATTTAGTATCGGATCAGGGTATAGATCGGGTCTGCAATCCTGGAGCCTCAGTGCTGAAACTCAAGACTTTCAATCACACTCATGGGAAGCCTGAATGTCCCTGAGTTGGCAAAGCTACCATTCTCCTGATGCCATTTACCCATCAGTTCCTCACAGGAGGAGGACTGAAGGACTCATGCATGGTTTCAAATAATAAATCATCTGTTTTTATCATTCTGACAGAACACAAGCTGAACACATGCACAGTAGATCCTTTCCCATTCCTACATTTATATACTACAGTCCTAATCCTTAAGACAATCCATCTGGGCACCTTGCCTTGAGCTATTGACCCGGAGGCCTCAGGACTTCATTACCTTCACAAAGGGCTCATCCCTGGGGTGCTCTACATTTCCGCAACTAAGCAGACATTCAGTGATGGCGTCAATGTGATCTGCCTCTTACTTTAACATTAAAACGGGACTTATATAAGCAAGTGTGAGTGTGACACAGCATAAGGGGCAAAATTTGCACAGTATGTTAGTTCCCATTGCATTTCTGTTACTTGTGCATACTGTACTGTATTGTTGATTTTTCATCACTACTCTGTTCTTTAATCACACTGTTTGGAGATACTATTTGGACTGTTTTAGTGCTTTTTATAGTCATATAGTCATTTTTTCAGTTATTCGGTTATTGTTAGTTTTGGTCTAAATTTAGTTGATGGAAAACTCTAGCAATTTTAGTCAACTAAAACCGAGCAGATTTTATGTCAATGAAAGCGGCATGTTCTGCAGAGTCTGGAGAAAAAATATCACGCTACTTGCACTTAATAAAAGTAAATTAATTTCAGCGACTTTTTTCATTCCGTGTGCTAGGTCTAGCTAACTAGTATTATATTAGCCTTGCATGACCGACAAAAAGTCGTCAGTTTTATCACAAAATTAATTCATTGAACGTGCCATTGCATTTCATCTCTGTGCAGTATTTACTTTATTTTTTTTAAATAAGGGACCTAGCAAATAAAACATTCCATAAGTTTGAATTAAAAACCCGTATCTAAGAAGGATTAATCAAAAATCTTTTCACAGCTGACTTCGTGAATGCTAGTAACCTGAGCACAGCGTATCACTTCAGATAATATTCGGTTGTCGAAAATACCTCAAGGTTCTATACTGGGATCGATTTCATCTTTATTACTAAAAGTAGGTTAAACAAATATTTTCCACGCATTCATCGACATTCATGTTCCGCTCAGTCAGTTAAACAGGCTTTGTGCAATTCATAAGTGTACTTGTTAAAATTAAGTTTTATCTTCCTGACAGTCATATAAGAGTCTGCAAGTTCTGAAGTTAATGTCCATAGAGTTGTATTGGTGCAAACTGGAATTATGAAGGTCAGCATATACACCAGCACGCAGACACTTGTGTTTTTTCTGTTAGACGAGACCTGTCCATCAAACGTGTGGGACTGCAAGAATCGTGGTGTTAACGGCACACAGTGTGGTCAGATTGTCTGGAGGCTGGAGGCCGGCCCATACTTCCTGGATGGTCAGTATGGCTATAGTTTGCTAACGTTTTATTTGTCCTTCATTAAGGACATTTTAACTGTCATCTAAGGAATATAAACTATCCCAGAAATCTCCTGTTTATTCTCCTGTTTTGACTTCTAGCTGAGACCAGAATCTGCTTCAAATACTATCATGGTTTGACTGGAGCCTTGAGAGCCACAACGCCGTGCATCACTGTCAAGAATCCTCGATTTTCGGTCTGTCCTTTCAGTTAAAGTGTTAATGTTTATAGAATCTGTGTTTAAAAGGCATTACTAGGTATACAGTATTGTATGTACACACAGATTTACAGTCCCTCCAGGATTTCACGATTTTGCAGTTGCAGAAATTAACGCAAACTCTGCAATATTCAGAAGAGCTTGCAGTTTTTCAAAATTATCGCAGATTTTGCACAGATGTGGGGCAAGGCGCGTCATGTGACGTCATCACAACGCGCATTCAGTCAAAGCCCTCTTCGATTCATGTGCATCAAACAAGAATACAGCTAAAAGGTCTCATTTACCAACAAACATTACTGTGAAAGACAGCAAAACAATTTTCGTGCGATCGCAATTTCGCCAATTCAAGTAGTTTTCGGCGAAAAAAACTCAAACGAATTGCATCACAAATTTTCATGTCCACATTCATAGCAATACATAAACTTTTAATAATAGATAATCTTTATATTTTTATATAAGAAGCTAATTATATTTTCATCTTCCAACAACCAGATGTGCAGGTTTATTTACTGTTATATACAGTGAGATAAATAGTATAAATACTTGAATGTGTGTATTAAGAAGTCAGAGTGTGCGTGTGTGTGTGTGTGTATGTGTGTGTGTGTGTGTGTGTGTGTGTGTAAAAGGAAAGGAAAAGAAAGAAAGCGTGAGAGAAGAAGACAGCGTGAGAGAGCTTGAGATATTGATTGCGGTGTGTTGTGTAGGCTGACGGCCAAGGCGAAGGACAGCTGACTTCAGACACCAGCCGAAAACTGCTCAGCTTCACCCTGTCAGGTCAGCTGGAGCCGTGACTGAGTGTGTGTCTGCAAAAGTCCAAAAGTCTGAGCCTAGAAATCTTTATTCCATGTTATTATCAAAAAGAATATCATTTTCTTATATATTATATTTATTAAAAGATATATCAGAAATGTTATATTAACTGTGACTTCTGACATAACACAATATTACTTGACCATAATATCACTCTTCAATAATGTTATTATTGTTTGTTTTTGTATTTGTTATATTGAGTCAGTGGGTGTTGGTTGTAACACTGTATCTAAAGAATCCATTGGTTACAAGGATTTCTCTAAAAGCTTTAATAAAAAAAATATATAAAATAAAATTACATATAAAGAAAAAATGTACATTCATTTGGACCATGCAAAAGAAACGACTCATGGTAGGTAACTCAGGCTTTTGGACCTGATATACTGATATAAAGTTGAGGTCATAAGTTTTCATACGCCTTGCAGAATCTGCAAAATGTTAATAGATTTAAAAAATAATAATAATAATAATAAGAGGGATCATAAAAATTGCATTTTGTTTTTTATTTAGTAATGCCCTGAATAAGCTATTTCACATAACAGATGTTTACATATTTACACCGATCATCCTGTTCAAAAGCTCTTAATGTATGGTGTTGCCTTCTTGAGCATCAGTGAATGTTTGCACCTTTTGTAATAGTCGTGTACGAGTCCCTCGGTTGTCCTCAGTGTGAAAAGATGGATCTGAACATCATATAGCCGCTGTTGGAAAGGGGTCAAATATGCAGAAGATGCTGGAAAAGCAGAGAATGTGTAGGACCTGGAGGATTTTTCTGAAGAACAGTGGGCAGTTTAACTGCTCAGGACAAACAAGGGACTCATGAACAACTATCACAAAACATAAACACAGTCGCTGATCCTCCAGGTAACAACACACAGTATTAATAATCAAGTGAATGTAAACTTTTGAACTGGTTCATTTGTGTAAATTCAGTTATTATTGTGTCTTGTGGACTTTATGTAAACATCTGTTATGTGAAATAGCTTCTTCAGGGCAGAAGTAAATAAAAAAACAAAATGCAATTTTTATCATCTCTGATTTTTTAAAATGATTAACATTATGCAGATTCTGCAAGGCGTATGTAAACTTTTGACCTCAGCTGTATGTAAGCATGCATCATTTTGACTGTGCTATGACCTGACTGTTTGTAGATATCCGAGCCGTGGGATTGAAGAAAGGCATGTTTTTTAATCCTGACCCCTATCTAAAGATGAGCATTCACCCAGGCAAAAGGAACGGGTTCCCAACCTTCTCCCACCACGGCCAAGAGAGACGGTCTGGCATTACAACCAATACAACAAACCCTGTGTGGCATGGAGAGGTGGGACGGACACACACACACACACACACACACACATACACAGGACAATTTTAGGACTCACAACTGATCTAAATATACAGTACGTCTGGATTTCTGTAATGTTGTTTTGTGTCTATTGTTAAAAGCGCCATGCAAATTAAACTGATTTGAATTTAATTAATATGTCAGAAAATGCACTGTGATGGACTAGATGAAGTTGCAGTCATTCAGTCATCATCACACTCTTATTCACTTATGCTACATGCAGATACAGAAAAAAAAAAAGTCTTGACTCAGATCCACAAAGCTGGAAACGGATAAACGTGCATCCTTTGTTTTCTTCTGTGCTCCATACAGAGACACACATTTGTGGCCCTGATAACTGATGTCCTAGTTATCGAGGTTAAGGACAAGTTTGCTAAAAGTCGGCCGATCATTAAACGCTTCCTGGGTCAGCTAAACATTCCTGTTCAGAGGCTGCTGGAAAGACATGCATCAGGGTCAGTGCAGCTTTTCCCCTGCTAATTGTTCTCGTTTTTATCCACAACATGATACAGCATGCTTAAGCAGGAGAGTGCCATAAAAATAGTTTTAATCTGCATATGGATTTCTCACAGGAACCAGTCCCTGAGCTTCTCTCTCTGCCGCCGCTTGCCTACTGATAATGTAAGTGGTCAGCTGCAGTTTAAAGTGGATATCACCTCGACTAACCAGGACGGTGAGATACACGCGCGCACACATACACACACGTACGGTACACACAAACACAGAGGTTTGATTTCAGTGAAGTGCTTACCGAATTACATTCTGCTGCGTAGGTTCATATTTCCGGTGCCACTTTGCCATTAAGATCACGTATCAAAAATACTCACATAGTAATAGATAGTGTGACTGCGGAACTTTTAAACGACTACGTATACATTTTCATCCTAGATGTCACCCCTGAGTCAATCCTTGGGGCAGCAGCCCTTAATGGGCCCCCTGGTACCCCTTCAGATGATGAAGATTTGCCCCATCCTCTTCCTCTTGCTTCTGGCGTTCTGTACCCCACCCGCTCCCAAAGTTTTCGGCGAAATGGTGAAGGAGGTGGTGCTATATCACCTGATACTGAGATTTGTTCTGGTGGTTTGGATGAAGAAGCTCTACCTTCGCTCAGCATACTTCAGAGAACCTTTAGTGAGCAGCTCGATGCCATTGAGGCTCCCAAAGGACCAGGTGAGCGTCCAATGGGCTCAGCATCTCCAAAACTGAGCTCCAGTTTCCCCACCCACACTCGCCTCAGTGATATGCTCCACATCGACTCTGACGAAGATGAGGAGAGGTCTGTTGGAATTGATCCCATACTGCCTGCTCTGAACGGTCTCACCAGATGTCCAGTAATGCTCCACAAACCTCCTGAAGAACCTCAGGAACTGGGGGAGCCACCAGAAGAAGTTGGGTTAGAGTCAGAGGTGGAGACTCTGAGTTTAGGGAATGAGGTGATTCTGGAGCCAGAGGTTCTGCCCAGTTCTGTGGCTCCACAAGTAGAGACAGCAAGTCTGATGGAGAGACAGGATGAAGGAGAGGAGGAAGAAGAAGAAGAAGAAGAAGGACTGGGGCCCAGTGAGGAGTTGGCCACAGAGGTGGATATCTCCTCTATGGCATCTGACTGTGGCCCCATGACTATGTCTGCTGCTCAGGTAAATTTTCTTACAAATAAAATTGCGTTACAAAGTCTGAGTCCAACAAGTCTTGTTTGAGAACCCTATTGTACATGTGCACTTTTTTTTTTAATTATATGGAGTATCATTTGCTGGTATACAGTAGAAGAACTAATAGTCTTCAACTGTTTCCATGATTGCTCGTACAAGGAAGCAGAACAAGGGGCAGAGACGGCTATAGATCCAGGGGGAGGGGATCTCTCAGATGACCCACCCACAACCTATGAAGTCACTGATGCTGGAGGTGAACCTCCTCCGACCGATGAGTTTGAACTGCACACACCGCCTCCAGAGTTATTGGCCAATGAGGATGAAGATGAGGTGGAGGAGGACACGATGTCCCGAAGGTGGAGTCTGGAGGCAACAGCGGGCGTGTCGCAGGAGGAGGACGAGGAGGAGGAGCTAATGCATTCAGGGGAGGGCGGGTCTGTGGACTCTGAGACTTTTGCTACAGACACAAACACAGATCCAGGTAAAATCATTAGTTTGCTCAAAATTTAAAATAAAACTTTGAAGCCTGCCCAACTTTAGTACACCGTTTCACATCTATAGAACTTTTTGTATAAGGATATTAAAATCATAGAGATATGAAAGAAAGAAGGGCAGGGCAGGACAGGAAGTTTTGTGCTTTGGATCAAAGGTGGAAACTTTGTTTTGAGTTTTAGGGTTAAATGTGAATCAGTTTTTGGATTTTCACAATAATTGCTTTCAACATGTAGATAACGAGATGAACGAAATAATGGAAGATACAAGTGTGCTATGTGATATACAGTCATGTGTTTTGGTTGAAAAGCAGAAGATTTCCATCTACTGGCTTTACTTTGAGCATTTGAGGAATAGCGGGTGTCCAGTGGATGTCCATGGGATGATGAAGAAAATGGAAAAAAAAAAAGAATGAAAAGCAGAAACGAGCTACTAATCACTGACTAATTAAATGATTCAGCTCTGGGTTTTTTTAGACTTCAGTTCCTGGAAGTTTAAATATTACCTGGAAAAATGTCTTATTTTGTCCTTTAACCATTTTAATCTGGTTGAGGGTTTTTTTTTTGTTTGTTTGTTTGATGATAATGAGTATATGAGTGTGACTGTTGTACAGGTCCCGCTCAGCTAAACGGGCATCAGCAGGTTCATTCACTTCCCTCTGTAAGACAAGACATCCATCGTTACCAGCGTGTGGACGAGCCGCTTCCACCCAGTGAGTGTGTGTATGTGTTTGTTCGTCTGCATGCACGTGCATTGTCATGTGTGTATCTGTTACTTTACAACTGCGTACATTTGTGTCTTTCGATGTGTGTGCCAAAGTTCATTATGTTTATTAAGGCAAATTGCATTATGATATATATTTTCTACTGTCTTTTGAGCGTTGTTAGTATTTCTAGAACATTTGTTGATATTTCTAGTATCAGCCAATGTTAAATTCAACAAACTAATACAAAAATTTTTATTGTTACATGTGTTCTTTCTGTAATTGCTGTAATTTGCTAGCAAAATGGAAAAACATCAAGTATTGTGATTAATTTTTTTCCCCCATGTACTAGTGCGTACTGTGAAGTCTACTCACACACTTCACACACCAGTTTCAGATACCCAGACCAGTTTATCACCAGGAGAATTGCTGGGCATCTTTGTGTCAACTAAAACCTGTTTACTTATATCCCACAGACTGGGAGGCTCGGATCGACAGTCACGGCCGCATCTTCTTCGTGGATCATGTGAACCGGACCACCACGTGGCAGAGACCCACAGGCCCTCCTGCTCCTCAGGGCCTAACCCGCTCCAGCTCCATCCAGCAGATGGAGCAGCTCAATCGCAGGTCAGAACTCCATCATCAACTCATACATAACCGCTGAAGATACAAGAAGTGTTTGCTCAGATTTGTAGTGTTGGAGCTGTAAGTAAAGCGGCAGTAATGAAGAGTTATGTGAATAATCAAGGGCATGGAACTCCAGAAAAGTGAAACGGATTTTTAAAAAATCCTAAATGCTTGAAGAATTTACGTCTGGGCCTGGTTTGAATAATTTTGTTTGTAAAAGCTTATTTGGCTGAATTCTGTATTTATGCACCAGGTTTTAAACCAATAAAGCCGTCACACTACAGCCATCGTTCTGTCCATAGAAAATGACCTGTTATGTTGCTTAGCAACCAAAGCGTACTGTTAACAGACAACGTTGTGTGGCAGAAGAATTGTTATTTAAAAATCAATTAAATCATTTATTGAACACTGGATTTTATCATATTTTTTATTTTGTTATTGTGCTATTGAAGGTGTTTTGTGGTGCGATTTAGCCATTAGTCAGTTTAATTTCCTTCGACTTTGGAATATTATCATGATGTTGCGTCTGCCGTTCCATCAGGTATCAGAGTATCCGTAGAACAATGACCAGCGAGAGGAGCACGGAGGAACAAAGCGTAGACTTTCCTCCTGTTGATGATATGGAAATGCTGTCCCAGTCTGTCTCCGGTGAGTTATGGATGACGTTACACCAGTCTGGTGTCAATGCCTTTTTTTTTTTTTAAATTAATACTTTGGCTCTGGATGTTTGTGCTTAATGAAAAGGTTTTGTGAAGCGCAGAGAGAAATTCAGGATGTTATATGGTAATGCAGTGTTTAAATTATGTTCTACTGAGTTTTCCTCTAAAGTTCCAAAGATACATCACTGGACTTTAAGACCTGGCATCGTGGATTGAGCCAAAGACGTCCTGCCAACACTAGAATCTAATTGCTCTGCGTGTTTGTGTTCTTGCCAGACTACCGTAGAGACGGCTCTTTGGCTCAGACCAGCTCTCACTCCCGTCTCTCCCTGCTGCTTCAATCTCCTGGAGCCAAGTTTCTCTCCAGTCCTGACTTCTTCACTGTGCTGCATTCCAACCCTGTGAGTGCAACACACACACGCACACACACGCACACACACACACACACTTTGGATAACACACTAAAATTCTGGGAACACATTGTTCTAATAAAATGCAAAGTGCTGATAAAGTAGTGCGAGAACAAATCAGCAGTCTAAGAGGATTGCAGATGGCACTGGAAGAGACATGTTACTTCTTTTCTTGTTATTCTGTCTGGTTTAGTAATATTTATTGGATATACTGTCATTTTGAAGGAATGAAAAGAAAGGAAGGAAGCACAGTTTAAAATGTATTAATATTTATTACTCATGAAAAGATAAAACAAGTCACACACACATCCAAGTGAAAGATACAACACCAATATGTCAGGAAAAAAAACACACAAAAAAAACCAGAATCACTGAGTTGGAAAAAGGATCACCCCCTTGCTTTAATTTGCCTTAATTTTTTAATTACAGCCTTTAGTCTGTTGGGATATGTCGCTACTAACTTTGCACATCTAGACATTGCAATATTTGCCCACTCTTCTTTGCAGAACTGCTCAAGTTCAGTTAAATTTGATGGTGACCGTTTGTGGACTGCAGTCTTCAAGTCATTCCACAGATTTTCAATGGGGTTTAAGTCTGGGCTCTGACTAGGCCATGCAAGGACATTCACCTTTTTCTCCTTCAACCACTGTGTGGTCAGTTTTGCTGTGTGCTTTGGGTCACTGTCATGTTGGAAGGTAAACCTTCTTCCCACTGACAACTTTCTGGCAGAGGGTAGCAGATTTTCCTCAAGAATTTGATGGTATTTTGCCCCATCCATTTTCCTTCTATCCTGACAAGTGCTCCAGTCCCTGCTGCAGAGAAACACCCCCATAACAGGATATTACCACCTCCATGCTTTACTGTAGGAATGGTGTTATTTGGATGGTGAGCTGTATTGGATTTCTGCCAGACATATCGTTTGGTGTTGAGGCCAAATAATTCATCTGACCATAACACCTTTTTCCATGTGGCCTCAGACTCTTCAAGGTGCGTTTTGGCAAAGCTCAGTCGTGGGTGGCTTTTTTCTTGCAACCCTCCCATACAAGCCACATTTGTGGAGAATTTGTGATATTGTTGTCACATGCACACAATGACCACTCTTTGTCATAAATTCCTGCAACTGCTTCAGAGTTGCTGTAGGCCTCTTGCTAGCCTCTCTGACCAGTTTCCTCCTGGCTCTTTCATCCAGTTTGGAGCGACATCCTGATCCAGGGAGGGTCTGTGTTGTACCAAATACCTTCCACTTCTTAATAATAGACTTCACTGTGCTTCTAGGCATTGATAAAGCCTTTGAAATTTTTTGTATCCATCTCCTGACTTGTGCCTGTCCACAACTTTATCCCGGAGATCTTTTGACAGTGCCTTGCCACCCATAGTTGATTGTTTGCTTCAGTTGCACTACAAAATGCTCCAGGAAAGCTCTTTTCATGCTGAGCTAATCAAAATGACCACAGCTGATCACAGTTGAAAGTCAAATGGCTTTGTGTGCCATTGAGAAGGTGATTAGCTACACCTGATTGAGTTTACAAGTCATTTTTTCCAACTCAGTGATTCTGTTTTTTTATTTTTTCTGACATGTTGGTGTTATATCTTTCACTTGGATGTTATAAGTTGCACTGAGTAAATACAGCTGGATGAAACAAAAACTGTGTCTGTCTTCATTTCAGGCTGAAAAGCAACAAAATGTGATTATTTTAAAGGGAGGTGATTCTTTTCTATACCCACTGTATATACAATGGGTGGAATGGTGGTGCAGCGGGTAGCTCCAGGGTCCCTGTTTCAGTTTGTGCTCGGGATAATGTCTGTGTGGAGTTTCTGTGCATGTTCTCCCCGTGTCCGCATGGGTTTCCTCAGGGTTTTCAGGTTTGGAAGTTTGTGCAAGGTTCCTTGTGTCTCATCCGGGTTATATTCCCACCTCACACCCTGTTTACCTGAGATAGGCTCATGATATAGTATTTACTGAGGATGAATGAATGAATGAACAAATATTTAATCTTTGAATAATTAATAATCTTCCACAAACCTCACTATAGTTTAACATTTTAAAGAGTACATTGCATCATTTTTTATTTCAATTCCCCAGGTTCCCTGCTTTACTGAATAACACCCTCACCTTTTTAGAGTAAGAAAAGGAAAACACCAGGAGTTTCATCACTAGTATTATTTTGAGCATTTGATTACTGTATTTGCACCATGCTTGTACATAACAGCATGCGAGTAGGATATAATTCACCTTGAACATTGCATTAAAGCTTATTTATTAATAGCCTGGCTCAGGATAGTACACACACTGCCTGCTACCCTGTATTAATCATTTAGATTACATTGAAAAGTCTCAAGCAGGTCTATTAATAGCTCAGAAAGAAAAGCCTATAAATCATACTTTTCCGTTGTCTTTCAGAGTGCCTATCGCATGTTTACAAGCAACACGTGTCTGAAGCACATGATCAGTAGAGTACGGAGGGATGTACAACATTTTGAACGCTACCAGCACAACCGAGACCTGGTCACCTTCCTCAACTTGTTTACCAACAAGCAGCTTGAGCTGCCGCGCGGCTGGGAGATGAAACACGACCACACTGGCAAGGTGTGTGTGTGTGGGTTATACCATGTGGGTTATAATGAACAGAAGTATATGTTTGGCAAGTCTTATTTAATAGTGCTGCACAGTGATACTGAATTTCTGAATTTGATTTGTGCCTTTGTTTCTGATCTAATCCTGTCTTTGTCCGTGTCCTGTCGTTGGTTTGCTACCCGACCGTGTTCACCTCTTCTATGTTAGATCATTGATTAATTTGTTATGTATATGCTGCTGGCGTGCTTTTATATCAAATCCATAACCGAACAGATAAATCTGATTTCAGCTCATAAAACCAAATGATGCACGGCATTGCAGATCTCTCAGCGTGCACAGGATCACATTCAAGTCAACACACACACAATGACATGGGGAGCCCTCATGCACATGACCATATGGTTATCACTATGCAGTTGCATTCTGAGATGTCCGTGTGACAATTCATTCAGTGTTAATCAGAATTGGAATCAGTTAACTATCTTCAAGCTCATGACAGACACATTTCTCAGCCATTTGGTGTGACACTCACAGAAGGCCTGGTAAAATTATGCTAAAAGTGGCATTTATCATGCCGTGTTTGTAAGAGGCAGGACGCAAAGTGCATAAACCTGGTATATGCTTGATTGGGACAAATCCAAGAATTATAATCCAAGTCCATAGCGAGGGTCAAAACACAGGCAGGCAAACTTAAACATGGATAATCCATAATCAGAAACGAGGAAAAACACAAGCAATGGCCTAAACCAGGAAAAAAATATGGAGACATTGACACTACAGGGAAGAAATAGACAAACTAATCAGTACTAAACACAGAACAGGTGAACACAATCAGGCAACAAATCAGTGACAAGACAGAGGCAGGGACAGGACTAGAACAGAAACCAAAACAAATACGAGCACATGGCATTCATCAACACAGCACAGTTTTGTGCCACTCCACCCAATGTCCTAGTTCACCAACAAGGATGTGCCTGCTCTGAGAATAGCTCATATATAATCCAATTATAAGTCGTGATTCAAAACTGATCAAGGCCAGAAGTTTCCTAAGCTTTCCTAAGCTCTGTCTCAAATTAAATTTCTATAATTGAGAGTAAATGGTGACTCGTTTAGTTATAAGATAAAGTGTGACAAAACCTCTAGTGCAATATATATATATATATATATATATAATAGATCAGGAACACTGCATAGTGGACTAAATAAGTGCAAAATGTGTCAGATAAAAGCTGAAGACAATACAGTATATTCACAGGCCAATGTGCATGTCATGACACAATACACATTGACTATATATAATAAAGACGATCATAATGAGCATGAACGTGAAGTGGTGTAATTGTACAGAAGCTCAGCAAAACTGCAAACTATATTATAAATACCAGGGTGCATCAGCATAAAGTGTATCATAAGAAGATTCTAACTGATTTAGGGAGAATGGATGTAATGGTGAGAATATTATCTGTAGTATATAATAGAAAAGCAAATATGTAATTGTAATGACTTTTTGCTGACACGCTATCAAAGGTTTTTTTTAGGTCCTTGGGGAGATTTACTGGTGTAGAACATTTATAAATAACATCTAAATGTCTGTTGTGACTGACAGTATGCTGTCAAAAAATCAGCTCGCATTTTACCTTTTAAATAAAAGTGAGACAGTCTAGTTCTGGGAGGAAGAGTAAGGCTTTCTAGGTGCTCATCTTCCCTGTGTCCCGATGTCCCGTTCACTGTTAAATGAAAAATCATAATCTGTGAAATAAAAAAATAAAACGCATCACACCAGCTCGTCATGTTTTATTCCTTACTCAATATTTTGTGTATGGGGTTCTAAACCTTAGTTGTTTAAATTGGCACCTAAAGTGTCTTCTATACGTTCTCTCTCACTAGCTCTTCTTTGTGGATCACAACTGCCGCGCCACGACGTTCATCGACCCGCGACTGCCCCTGCAGAGCTCACGCTCCAGCGGCCTCTTGGCCCATCGACAGCATCTGAGCCGCCAGAGGAGCCACAGCGCTGGAGAGGTACAGGTATTGCCTCTGCGTTCACTGCCACGTTTTATTACGTCGTTCTCTTTATCTGATGAAAATTGTACATACTTCTTTTTCTTTGTGGGCCAGGTGGCAGATGACTCTCGCTCCCCGAGCCCGCCCGTGCAAGCTCGAACTTCGAGCACTTTCGCTGGCTCCAGTCGCAACCAGTACCAAGACCTGGTACCTATGGGTAAGTGGGAGTGCAAAACCTCACTCTCAGTCCTACACACATGCTTCTTGGGAAAGAATTTGTCCTGCTGTGTAGTGCCTTTGTTATTCAGACCTCATTTGAGAGTAGGCTTTAATCCAGTCTGGTCTCAAGAAGGTTTCTGTATTGACTTGGATTTGGTCTAGAAACAGGTTTAATAATCCTATATTTGGTTTATGGTAATCTTATAATAGGAAATACTAGATAAGTTTGACTATATTTAAGATATTTTTACATTTAATATGTCATTTTTTACAGTGGGCTCACACAAAATAAGGTCTTGGTCTACACTGAGAGCTGTGTTTTCATGCACAAATTTTAGCCTAAGCATTGGAACAATACACAAATGAAGCCAAGGCTTGAAAGTAAGTAATGAAGTAAGGCTTTGGCCTCGAAAAGGATTTCAGTCTTAATTTCGACTTGTCTTGGCCTTGACACCCTTAAGTCAATCTCAGCTACTCCTGGTCTTGAACTTGTCTTGGACTTGATAAAAGTGGTCTCGACTGCAGCTTTACCGTGACCCTCTAGCCCACTAATACCTGCTGGTGCTGAAGATGGAAGAAAAAATCCAAAAGGGAAGCAGATGTAGTGTATAAACCAATTCATAGGATTGGGGTGTCCACCATAATTAACAAATGTACTGAAAAGAAAATCGATTTAAGCTATAAGACATGCACCATTAATTCTTACAGCAAAGGCTACTTCAGATAATATAATATGGTACAATATGTTATTGTTGGGAATGGCAAATATAAGCTGTTATTAAAAAGATTCCCAGCCAATAATCACATTGTTTTATTTCAGTTAAACCAGCTTCATACATCTTGTGGCTGCTAAACAATGATCTGTCAGTCCATTCTAACACAAAGTAATGGTAACTGGCATTTATATTTTACATGTAGAGAGAGCAGAGTGGACAAAACACCATGGGTATGCTTAACATTGATTGCGATTAATCATTAATTTACCAATGGTGTGTACTGACATAATGAGACATTATTACTTAATCCCTGACGTGCATCGAGTATCTTGCGACAGGTCTTACATACTGTAAGTGTGTTTAACTTATACTGACTTACACAAACACGCTTCTGTTTATCTACAGCTTACAATGAGAAAATTGTGGCGTTCCTGCGACAACCAAACATCTTAGAGATCCTACAGGAGAGGCAACCGGAGCTTGTGAGAAACCATTCCCTCAAGTATGTTTCTCTGTCAGTCGCGCTTCATTTCAACAGAGTTTGTGCAAAAGTGAAACTAACAACAAAGAATTGTTTCATTCTTCTGCAATAATATGATGAATAAATGAATCATGTTTACATTGCTCAGTATTTTCTGTGGGGAAAGGTATACGATTAAAGAGAATAGTGCAGATTGAGCAAAAAGGTTTGTGTTTGCAGAGAGAAGGTCCAGTTTATTCGTAATGAAGGTGCGTCTGGATTGGCTCGGCTCTCTAGTGACGCAGATCTGGTGATGCTGCTCAGGTCAGTGACTGTGTGACCTGATTTATTATCTTGCGTGTGCTAGTAATCAAGAAGAGTCTCAGTACTGAGGGTGTGTGTGTTTTACACCAAAGTGTGTATGGCAGACTTGTTTGTACGTTACATAGCCCGTCTCTCCTTGCAGTCTGTTTGAAGAGGAAGTGATGTCGTACGTGCCGCCCCATGCCTTACTGCACCCCAGTTACTCTCATGCCTCCCCACAAAGCTCCCCTGGTGAGAGGTCACGTGACCCGGTCTCACTCCATACATCCACTTTACTTTACCTCAATGTCAACGACATTGTGTGTGGTATCAGGGTCAGAAGTTGATGTTGCATATTATAAGCTAAAACTATACTTTTACTTCATCATTTAACTATATTATATCATATTATATTATATATCTTTGAAAAAATGTGTACGATTTTCTAGGTCTTGCATTGTAGTTTCTTTTGTACTTTATATCCACTTTCATTTTCGTTCTTTTATTCACGTTTAACAGTTTGAGTGTATTATACTGTATACTGTCATGTATTGTTTGTGAAGCATGTTGGCCTACATTTTAACAGTGCTTCAGAAATGAATGCATTGTTGTTGTTGTTTTTTTATTACATAGACTACATTTAATTGTACAACCGAATGACAAAACGTTTAAACTGTGGAAATTTAATTGTGTTAAGTTGTGGATATGACATTTTCCATTCTCTTTCTTCTCTATCTTTCTCTCGCACACTCACATGAAGGAACTCCTCGTGCAAATGCTCGCGCCCCTGCGCCTTACAAACGCGACTTTGAGGCTAAACTAAGAAACTTCTACCGCAAACTGGAGACAAAGGGTTACGGGCAGGGCCCGGGAAAAGTGAAGTACGTTTGGATTTTCTCAGTGTACCTTGATTTTATCTATACATATATACAGATTTTATATGTACATACATACAGTATATGTACCATCACTCGTATGTTAATTGGTCATGTTTTTCATTTTCTGCCATTTTCTGCTCAATTCCCTTTTTATTTCCTTTTTTTGAAAATTGTAACAACAAGATGAAGTTGTACTCTATATGTAACATAAGTATAGGATGATTGGTAAAGCCTAAGTTCTAAGTATTAAATAGTTCCGGAAATATGAAATTAAGAAGATGAAGTGCAGAAAAAAATGCATTGAATGGGTCCTAAGAATTCATAATTAGACGCTATTTTATAATATCCTGCTGCCTTTATTGTCTCATTCCCAGACTGATCATCCGCAGAGATCATCTACTGGAAGATGCCTTTAACCAGATCATGTGTTACTCACGTAAGGACCTGCAGAGAAGCAAACTGTACGTCAGCTTCGTAGGGGAGGAGGGGTGAGTAAACCAGAGTATTACATTTCTATGGTTTAGTTTTTTTCCTGCAGATTCAGATACGGATTATTAACATCTCACTCGTCTCAGATTTCCCTCAGAGCAGAGCGCCACATTTTCTAAAAGGTTAGCACAGATTAGGCTGGTCAGTTTAATTTTACAGTAATGTGCTTATACTGTAAGCACCTTCGGTGATGTATTAGATAGATCTATACCCTCTCTATCCAGATCTGAGTTGACACAGGTTCAGTCATTCAAATTCAGTAGTACAGGAAACTAGGACTTACTTCCTTTTACCACTTGATGACTTAGACTCGGAACAGCTTACTCAAGTGTCTGGTTATTGTTTTATAATAATAATAGATAATAGAGACAGTGATAAATTCACAGTACACCTCAGTATCAGGGTTTTTACTACATCCTCGTACCTGTGTATTGGACCTGCGTACAGGCCTTTCATATTTTTTTTAAAAGCACGACATTAAATTCCATTTATACCTCAACGCTGTAGGATTCTTCAGTCTGACTGGTTAGAAGGTATTGATTAATTTATTGTAGCTGTGACAGTAGTTCTGGCTGAAAATCACAAGTTTATATTAATGCAGTCGTTCTACATTACTATTTCTATAGTAACTTCATTCACTGGGACTTGTATGAAGGACAGCCTACGAAATCTAAACCTAATAATAAACAAATTTAGAAAAAAAACAAATTTTTAACAAATAGAACAGATTATCATTGATGTACTGGAACTTTCTGTGAGACATTTTTTGTCTCCGGTGTCCTAGCTGTAACAGTATCTCCAAGCAATGCTGTAACTCTTTTTAGCAGAGGCCAAAATATGGAATTCCCTCCTGTTTTTGGCGGTGCCCGTATTCAATTTATTTGTGATGTCACACTCCAGAGCAGTGGTTAATGTCTCATATGAAAGTAGACACTAAGGGCTTTAAGAATTTGCAGTGATTCAGAAGTATCTGTTTTTTTACCTAGCCTACTAGGTTTAAATGTTATAATTGTATTGTTGTGGTTATATACAGTGTTTAACTATCAAAAAATGCTTAAGGTATGCTGTCTGTTTTATCTCTGTACCACTGTTATTGTGGAGAGGTGTGAATTGTTTGCCCAGCAGGGGGCTCACACCCCTTCCCTTTCCCATCACCCTGCTCGCCAGCAGCTGAACACAGAGTCATGACACTCTACACACAGAAACCCAACAGTGTCCTGATTAATCTTATAACAGACTTAGGGCGATAAAACAATTCATTTGTTTATACTGACAGAAAATGTCTGATAAATCAATTTCCATTTCGCTGGCGCCAGTGTACGGGAAAGTCTTCAGGACAGAGGAGTTTGTGTATAACACGACAAGCTATATTACTTTGTCTTATTAACTTCGAGAGAGGCTGATGAGGGAACAAATTGTTGATGTTTACAAATTAAGTGATATCAGGGACTTACTGGTTTCTCAGATGTTCCACAACATTAAATTAACTATAAATGGTTATAAGCGCAATCTGTCATTCGTGAATAAGTACAAAAAGTTTAACCGTTGGCAAATATGAGGGGAATGAAACACTTCAGGACATACTTTATTGGAAAATAATCCACATTGGGGTGGTAACAGTACCTCTGCTTTGCTTTGGGCCACATCAAAGCACCCCATCATGGATTATTTTGCTATAACAGAACACCCCTGAGTGTTTTGTTCCTTACGTAACACTGCAGTGACAGTTCAAGGATTATTTAGTTATTTAATTAACCTCTAGAATTTTAAAACACATGTATAAATAGGTATGTCCTTAGTCCTACTCGAAGAGTATTTCAGATATCCTTATCACAGTATACTGTACTACTAGTATATCTCACCATTGAGATGATAAACAGACTGCAGTGTGTTCACTGATGCAAATAAAAACCACTTTGTTTATCAACCCCCTGTACAACCAGTCAATGTGAGGAGTGAATCAGGATTAGTTCTCCTAGCTTATGGAGTCTTTCTTTGTCAATCAGGTTGGACTACAGTGGCCCATCGAGGGAGTTCTTCTTCTTGGTGTCCCGTGAGCTCTTCAACCCATATTACGGACTCTTCGAATACTCGGCAAATGACACCTACACTGTGCAGATCAGCCCAATGTCGGCCTTCGTGGACAACCACCATGAATGGTGAGTCAGCAGAAAACACAAACGCAATCAGTCAGCCCACTGTGTTTTTGAAGCCAATGGTAAGTCAAAAACCAGTGGAGAAAATAGGAAATTCACTTAATTAATGTAACAACCAGTTTATCAAAGATACACTTGTTACTCAGGTTCCGGTTCAGTGGGCGAATTTTGGGCCTCGCTCTGATTCACCAGTACCTCCTGGATGCCTTCTTCACTCGTCCATTCTATAAAGGACTGCTGCGCATGTGAGTCTTTCTACTGAGATATGTGCTTCAGTGAAATAATTCTCCTTCAGCTCTATTAGTGGAAAATATTCTTGAGAAATAGGGTTCACTCTTGACTAGAATGTTTGTGTATGTGATTTAGCTAGAGGTTTGTGTTCTTCCTAGTCCTAGAGTAACTCTCTTGCTTGTACGTGAACCATTTAGATTACAGACTTTTACAGAAGAAACTTTTTTTTTTTTTTTTTGGGTAATTGCTCAAGGAAGAGTTTTCTGGCTACTTTTTTTTCAGACTTTCTTTTGTCCCGCCTCCCCCTTTTCGTTTATTGTGTCACCACTGTACCGGTGTCAAAAGTCTTATTTTGAGGATAGCCAATTATTTCTCACACATAATAAATGAATCTAACTTACTTCTAAATTAAATTTAATTTACTTAACAGTTTACAGTCCAATTTCTCAATGATTATACAACCCCAATTCCAAAAAAGTTGGGACGCTGTGCAAAATGTAAATAAAAACAGTAAATGTAAATGTAGTTGACCTTTATTTTGTAGTAATGTAAATGTAGTTGACCTTTATTTTGTAGTCCATGTGATTTGAGTGACTTGGAGTTTCTGGATGAGGAGTTTCATCAGAGCCTGCAGTGGATGAAAGACAATGACATTGAGAACATGCTGGATCTCACCTTCACCGTCAACGAGGAGGTGTTTGGTCAGGTCAGCTGTGTGCTTACTTATTGTTGCATATTAGCCTTATTTATTGGCCAACATCTACATTAGCTAACATAAATTAAGTCTGTCAAGATTTAAATAATACAAACATCAAAACATCATCTCATGCAAAGTTATAATAGTTTTAGTTTATAATAATATTTTATGATGTATACAGTAGCCAGGACTCATACATAATTATTGATATACATAAAGTTGAGGCCAAAAGTTTATATTCACCTACAGTAGGCTAAAGACATTCAAACTCAATCTTTCACAATTCCACACATTTCATGCTACCATACATTTCCTCTATGTCATGACAGTTCTCTAAAGCATCTACTTTATTTCCAGGAGAGGTCATTTCAAAATAATAGCTAAGAGGAAGAGGAAGCCTTTATCTTTCACATATACAGTCAGGGGTCAGAGCACCATGATATGCATATACTTAGAATCACTGTCCTGCTGGAAGACCCAGTTCCGACCATGCTTTAACTTTCTGGCTGATGTCCTGAAGCATGCTTCAGTATTTCTAGATAATCCACCTTCCTCATGATGCCATCTATTTTCTGAAGTGCACCAGTCCCTTTTCCAGCAAAACACCCCCACAAGGTGATGCTGCCACCACCATGCTTCACAGTTGGGTCGGTGTTCACCCTCCCTGTCTGGCTGATTTCCGTGGTTGTGCTCACTTGAGTTGTATTTTCCTTGATTATTTTCCCTACTTGTGTTCTGTGTTTTTTCTCCTTAGATGCTTGGGATTTGTTTCCCGGAGAAGTCTGTATCCCTGTTATGTTTTTCCTGTCATAGCCTTGTCTTGATTTTGGTTTGTTTTGCTAGTTCTTGGTTCTTTTCCCTGCCTTTTGGTTGTTTGTTAGTTGTTTATTTAGTAAAGCTTACCTGCACTTGCATCCATCTCCCTGGATTCGTTACACAATGCCAAGCCTTAACCTGGATGCTGCAGGCTTAATGAGAATGACATGGGATTTGTCAGCACTGAACCTCCTTTTCTTTGAACAGCAGCGGCAGCTTGAGATAATCAACACCACGTGGCGTCATCTTGCTGCACGGCTTTACCCAAGAGTTTTCTGGGGGAGAGGGCTCCAGCCCAGGTCAGTGATTCAGTGATTTCATCATCACTCCCCTCCCTACCCTGCTGAGGACATAACCGCCCCCCCCACCCCCCACTCACCTTGCCTCATTGGGGATGATGCTCCACTACCCTGCTCCGCCACCCTGCTCTGCTGAGGACGTAGTTCTGCCACCTTGCTCAGTTGAGGACATCTCACCACCTCCCTGCTCTGCTCAGGATGTTGCTCCACCTCCCTGTTTAGCTAAGAACATCACAAGGCTTCCTTGCTCAACTGAGGACATCACTCTGCCTACCTGTTCAGCTGAGGACCTCGTCATGGCCATTGCTCCCCCCTGTGGTACCGGTAGTGTTGTCACTCTGCCCAGGGGTCCAGGCCCTCCTAAGTTTCGGGTGCTTCAGGAGGGTGTTATGTCACGACCACCATGGACAATCTCCCCCCAGACCACCAGAGGTATCACCCAAGGTGTATTGCCCCTGATTAGTTTCCCTACTCCCTATCTGTGTTTTCTGTCCGTAGTCTGTATCCTTCTTATGTTTTTCCTGTGATGGCCTTGTCTTGATCTTGGATTGTTTTGCTAGTTCTTTGTTCTTTTTCCTGCCTTTTGGTTGTTTGTTAGGTTGTATGGCCAGACAGTTCAATTTTGATTTCATCTGACCAGAGAACACTCCTCCAAACGGCTGGTGATTACCTGCACACTTCAGTCTGGCTTTTTAAAGCTGTTCTTGGAGTAAGGCTTCTTTCTTGCAAGACAGCATTTCAGGCCATTGCGATGTAGGTCTCTCCTTTGTTGTTGTTTTGGGGTTCAGTTAAACCAGACTTGTGGAGGTCCATAGTTTTTTTTCTGAGGTCTTGGCTGACTTGCTTGGATTTTCCCATGGTATCAAGGGCAAAAACGTTCTGGCTATAAATACAGCCACTTGTGTGCTTCCAATGAACTATGACAGTTGGCCAATCAGAAGTTTCTAAAAATCATTACATCATTACTGGACAGTTAAAGAGACAACCTGGTGTACATAAACTTTTGACCCACTGGAGTTCTGATATAGTGACTTAAAGCTGAAAGAAATCTGTCTTGAATCAGTTGTTTTAAAATGTTTTAAAATGACGTCCGATGTGATCAAAGTAGACGCCCTAATTGACTAGCAAAAAGAAATGTATGGTTACATGAAAAATGTGAAGTTGTGAAAAAAGAGAGTGAATATCTTTACGTGTATGTAAATGTTAGGTCTCAACTGTGTGTCATCAATGATATTTAAGCTATATTGATCATATACAGGAAAAACCATCTATCACCATGGGTTTATGGTTATTTTAAGATTCCTTTCTCATCATAGCCACAAAATGCCAATTGTGCTTTCGGTTTTATGTTTTAACATACAAGTTTCATATATTTCGTTTCAGTATTTGATGAAATTAATGCTTGTATTTCAGTTTTTGGGGAAGAAAAACCCCAAAACATTTTATTTAATAGTTTTAGTTTTAGCTTACTAGATCAATGCTGGTCCAGTAAACCTTAAGCGAATATGCCTCCTATTTCTGCGAGTGTCTTTTGTGGCATGTATTATTATATTTTATCTAGAAGCGGTTCGTTTAGAATATGAGTAATGTGGAAGGGTTTTACTTTTCTCCACTGCAGATTACAGAGCGGGAGCTGAAGCCTGGAGGAGCTGGTGTCCCAGTGTGTGAGAAAAATAAGAAGGAGTACATCGAGCGCATGGTGAAGTGGCGCATTGAGAGAGGTGTGGCTCAGCAGACGGAGAGCCTGGTGCGAGGCTTCTATGAGGTAGAACATCATCTTCGAATATGACACTAGTGTTGACATCAATGCTGCCACATGTGAAATGAGTCACGTTCTGCAAAATATTAGCAAAGTGAAAACCTTACTGCGTTTATGACATTTTACCTAGTGTTTTAAAAATACGTACAGCTGTCACGAAAGTCGTCTGCGAAGTGTTGCGTAAGAAAGTGAAAGGGAAATTTCATGATACTTGCTTCTGACTTGTAAGATGTTACACGATCTTACTCGTGTCTGTGCAGGTTGTGGACGTGCGTCTGGTCTCTGTGTTCGATGCCCGCGAGCTGGAGCTTGTCATTGCTGGAACTGCAGAAATCGACCTGGCTGACTGGAGAAACAACACAGAATATCGAGGAGGTAGGAATCGTTTCAATTTTAATTCAGGATGGATTTTTTTTTTTGTATTTTTATGGAATTTACCTGATTGTTGGTAACCTGAGAATATAGATATGAATACATAAAGGTATTTATTCATAGAGTACATTTTAGTTTAAAAAAACATCTTCAATTTCAAATATCTTCAGTTTTAATTAATGGCTTTGTAAAGCAATGGAACAGTTGATTAGGTCATTTTGCATTGGCATTTTCTAAAAGAAACAAAAAAAAACAATGTATCTTTCGCTGAAGGTTATCACGATGGTCACATCGTGATCCGATGGTTCTGGGCGGCGGTGCAGCGTTTCAACAACGAGCAGAGACTGAGACTCCTTCAGGTACACCTAACCAGATCCGCTGTTCTTGCTAAACTGGACCGTACATATTTTCCTTTTTCTGTAGTGTCACTTTGTGGTCGTGACATTTCCTGACCCCAGTGATAATAACTAACTTTTTTTGTGCAGTTTGTCACAGGCACTTCGAGTGTTCCCTATGAAGGCTTCGCCTCTCTCCGGGGGAGCAACGGACCGCGCCGCTTCTGCGTCGAGAAATGGGGCAAAGTTACTTCCCTTCCAAGGTATGCCTGGCAATCTAGGGATTATGATTATTACTTTTAAGCTCCTTTCACTGGGCGAAGCAATGTCACTTCCTGCTAAAATCCAATCTGAAGCAGAGAGACTGTAATAAACAGTAAGTTTGGAATGGGACATGGTGTGATTGTTATTTTGTACTGAAATAGCAGTGGAAGTTGCCGTAAAAATATACCAGTACTGGTATCAGGTGTTGGACCGACACTGTATTTATTTACTCGTACTCGGAAAGAATACCAACATCCGATACCGTATGTGACGTAAGTGTGGTATACGTTGTCATCCTAATGAACAGACGACACAGAATGACAGCTGCACGCATTTCACGATTAATAATCAAAGCAAAGCAGACTGCGAAACTATCAAGAGGACGAACCACAGCATCCTCCTACAATACAGTTAACCTGATAAAAAAAAAACTCTTTATGGCATTTGATCAGTATATTTAATAGAGAACGTGAAAACGGCCTACCTGAGCGTGCAGAGCAGTCTCATCGAGTATGATCTTTATATAATGAATGCAGGATGCGCAAAGGTATTCATGAGCACTCTCCCCTCGCTCACCAGCACCTACACTTTGTTGTGAGTCAGGGGGCACTTCATGGCACCTTGCTCTCATTTTTAATGACCACATTTTTAATGATACAGGTCTGCATGCTCAGGTTCGACCGCTCGCTCACTCTCTGTTAAACATACTGTTCAAAACATCAGTACATGTTAAACATAAAACTCAACACAAGCAGAGCTATATTTAATTAATCATGACTTCCCTGATAAGTACTAAGTGTTTTAATCATTTTGGTACCAGTATCAGCATCGATTAAGGGGTGCAATGATACATTGTGACGATGATGCTTCGCAATGCCAAAATGTGAAGATGTGCAATGTGGAAATGTGCGATATCAGCATTCTATTAATTATGCATGTAATGCAAATGCACTGTTTTTATACAAGAGGTACCAATCTGTGCATCCCACAGAGTTGAAATATAGAGAGAACGCTGGTCACATGATCGCGTTCTTTTATGGAGAGTCTCTGAGATCACCTGCACATTATATGTTATACAGTTACACAACCACATTATAACGATGATTATTATTATTATTATTATTATTATATTAGATGTCAAATTACACCATTCCCACGCCCCTATGATCTATAATGCCCAAGAAAGAGGCCACGGAAATTGGGCATTTTAGGTGACTTTGGAGCTCCATTTCTGCTACAGAGCTTATTAAGTTTCAGTCAATCATTTCTCAGGTCAGGTCCCTGGGTCAGACAATTTCTTTGGTCAATCAAAATTTTTAGGGAGGAATATACAGTACTGTGCAAAAGTTTTAGGCACATGCAAAGAAATGCTATAGAACAAAGATGCCTTCAAAATAATGAAATTAAACATTTCTACGTTTAAAAAAAAATATACGGTAAAGAGCAGTAAACAGTAGTAAATGAAGCAAAGTCAATATTTGTGTGACAAAAAAATATGAATAGTAGTCTCCGGTACAATGTGTGCAGTTTTATAAGGAAATGAGCTGGTAAGTTTTATTGAGCATCTTGCAGAACCAGACACAGTTCTTCTGGAGACTTTGACTTTCGCACTCGCTTCTTATTTCTGCAGCGAAACCCAGCAGCCTTCATTGTGTTTACTGTCTGAAAAGTGTCTCTTACTGTAATATACTGCTTTCTTTAATGACATACAAACATTTTTCTGTAACATTTTTTTTTTTTGTGCTAGAAAACTAATGTTTGGGAATCTAAAATGTTTTTTATACTGACTTGGTAATGTACACGTCATAAAATAAAAAAATCTATAACAAAGTTTGTACTAAAAAAAATAGGGTTCCTAAAACTTTTGCACAGTACTGAATATGTATATTTATTTATTTTTAAGATATGGTGAACCTGTAGTACATTTTCTTTATGATATTAAGCCTCTGTTCATAGCAATTTTGACAGAAATACACACTGTTTTGCATTGTTCATTATACAGAAATAAAAAAGGAGTCTTTTTAGTCATATTATTCATATTTTCTGAGAATCGAATCGTGACCAGAGTGTATCGTTACACCCCTAGTATTGATGAGTACCAAAATACTCATACTTCAGCTGAAAAAATGGTATAGCATCCCTAGCAGTAATATAATGTAACAGTTACTGGCCAGCATTTCTGAATGTATTGTTTGCTTTTTGTCAACTTGTAAAAGTACCAATAAACTTTCAGTGTTACTTTCATGTAACGTAACATAACATAACAGTTGGCTTAGCCAATATCTTATGTTTAAATTTGCAAATGCATCACTGTTTTTTCCATGTGTGTATGTCCACAGGGCTCACACCTGCTTTAACCGTTTGGATCTTCCCCCATACCACTCCTTCTCCATGCTTTACGAGAAGGTGCTCACTGCTGTGGAGGAAACGAGCACATTTGGTCTAGAGTGAGGCTTCTGCACAGTCTCTTTATCGTGTTCTTCAAAATCTGAAACCTTTTTTGCCTTTTATTCTGTACCCAAATCCTCACTTCAGTCTTAATAATGGCCTTGTTTCCTGGAGCCCTTTTTTCCTCTGCTATGAAACCAGGATCATGTGACTAAAGCATGACGGCTCTTTCTGGGACCTATTCCTTCTGGGTCCTCAAACACACACAAACATATGGTGAATGCATTAGATATTGAGCAAGAACATAAACACTTCACTAGACTTTAATACAGAAATTCCTTCTTACACGCAAACTACTAACATGGTAAATAACTAACATGGTGAATAACGGTTACACTAAAATCCTCTGTAATCATACACAGTATTTTCACCCACTTCACCAGAGAGAAGACAAATCCACAATGTACAAAATAAACTGATGGATATACATATACAGGGCCCTCCACTAATATTGGCCCCCTTGGTAAATATGAGCAAAGAAGGCTGTGAAAAATTGTCTTTATTGTTTAAACTTTTGATCTTTTGTTCTGTTCTGCTCTCATGAAGATCAAACCACGGTCCATTTTAAGCTTTCTGGCAGAGGCAGTCAGGTTTTCATTTAATATCTGTTGATATTTGATAGAGTCCATGATGCCATGTATCCTAACAAAATGTCCAGGTCCTCTGGCAGAAAAACATTAAAGAGCCTCCACCATATTTAACCGTGAGCATGAGGTACTTTTCCCATATGGCTACCTCTCTGTGTGCCCCAAAACCACCTCTGGTGTTTATTGCCAAAAAGCTCTGTTTTAGTTTAATCTGACCATAGAACCAGATCCCATTTGAAGTTCCAGTAGTGTCTGGCAAACTGAAGACGCTTGAGTTTGGTTTTGGATGAGAGTAGAGGCGTTTTTCTTGAAACCCTTCCAAACAACTTGTGGTGATGTAGGTGACTTCAGATTGTAGTTTTGGAGACTTTCTGACCCCAAGACGCAGCTAACTTCTGCAATTCTCCAGCTGTGATCCTTGGAGATTTTTTGGCCACTCGAACCATCCTCTTCACAGTGTGTTGAGACAATATAGACACACGTCCAATTCCAGGTAGATTCATAACATTTCCAATTGACTGGAACTTCTTAATTATTGCCCTGATGGTGGAAATGGGCATTTTCAATGCTTGTGCTATTTTCTTATAGCCACTTCCCATTTGTGAAGCTCAACAACCTTTTGCCGCACATCACAGCTATATTCCTTGGTCTTACTCATTGTTATGAATGACTAAGGGAATTTGGCCTATGTGTTACCTCATATTTATACCCCTGTGAAACAGGAAGTCATGGGTGGAAGTTCCTGTTCCTAGTCACCCAGGTGTACTAAAAAATGTAAAATATCAATGGGAATATACTTCAAATATATTTTTCTCATATGAATTCATAGGGGTGCCAATAATTGTTGTATACCTATATTTAACAACGATTTTTTTTTGATAAACCTGTGTTTTGTTTGCAATTATTTGATATCCATGAGAGCAGAGTAGTTTTGCGAATTTTTTTTAACAAAAGATCAAAAATTTAAACAATAAAGACAATTTTTCACAGCCTTCTTTTCTCATATTTACCAAGGGGGCCGATATTATTGGAGCGCACTGAATGTACATTTCTCACGTTATACCGATCGGGTGAACGATTTGTGTTATAGCACTGTTGTCGTTCAGCACTGTTGTAACTGTAGAGCTTGTTCCTCATCTAAACAGAGAGAAGTCTTCATTTAGACATGAGTGTAAGAGAGATGAGGAATTTAACACACTTTTGTGGATACTGTGTGTTCTCATTTATTTTACTGCCGTGGCTTAGTGGCGAGGAATCTGTGCAATATTTAATTACAATTATCCTAGACACATTTTGAACTGCTTCTAATGTAGATAAATGATAAAACGGCGAGAGAACCTGTAATTACGTGCTGCTTTTCACATAGCTTGATCTGTGTAATGAAAAACAACGAGTGAAGATTTTCTTCCACAGAGCGAATCTGGTGAATTCATGGGTGGAATGCCACCCACCTTGAAACGTGATCCGCTCAGATTTATTGCATTTGACTGTGCTGCCTCAAACGAGCCAAAACCAAATGTCAAGTACTTCACTGCATGTTAGTACATATTTTGATCATACTGCAATCCAGCAGAACTACATTACAACAGAATGAAGCAGCATGCCATAATGAAATATAATCACGGTACAATCGGTCCTCTCACGGTTTTGGGGCGCGGCTAAGGTTACATAGTTTCACATTAGGACGTCTCAGGCAGCTGCATAGAACTTAAACACGTTTTGCAGGTGACTGTGAGCTCCTGCACGCTTGTAAGAGACGACTGCGTTATTTTCAGTCTTGCGTTGTTAAATTCTTCTCTAACGTCTTCACAGACATTTGAGGTTTGGGCGGTGATCCTATTATGTTTTGGTGTGACTCCTGCACTGCTCATTGAAAAGCAGAAGACTTGAACAAGCTACACTATATGGCCAAAAGTTTGTGGACACCACCATCACACTCATATGTGCTCGTTGAACATCACATTCCATATTTGCAGTTATAATAAGCTCCACTCTTCTGGGAAGGCTTTCCACTAGATTTCGGGGCGTGGCTGTGGGGATTTGTGTTCATTCAGCTACAAGAGCATTAGTGAGGTTAGACACTGATGTTGGGTGAGGGAGGCTCCAGTTCCAGTTCATCCCAAAGGTGTTCAGTGGGGTTGAGGTCGGGGCTCTGTGCAGGAGTTCTTCCACTCTAACTTTCATGCTGGAACAGGTTTGGGCCTCTTAGTTCCAGTGAAGGGAAACTGTAATGCTACAGCGTACAAAGACATCCTATACACAACAGTTTGGGGAAGAACCACATAGTGTGATGGTCAGGTGTCCACAAACTTTTGGTCATATAGTGTACTCAAAGGAAAACTCCACCCTGAAACGCATTAATATGTTTATATTGAAATATTTATGGCATGCTTAGTAATTCTGGTGCTAATTTGTTGGTTGGTGCTGTATTTATATTATTCCTGTGAGAATTTAGTGGTCCTTTTATACGCCGATGTCACAGGCTGACTTGCTAACGTCGCTCCAGTGATGTTCAATAAACGATCTTAAATATAAGGACTAACTTACAAATCAGGTTTTGCTTTTAGCTCCTAAAAACAAACGAGCAAGAGCTCCTTATCTCATTCACCATCCACTTTCCAGCAACATTCAACATCATATTAATGACTCAGTACGACTCCAACGTGGAAGTAGTGGAGATGTTGGCGCAAAACACTGGACTCAGAGTCCCAGAATGCAGTGACACAGTTAGGCTGAGTTGCAACAGAGACTCGTCTCGGCTAGTTTGCGATCTACGAGATGACGAATGCGATGCCGTTGATGGTGGTATTAGCATGAAAGTTTGGAAGCTGATCTGTTTGAGCAGAGCGTGCAGATGAGGAGATGAGAGTGCTGGACAGGCTAAAGGACTAAAGCGCCGCTGCATCGCTCTCTTTAGATAGACGTGAAGTGAAGGCAACACTATCGATAGGTAGTCGAACAGCACTGTGGGTAATGTAGAAAACCAAAGTGAAAACGTAGACCAAATAAGTCAACTCCATTGACTAAAATATTGACAGAGAAGTTATTCAGGGTGGATTTTTCCTTTAACAATTTAGTCAACTTTATCTTCCGCACAGTGAAATTCAATACACCTTTTTTTTCGAGTTTTATTGTTAAATAGTAAATCCCTGCTCATTATTTCTCAGTAAAGATATTTAAGTGTTGTGAAAATATTATAAGGTTTTACTTTTCAGTGTGGCATTTTGCATTTGATATTGTCACACTGTATTGATTGTATTTAAATGTGGCACAGATCCCACGCTGTATTTCTAACACACTCACACAGGCAAATATTTTCCAGTATTTTTCATATCCTAATGCTGAAGCTGCATGTCACTGTGTCTCCTGAGCCACTTTTAGCATCACATTTATTACGTCCACCATGACATTAATGGCAGCATTATAGTTGTAAATTGTTCATCTGTGGTTTGCGGTTCAGAGAGGAAAGCAGCGTTGCTGAAGGGGCCTTTGGATGATGTCGGAGGGAGAAGATTTTCCATCGCAGCCTCACAGTGTTGGAAATAACTTTTCCGTATCCTGCGCCAAGATGTAAGGGAGGAATATGGTTCTGTGAGGCGTCTATTAGAGTATATTTAAATGAAAATGTCAATTGAATTAACAGAGAAAATTGACTTGACATGATATTGCGGAATAAGCGTTACAAATATCAAGCTGAAGATACCGATTTTAGTTTAGTTTAGTATTTAATTTCAGGTTTAGTGTGCTTTGTTGCAAGGCTATGACTCGGTGATAATTAGGGAATAACTAGGAGCTGCAGGTTAACTGGACTGAAAACGGCCAGGGATTATATTTCCATAGTTTGTTTTCCTGGTGGCCAAAGATTCATAATTCATCACTACTTGTAGAGCTTGCATCTGTCAGGACAAATCCATCCATCCGCTTATCCGCTTAGGGTCACGGGGAGCCTGGAGCCTTTCCCAGGGGACTTGGGGCACAAAGCGGGGGACCCATCGCAGGGTACAATCACACACCCATTCACGCACTACGGACAATTTAGAGATGCCAGTCAGCCTAAAACGCATGTCTTTGGACTGAGGGAGGAAACCAGAGTACCTGGAGGAAACCCTCGAGGCACGGGGAGAACATGCACACTTCTCACACACAGGGCGGGAATCGAACCCCCAACCAAAGAGGTGCAAGGCAAACGTGCTAACGATTAAGCCTAATATCTGAATAATGAATATGTAATTGTTATGGAAGTGCTAAGGGAAGCATGTTGTACACAAAGTAACATGGTATCTGCCAGTTTGCGTTTAATGTCAGTTTAGTCGTTTTAAGAATATTTTTCTTTAGGTACAATTACATACAGTTTTTTTTTTTTTTTTTGAAAGGTTAAAAAACGACATCATCCAGAGGCCCGTGTAAGCCCCAGGGCTCACACTGTCAACAGGGCAGGTTAAGACATCGGGTTACTGATCCGAAGGGCGAGTTCAAATCCCAGCAAGCTGCCACTGTTGGGCCCTTGAGCAAGGCCCTCAGCTGCTCAGATGTTTAAATGAGATAAATGGAAGTCGCTTTGGATAAAAGTGTCTGCCAAATGCTATAAATGTAACAAGCTCAATGCTGAAAATTAGGTGTACTGAAAAAAATCTACTGTACTTCATGAACTGGTTCGCAGAAGTTGGATATTGTGTTTATTGTATTGCCCCCACCCCCCACCCCCCAGCCCCAATCCACACATCTGCATCTCAACACAAACATTTATGACGTAAACACAAATCAGCAGTGCTCTTTTTCTCTGTATAAACTGATCTTATGGTTAAACTAATGCATGCAGGGTCTTAAAATGCAGTACCTGAGTTTGACCCTTAGGTGTCATAGCTTGATATTGCATGCTGGAAGTAGTGACCCGACGCCGGTCCTGATTAGTTTTATTTGCATGAGGAGTTGCTTTTAACAACAGATGGGGTTAAAGAAGAAGAAGAAGAAGAAGAAGAAGAAGAAGAATCACCTCTCTCATGTTCACCTGTTTTGATTTTGAGTTACAGAAGTTAAAGACTGTACATGAAAGTCTGTAGCACCTGCTAACACTTTGGTGAAACAATTGGAGATCATGCATGTTGTTCACAATCATGTCCATGTTTGTATATAGTTGTATTATATGGATGCCTGTCTTGTTTCAAAATATATTTTGCACTGAATGTACCAAAGGTTTACAGGCTATGGGTGATCTTTTTTGTGTTTGTCTGGCTAACTGTTCGTGTGCACCTATACTTCTTTTTAGAGATAAAGGCAGCACTGAGCTGCTGTTTAGTTCTAATTTAGGTCTAGTTACAGATAAACATAGACTGGTATATTTGACATGAGTATAACCATAAATAAGACAAAGGTGCACTGTGCAATCAGAATGAACCTCACTTCTCCCTCATCCAATAGGAAGTGGGATTTTAGTCACTCAGCCAGTGAGATTAAAAGTCTTCTCATTCCCGTAGATGAAAGGAAATTAGGAACTGCAACTCCTGTATTTCTCCATTTTAGTCTTGTGATGGAGAGTTTCTTTTTTAAATTATCAACAAAGAGCTACATTACTTTTTAGATTATGCAGTTTATTTTTTAAATTACCTCTTTTACCTTTGTACTGTCCTTTATTGTGTTTACATTTAACTTGAAGGTGGCTTTTATAGTCACTTGGCAGAGGGATTTGTGGTAAACTCTCCTTAACTTTCTGGAATTCTGGAAACTTCACAGCTGATGTCATTTTATAATAGTGGAGTTCATAAAAAAGTCCTTTTAAGTGAAGCACAGAAAATCCCAATCAGATACTGAATCAGACTGGGTCTGGATCACTGGCACCTCAGGAGTATCATGTGTAGCTCGACAGAAAGAAGGAGAGATTATTAGGTATGCTTATTGTCCTGTAATGGTTAAGGACAGTGTACTTTGCGTGAGTGCAAGCCGGGACTTATATAATAAGACTAGCTATGACAGCATAACTAAAAGGGAGAGCCAGAAGGCAACACAGACATGAGGGCTCCCTGGGACATAAGGTGGCCAGCCACTCCACCATCAACAAACCTGGGTGAACGCGTGAAAGTGGGGGGGCGACAGCATCCAAACATCCCAGTTCACCACAACACACTATGCCTGTGAGACCTCTAGATCTGCTCCTTTACCTAAAAAAAAAAACTATTCACAAAAAGCTTGACTAAACAAATATGTCTTCAGCCTGGACTTAAACACTGAGACTGTGTCTGAGTCCCGAACACTAACTGGAAGGCTGTTCCATAACTGTGGGGCTTTGTAAGAGAAAGCTCTTCCCCCTGCTGTAGCCTTCACTATTCGAGGTACCAACAAATAGCCTGCACCTTTTGATCGAAGTAGGCGTGGCAGATCATAAAAGACCAAAAGTTCGCTCAGGTACTGTGGCGTGAGACCATTTAGAGCTTTACAGGCCAATAGTAGTATTTTATAATCAATGCAAAATTTCATTGGGAGCCAATGAAGTGTGGATAAGATAGGGGTGATGTGGTCATATCTTCTGGTTCTAGTAAGGACTCTTGCAGCTGCATTCTGGACTAACTGGAGTTTGTTTATGCTCCTACTGGAACATCCAGACAGTAAGGCATTACAATAATCCAACCTAGAGGTGTTGAAAGCATGAACTAATTTTTCTGCATCCTGTAGTGACATTATGTTTGTTATCTTAGCAATATTTCTGAGGTGAAAGAAGTCTGTCCTAGTAATATTATCTACATGAGCATCAAATGAAAGACTGGAGTCAATAATCACACCAAGGTCTTTTACTGCTGCACACGATGTAACAGAAAGGCCATCCAGAGTTACTATATAATCAGAAAACTTACTTCTAGCTGCATGTGGTCCTAGTATAAGTACTTCTGTCTTGTCAGAATTTAGTAAGAGGAAGTTTATAAGCATCCACTGTCTAATGTCCTTTACACATTCCTCAACTTTATTAAACTGGTGTCTGTCATCTGGCTTTGCTGAAACATACAACTGTGTCATCAGAATAACAGTGGAAGCTAATTCCATGTTTACAAATAATTTGACCTAGAGGTAGCATATATAGAAAAAAGCAGTGGGCCTAAAACAGAACCTTGCGGAACACCAGACTTTACCTCAGTATGCATAGAGAATTCACCATTTACATCTACGAACTGATAACGATCAGTCAATAAGACCTGAGCCAGGAGAGCACTGTTCCCTTAATGCTGACAACGTTTTCTAGTCTATCAAGGAGAACAGTGTGATCAATTGTATCAAAAGCTGCACTAAGGTCAAGCAACACAAGTATGGAGACACAACCCTGATCAGAGGCCAGTAGTAGATCATTTACCAATGATGTGGCAGCATATAATCATGCAGATACAGAAGCGCTTCGGTTATGTTCACATTAAAAACATCAGAATGAAAAAAAAAAGTGATCTCAGTGACTTTGTTAATGCCAGAAGGGCTGGTATAAGTATTTTAGAAACTTCTGATTTTCACACACAGCAGTCGATAGAATTTACACAGAATGGTGAGAAAAACAAAAAACAGACTTCCTGTTTAAGCTGAAAGGAAGGCTATGATAATTTAAATAACCACTCTTACCAACCGTGGTCACCAGAAAAGCATCTCAGAACACACAAGTCAAACTATGAGGCGGACGGACTACAACAGCAGAAGACCACATTGTGTCTTCACGTTCCACTCCTGTCAGCCATCAGGAATCTGATGCTACAGTGGGCACAGGATCACCAAAACTGGAGAACTGAAGGTTGAAAAAAATGTCACCTGGTCTGATGAGTCTTTATTTCTGCTGCAAACTGTCAATGGTTCTGTCAGAATTTGGCACCAGCATTATGAATCAAAGGAACCGAAACTTGTGTCAACAGTTCAGGTTGTTGGTGGTATAATGGCATGGGGAATGTTTTCTTAGCAAAAATTGGGCTTAATATCAACTGAGCATCATCTGAATGCCACAGCCTGTCATGTCAGCATGTCAGAATCTTAAAGGAATGTTTCCAACACCATGGGAAATCCATGCCATGAAGAGTAGAGGCTGTTCTGAGAGAAATGGAGGCTCCTACCAAGTGTTAGTATGGTGTTCCTAATAAAGTGGCTGGTGAGTGTATATGCTGATTTTATCTTTTACACCTTATAAAGCAATATGTCTGCACAGTTGAAAATGACAGACAAGCCACGACAATACTAAAGATGCTCTTTGAGTTTGATATCAATTCTTCTAGGTACACTTGCACACAGTTTTTGAGGGAACCCAGCAGGTAGGTCGGCCCAAACATCTTGGATAACTAACCACAGTTCCTCTTCGGATTTAGGCAGCCTCAGTTGCTTCTCTCTCTTCATGTAACAACCCCAAACATACAGCGAAAGTCATGAAGAACAGTTTTTAACTTCAAGCCATCAGACTACTTAACAGCCAGTGGTAGCACTGCGACACTTTATTACTGCCACTTAGACACTTAGTACATAGTAAAAACGAATAGTAAATATCTATTTATTGTACTTGTATTGACTGAGGTGGGCATGGTGGCTTAGTGGTTAGTGTGCTTGCCTTGCACCTCTGGGGTTGGGGATTTGCCTCTGCCCTGCGTGTGCGGAGCTTGCATTTTCTCCCCGTCCTCTGGGTACTCCAGTTTCCTCCCCCAGTCCAAAGACATGCGTTGTAGGCTGATTGGCATTTCCAAATTGTCTGTAGTGTGTGAGTGCGATTGGTTGGCACCCTGTCGAGGGTGGCCCTGCCTTGTGCCCTGAGTCCCCTGGGATAGTCTCCAGGCTCCTCGTGACCCTGTGTAGGTTAAGCGGTGCAGAAAATGGATGGTTGGATTTACTGTTCTGCCTTAATAGCAGCACATGTCACTTTTACTCTGCCATTGTCCACCACTATTTTCATTTACCTTATTACACTACAGCATCATCTCAACCATTCAAGTCTAAATATGTGTTTGTTCATGTCTAATAAGTGCTTGTACTGTCAATGTCTGAATCTGAGCCTCGTCAAACACATTTCAGTGCCCAGTGTACCCTGTGCAGATGACAAATAAATGACTCTTGACTACCGAAAAACACAACAATGTGTAGGACAGAGGGTTCTCCAGGACCAGGGTTAGGAACCTGTACACTGCAGACACCACTGTACACTTTTACCACGCCGTAGTTTGCACTGCACAGTGTGTGTACTACGTAAACATCACCTTTCTGCACGTGTTCATGTGTTGTCCCTCCTTGGAGCACGCCTCCTTGGAGCGTGCGTCATGACGTAAAATCGGACCCGGAAGTGGGAATGTGTCATCAGTGCCAACAAAAAACGACTGCACTTTTCAAATCCGTGAGAAGGGAGGGAGCTCATGATCATCTGAGGGAATATTTGCAGGAAAAAAAAACAAAGCAAAACTTAAAAGAGGAAAACTGCACTCAACGTGTAAATAACGGATGTGTGGAAGAGCAAAGAGACTCAAAGGAGAAGTGAACTGACTGTAACCAAGAAGAGGGTTGAGTTTTGGTTTTGTGTTTTTTTTCCTTCTTTTTTTTTCAGGGACGGTATTGAAGTTGTTATATGAAAAGGAAGTTTAATCTTCCGGCGGTATTTTCTGTCCGAAAGAGGAGATGAACAATGTCGTGGATACGCGCTTGAACGAGGAAGAGATACCGTGTAAAGTTCCTACACTTGACCTGAGATAGTTCACACTTTCTGTTAGCATTAGCTTTAACTCTCGGTAAGTTACAACACTCAAATCCTGCCTGCTTGCTTGTTTACAAAGTTGTACAAAACCAAATAATTATGATGTAGGAAGTCAAACAGATGTATTAGTGTATATTTATGTATATTAGACATTATAACTCCTCCCTGAAGGCTGATTCGTTATTATTTACCGAGGCAAATCGTTTAAAACTTCTCGTGTGTTTATGCTGATTGACTTCCTCCTCAGTCAGTTCTCCTTCAAGATCCGGCATATCCCTAAAAACAGCATCAGCGGCATCTTTCTTTAATCTAATGGTATTTCGGGACTTTTCCCTGCACTTTCCTCCCTGCAGGCTGATGGCCCGGAGGCGGTTGGAGGGTCGCGGCGGGCTGCTGGCGGACATCCAGACCGCGATACTGAGCGAGCCGCTGGACTCCCTGTTCCACATCACCGGCGAGCTCGGCAGGTCAGCGCCTTATCCTTATCCTGACCACCTCCCTGCGGTTTTAACTAAAATACAATACAGGGGAAATATTTTTAAAAAAACAAAACAGACTAGTAGACCCGAGTCACGATGTTATCGCACTAAGCCTGTTTTTTTTCTTTTTGCTTCCTTCAGGTGCACTTATGCATCGATTGAGGTGAATTTGGGTTCAGTTAAAGGTGCACTAGTCTATTTTCAAACAAAATTCTTACTTGTACACATAACCAGCAAAATATGTAGAACACGATAAAAAAATAATTTTTTAAATCCATAACCTCACGGAAAAGTATTATATGGCTGGGAAAAACCCACTGGGAAAACCGACTTCCGGTCCTGAATGCCTGTTTGTGTTTGATTGCACCTCTTGTTAGTCATTTTATAGACGCTGTACTCTACTGGCCACCGTAGATCTGTCTGCTTCCCAGTCTCTTCAGCTAGCACACACAGTTCTGACTAAAATACAATGCAGAGGAATATATTTTTAAAAAGAATAAAACCAAAATAGATTATCAATAGATTACCTAACCCTAACCCCCCCCCCCCCCCCCCCCAGTAGACCCAAGTCTGTTATCGCACCAAGCCTGTTGTTGTTTTTTTGTTGCTTCCTTCAAGTGCATTCTGAGTTGTGGTGAATTTGGTCTCAATTAAAAGACCAATAGTTAATTTTTAAAACAAAAATTTCTTACTTGTACAAATAACCAGCAAAATATGTAAAACAGCAAAAGTATTATGTGGCTGAGAAAATTGTGTTAATTTCCCCCTATGTATGGAGACTTTTGGGACACCCTGTATAATGTAGCTGAGAAAACCCATTCGGAAAACTGACTTCTGGTCCGGAAATCTTTTTTTGCGTTTGGATTAGTCTTTTTTATAGACGCTGTACTCTACTGGCCACCGTAGATCCTGGGGGCAGAGCTTCATGAACATGGGCGGGATGGTGACGTTGGATTCAAGCGTTTAAAAAAAACAAAACAAACATTCAAAGGTCTAACCCACCTACTTAACAGTTAGAGAGATGATAATGGGGGGGGAAGGCTAATCTTACCTAATGCACCTTTAAATTTTCAACGCTTTAACATTAGACAAGCTGCTGTACAGAAATTCGGATGTAGATTTGTATTTAGTTCCATCACGAGCAAAAGAGAGAGAGAAAGGCGACGGTGTTGAGGAAAAACTCCCTGAGACGACACGAGGAGAGGAACCAGACTCAAATCGAAACCTCTTCTCGGGGACACCAGATAGAGGCGTCATTATAAATCATCACACTTCATCTACTGTATAAAGTCTTTACAATTACTGCAGCAGTTCTACAGTATCCTGGTGAGTTTAATCACTGGAGAAAGTGTGTGATTTGGGCATGAACTGTTTTAGGGAAGTGAAAATCTTTAGTGTGTCCATGTCAGACCCTCCACAGGAGCAGAAAGTGCGTCATAAGTGCAGGAGTGGCACGAAGATGAGAGAGTCAGGCAGGTCCGGAGTGTCAGGATCACATCAAAGGCAAACTTCGGAAACAGTTTAGATCCCGGAGTTGCCGATTTGTTAATGACCTTTACCCTTTACATCTACATTAGAGTTACCTGTTGGTGACATTATGTACATTTTTATCCTAGTGGTAAACGTTAATAAATAATTATTTGTGTTAATCAATATTCGTAGTCATCTGGAAGTAAACTTATAAAAACAGGACAAATTGAGGAGCCCTTGAAGGCATCATCATTTCATTTTTAGGTGTCACAGGATGTCAGATACTTCTCACTGAACTGTTTTCTGGAGACCGGAAACCGATATCATACTCCAGACTTCAAAGTTTTATTAAGCGTTTGAGGATAATGTACGACACAACCCTGTAATTATTGTAGCTCGTATGAACGGCTCGTGTACAAGCTGTCATTAAAGCGGCTGTGTGGACGAGCGCCAACAAAATAGTGTGATTGGTCAGGACGTGTTGATTCCTTTTCTGTAACAGCAGTGCTAACTGTAGTGCAGCTGTAAAGCAAATGACAGGTTTTTATAAACAGTTTATATTTTTTCCATTATGTTTTTTTTAAAAATATTATGTTAACATTGGCTAGTTGCTGTCGTGTAAGAGGAATAAAACGTTTCAGGGCGTGCTGTTACTGGAAAATAATCGGCTTTTGGGCGGTGACAGTAACTCCACCTTGTCTCCAGCCACAATGTTTTCCTAAAACAACCAGCCCTGCCATGTTTTATCGTTTACGTAAAACATCCACATTTATATTTGTGATGTAACCCTGTCAATACGTCCTTAAAATTTGCACTTTCTGAAGAAACAGTTTGGCCAAAAATGAAACTTGCTCGTTTTCCCCTTTATTATGAATGTAGTCGGGGTTGTGTCAGGTTTTCTCTTTAGATCTGCACTCCAGTGCAGGATAATAAAGTCAATAACAGCGGGATTTCTACAGCTATCAGATAAGCATTAAAAAAAAAAAAAGCACGTAGCTAAATTATTACACCCTCGTTCGGCTCTTTAACACTATGCGCATCAACAATCCCATAAAACAAGAATAGGTCACTATTTAAAGGAAACTAAATGAAAATCAGTTATCATCCAAACCGCCTCCACATAGAAACCAGAAAGCTTCTCATCTTACTCGATTGGTGACGTGAAACCAAAGCATGTGCTAAAGAAGACAGGGCTTCAACTGTTAGATGGGTGACAAAGTTAAAGGAAAAACCATCACAGAGTGTTCGTAAGGTGTCGGGCCACTACGTGCTGCCGGAACCACACCCGGGCAGCGCGTTGTAGTCTAAATCTGGCGACTTTGAAGGTCATAGCATGCGATTGACATCATTTTAATCATCTGGTGTCCTGTGGATGTGGGCGGAGTCATCCCGGAACAGACCCGTACCATACCGACCACAGGGTAACCGAGGGTAACTGATTACTCCTATAATTTCTCACACGTTTGTATACAATAGTGTCAGAAATGACTTGACTACTCAACACGTTTTGATGTAGAGGTGAGCGTGAAGGCAGAGCGATATCGCCGTACTTAAGAAGACATTTTCATGCTATACAATGTGTATAAAGATTTGCCTAAAGTATGATATGTATAAAATGTGTGTGTGTGGTCTTGCTGTGGTTTTGAGGAGGAAGGAAACTAAAGTGGGAAGCAGCACCATGAGAGCACTGTGAAAAGAGAAGTGACATGGGTACTTCTCTCTCTCTCTCTCTCTCTCTCTCTCTCTCTCATTGTATAAAGTAAGCTTAGTCTATATAGGCCTTTGTCGCAGTGCGGGGAATCTTTTCCTTACACAGGAAGCTCTTTTCACAGCTCATTTGTCTGTATGTGTGTGTCTTGGTGTGTGTGTGTGTGTGTGTGTGTGTGAGACAGTTGTATTGTGAACATTTTGTCCCATAACCAACCACGGTGTGCACAAGAATATCTAAAACGTTTGCATTTCCCGAGGAGTTCTGAGCGAATGAGATTCACACAGACTGGTTGAGTGAGGTGACTGCGTGTGTTTACCCACTTAGCCGAGCTGTCATTAAACAGTAAACTGTAATTAGAGCATTAGCCGTCTAACCTGTGCTGTGACGGCTCCATGCACCCGTCTGACCCTTCTGTCACCATGAGAACAAAAAGTGTCTTACGAGCTGTGTGTGTGTCTGCGTGAGGGATTGATATGTTTCCACAAACGGACGTAGGTTTATTCTTGTCGAGCTCTGTGCATCGAGAGCCTGACAGGGTGTTGTTAAGTGTTTAGCCATGCCAGTGCTTGTGCTTGCTTTATGACCGTGTGATCTGGCAACACCGTGTCACGTGTGCAGTGGAGGAAGTCACAGATCCGCCTTCTGTTTGGACAAAATACACTGTCGGTGTACTGCTACGTATTGACGTGTTATTTGCAATAAAAAAAAAAAAATCTTTCAAGCAAAAACGTAATCATTCTCTTATTTCAGTAGAAAATGGTGAGGAATGGCAGAGGGAGTCTGTATTTACCTTTTGAAGCTCAACAGCATAACTTCCCACTTGTCCTAAACCACATCAGCAGGTCTGCGTGTGATGTCCCGGAGAACAACTGGATGCGGTTTGATGGAGATGTTTACAGAAAATAGAGATTTCTATTGCTACATAAATCCTGAGCTCAGGAAAAAATAATATTTTTTAAACAGTGAAATATTGTACACCAAACATGTTTTAACTGATTATATTTGGAGTAAGGGCAAACTTGAGTAAACTGCCAAACTACTAATTACTAATTATTTCACTGCTGTACGTATATACACACACACACACACACACACACACACACACACACACACACACACACAAAAGCACAAGCATCTACCAAACCCCACCTGCTGACTTGGACATGCCATACGCATTAATGTCTGTCTTTCTTCAGGGGGAAGTTTGCGGTGGTGAAGAAATGCGTGGAGAAGGCGACGGGTAAAGAGTTTGCAGCGAAGTTCGTGCGGAAGCGGCGTCGAGGTCGTGACTGCAGGGCCGAGGTGATCCACGAGCTGGCGGTGCTGGAGGCGGCCCGGTGCAACCCCCGCATCATCAACCTGCACGCAGCCTACGAGAACGAGCACGACATCATCCTGCTGCTCGAGTAGTGAGTGCGACACCTCACAGCGTATACGAGGCAAAAAACACGAATTTAAAAATGGCGCGTTTTTCGACATCACGCGATCAGTGCAGCATGCAACATTGAACTAGATTTGTTGTATCTTGCATGGATTTAAAAGTTGCCCAGTGTTTTTATTTTGGTTTGTGTGTGCGCTTGTGTCCGCGCTCTCTCCTGTCTCTCTCTCTCCAGTGCGGCAGGTGGCGAGATATTTGACCACTGTGTGTCTGACGAGCTGCTGTCCGAAGGCCAGATCATTCGCTTAATCCGACAGATCCTTGAAGGCGTCCATCTGCTGCACCAGAGCAACGTCGTCCACCTTGACTTGAAGGTTTGCTAATGTTAGCTCTAACACGCAGCCATGACTAGCTAGCTACAAAGCAAGCTACATTTCACTCCTGAACTCAACAGTTTGACTGCTCTTCTTCTGTTAGTAGCTAATTACAAGACGCTACCCGAGGAACCTTGCTGCTGGAAGAAATGAGCTAGTTAAACTGTGTAATACGTTTATTAGAGACAACACTGCCCCACTGTGTTCATTGGTAGCTGAGCTGAATATCACATGGACAGTATCACATATGAGTATTTAACCCAGGACAAAACACAGCATTAATCCGGGTTAACATACAGTTGCAATCAAAATTATTCAACCCCCATTGCAAATCAGGTTTATTGTCAAAATTTACAGACTTTCAGCTGTTTGCAATGAACAAATCAAACAAAAGCAATTGAAATAGTTCAACACAACGAATGCTTCAAGTGGTTTCCCCAAATTCAACTGAAAATGCAACTTATAATGACTTCTCCAGTTTCAAAATTATTCAACCCCTTCATTGCAAGCATCTTTAGTACTTAGTAGAGCACCCTTTTGCTGTTATGACCTGCTGCAAACGAGATGCATAGCCAGACACCAGCTTCTGGCAGCGTTCCTGAGGAATCTTAGCCCATTCCTCATGAGCAATGGCCTCCAGTTCAGTAATATTCTTGGGTTTGCGTGCTGCAGCCACCTTCTTCAAATCAAAAAGTCAAGTGACTGTGATGGCCCTGTAGAATCTTCCAGGACTCCTTCTGCAACCAAGCCTTGGTGGAATTTGAGGTATGCTTGGGATCACTGTCCTGTTTGAAGGTCCAATGACGCCCAAGCTTCAGCTTCCTGACAGATGGCATGACGTTTTCTCCTAGGATTTCCTGATGTTTCAGTGAATCCATCTTGCCTTCCACACGCTGCGGGTTTCCAGTGCCAGAGGATGCAAAGCAGCCCCAGAGCATCACCGAGCCACCACCATGCTTGACTGTGGACAGAGTGCTCTTTCTTCATTCTTCTTTCTCCAGACATACCGCTGATCCATCGTGCCGAAAAGTTCCAGTTTTGTTTCATCGCTCCACAGAACAGAATCCCAAAACTTATGTGGCTTATTTATATGATTTTGAGCCGACTTTTCTTGTGCTTTTGGGTCAGTAGTGGTGTACGTCCTGGAGTTCTGGCATGGAAACCTTCTGCGTTTAGAACGCGCCATACTGTGCTCACTGAAACCTCAGTGCCTGTTGCCACCAAGTCTTGCTGCAGGTCTTTTGCAGTCACTTGAGGGTTTTTCACAACCTGCCTTCTCACAAATCTGGTTGCAGCCGTTGATAGCTTCCTTTTTCTGCCCCGTCCAGGTATGTCATGTATTTTCTGCCCCTAGCCAGTTCAGGTATTTCATGTGTTCCAGCTCAAGCGCACCTGGTGCAACTAATGAAGCGCTTGATTGCATCAAGTGTGCTTGAGACAACTCCTGTTTTGTATATTTGTGCTGTTGTGAGGGATTCTATTCAGGGGGTTGAATAATTTTGAAACTGGAGAAGTCATTATAAGTTGCATTTTCAGTTGAATTTAGGGAAACCACTTGGAGCATTCGTTGTGTTGAACTATTTCAATTGCTTTTGTTTGGTTTGCTTGCAAACAGCTGAAAGTCTGTAAATTTTGACAATAAACCTGATTTGCAATGGGGGTTGAATAATTTTGATTGCAACTGTATTCATCTTTGACGTGCTCCTTGTGCTAATCCAGGCATGAACTTTCCTTCAGATCTAGTAACATGTCCCAGTTTTCAAGCCCCTATGAATTCTTGTACAGTTTGCTCTACAGGTTCAGATACACTAAACCCCAGTTAACAGCTCTCTACCTGTAAATATGCTTCAGAACCTAGGCAGTAATCTGAGTGTGTAGTTTGCACCGGTGGAAAGTGAGGAGACGTGAGCTCTCACAGCACATGTTTGAGTCACGATTCTTATTGTCTTTGCAGCCTCAGAACATTCTGCTGACCGGTCTGAGTCCTCTGGGAGACATTAAGATCGTGGACTTTGGGCTGGCGCGGCGGCTCGGCTCAGTCGGAGAGCTGCGAGAGATCGTGGGTACACCTGAGTACGTAGGTATGTCCTGGTTTGCACGTAATGTCACCGTCTCGTCCTCATCACGTTCATGTTCATTACAGCTGCCTGACTCGGGGTCTCCAGTAGAGACAGCAAATGAGAAGAAGTGCGAAATATCATTGGTTTGTTAATGTCAGGTTCCTGGAAAGAAAGACCACAAGACTCTTTATTTCCACACAGCAGTGTTGGTGGTAATTTGACTCAACAAGTAAGTACTGAAGTGTAGCAGTAATGACTAGGAGTACAGATATCACATAGTGGTACAGTACAGGTTGTGGGGTAAAGGATGGCATCTTCAGTTAAAGTCCCCATGAAATCAAAATGGAAGTTTTGTGGCTTTTAGTATGAATATATCAGCCTTAAGGTTATATATAAGCTAGTGTGCTCCAAAACAATGACAGAATTCGTATTTAGAAGAATATATCTCTCTACCACCGATACGGATCAACAATTTTGATGACATCATTCTGCACTTCAGCTTCTCATCAGATTTCCTGTCCAATAAAATGCTCTTTAGAATCTGAAGTGTCCCGCCCCGAGCATTATGAAAATCCATGGTACTAACTGGCAAGTATGGCTTAGCCTGGGCTGTGAGGTAAGCTAAACACTATTGGCTATTTAAAAAAGGGGGAGGAGCCACTCTATATGTCCCGCCCTGATTTCCTGTTTCAGTGGAAATTATGTCGAATAATGCCGCGCGTTTCAAGGCACTTCACGGGGACTTTAATGATGATCAGCACGTGAGAAGCTTTTTATAATAAAAACATTAACAGTATAAAGAATAATGACATGAAGAAACACATACACTGTAGATCTTAAGTGGGTCCAGTAACAATGAGTTACTTTCACCAGAGAGAAATTAGTTACTTTCACCAGAGACTTAACAAATAAACATTTTGGTCAAAGCCACCGAGTCTAAAAGTATTTACATTCTACATTTTTGTTTATCATTTATCAAACAAAATCATTTTTGTTTATATGATTCATTTTCACATATATACCCCTGATTTAAAATTGAATGTTTTATTTCTTTATCTAGCTCCAGAAATCCTGAATTATGAGCCCATCACTACAGCCACCGATCTCTGGTATGTCTTTGTACTACTGTTTATTTCTGTATTATAATATATTGTTTATTACTGTACATTTCTTTGCATGTGCCTAAAACTTTTGCAAATAATATTCTAATGTGTACTCCAGCATTGCTGAGATTATTCATAGAACATGCGAGAGACGCAGATATGTTTTTATGACTGATATCATGCTTTATGGCTGAATATTCCAGTAATGATTAACATCTGGTCCACTGTACACCCATAAACACATCGATCATTACCTAAAGAAATAACTCGATGACTCTGTGACTTTGTTATCCCGACCCGCACTCACGTTGTGTGTCTGTGTGGATGTCAGGAGCGTCGGCGTGATCACGTACATGCTGATCACAGGAGAGTCTCCGTTCTCCGGCGAGGACAAGCAGCAGACCTTCCTGAACGTATCGCAGGTGAACGTGGACTACAGCAAGGAGACGTTCTCCCGCGTGTCCGAGCTCGCCGTCCATTTCATCCAAAAACTGCTGGTCAAAGCACCAGAGTGAGTTCTTCTGTCTGTGTCAAGATGATTTTATTTGAAGACACATAAAGCAGCTTTTCAGAAATTCAGATGTAGGTTTAGATCTCTAATGAGAGAGAGAGAGAGAGAGACTGAGACTCCCTGAGACCACATGAGGAAGAAACAGTGAGAGGAGCCAGAGACACAGGGTAGTGGGATTATTAATCATTACTGTACACAGGTGTAGAAAAGGAAAAACAAACGGCACATATTAAGAATAAGAGGCCTGGGATGAGCACAGGAATGTTTATGATTACAGCAGCAGGTCTAAGGTACAGGTCTACAATATCCTGGTGAGATTAATCACTGAAGAAAGGGTGCAACTTGGGCATTAACTGTTCACGGGAAGGGAAATATTTCCAGCGTATCTATGTGGGACCAACCACAATGCCCAGAAGTGAGTCACAAGATCAGAAGAAGTATCAGGATGAAACGGACAGGTCTCAGGGTGTATTAGAAGTGTGTCAGGATCTGGATCAGGATTTGTAATTCACTTTACAGTGTATTGAGGATTCTGCAATTTACACAAAGTACAGTTCAATCTACAGTATAAAGCACAGTAAAAAAAAAAAAACAGCCCCTAAAGGTCGTTTACCCGTCGGAAAAGTCAAGTAATCTAGAATAACTGGTACTTTCACACGGCTGAGTCAAAGTTTAAAAATTTCCCTGTTTTTGCATAGTGAAAGTGTGATTAGATATGAGTTCACTTCCTGTTGTGGAAAGTTCCAGCACCCTGGCTTCCTGCCTCTGGCCAATTATATCCCTATATGCAAATGATTCAAATCCTGAGTCATTGGCTCAAAAGTTCAGTAAAGCTTTAAGCTGTAGTTTTCTCTGTGCAGTTGTCCTGACAGAGCGATAATCTTTTACAGCTAGATTAGTTTTATTCCTGATTCAGTCCTGACATTAAATGGCTTGTTCATGCAGTCTGTCAGTCAGAAATCACTTCCGTTCTGATTCAGTGTTCCTCAGATAGCTGGAGAGCTTAAAAAGAGACACAGCTAGAAATAAAATCCCCAAAAATTATTTAATTTGACTTTGTTTGGGAAAAGAAATCCCTAACAACTACAGAAGTTAAAGGCAGATTTTTATAAACAAGTTTAAATGATTAATTCTGTTTGAATTTTTTCATTTCTTTCTTTTACAAACTCTTTTTAATGTTTTATGTCCACAACTGATTTTTTAAAAAGTTGCTTTTATTTCCTGTAAAGTATGTTGAGCTGCATTTTATGTATGAAATGTGCTATTATTATTGTTGTTGTTGTTGTTGTTGTTATTATTAGCAGTAGCAGTATTAATACTAGTAGTGGTGGTAGTAGCAGTAGTACAGTTGCAATCAAAATGATCCAACCCCCACTGCAAATCAGGTTTATTGTTAAAATTTACACTTTCGGCTGTTTGTAATGAACAAACAAAAGCAACACAACGAATGCTTCAAGTGGTTTCCCCAAATTCAACTGAAAATGCAACTTATAATGACTTCTCCAGGCTCAAAATTATTCACCCCCTGAATAGAATCCACAAGTATGCAAAACAGGTGTTGTCTGAAGCACACTTGATGCAACTAATCAAGGGCTTCATTAGTTGCACCAGGTGTGCTTGAACTGGAACACATGAAATACCTGAACTGGCTAGGGGTTTGTTGAGTGTCACGTTGGACTGCATGTTAGAAATATGGCTAGGTCAAAAGAATGGTACAAAAAGTTAAGAGATCATCGCCCTTCACAAACAAGTAACAGGATAAAGAAACTATAGTGAAGGCACTGACTGTTCCTAGAGACACAGTGGGAAGCATAGTTCGAAAGTTCAAAGTAAAGGGAACAGTGGTTACACTGCCTGGACGGGGCAGAAAAAGGAAGCTGTCAACAGCTGCAACCAGATTTCTGAGAAGGCAGGTTGTGAAAAACCCTCAAGTGACTGCAAAAGACCTGCAGCAAGACAAGACAGTGAGCACAGTAAGGCGTGTACTAAACGCAGAAGGTTTCCATGCCAGATCTCCAAGACGTACACCACTACTGTCCCAAAAGCACAAGAAAAGTCGGCTCAAAATCATATAAATAAGCCACAGAAGTTTTGGGATTCTGTTCTGTGGAGCGATGAAACAAAACTGGAACTTTTTGGCACGATGGGTCGGCGGTATGTCTGGAGAAAGAAGAATGAAGAAAGAACACACTGTCCACAGTCAAGCCTGGTGGTGGCTCGGTGATGCTCTGGGGCTGCTTTGCATCCACTGGCACTGGAAACCTGCAGCATGTGGAAGGCAAGATGGATTCATTGAAGTATCAGGAAATCCTAGGAGAAAACGTCATGCCGTCTGTGAGGAAGCTGAAGCTTGGGCGTCATTGGACCTTCAAACAGGACAATGATCCCAAGCATACCTCAAATTTCACCAAGGCTTGGTTGCAGAAGAAGTCCTGGAAGATTCTACAGGGTCATCACAGTCACCTGACTTGAACCCCATAGAAAATCTCTGGTGGAATTTGAAGAAGGTGGTTGCAGCACACAAACCCAAGAATATTACTGAACTGAAGGCCATTGCTCATGAGGGATGGGCTAAGATTCCTCACGAACGCTGATAGAAGCTGGTGTCTGGCTATGCATCTCGTTTGCAGCAGGTCATAACAGCAAAAGGGTGTCTACTAAGTACTAAAGATGCTTGCCATGAAGGGGTTGAATAATTTTGAAACGCTTGAAGTTATTATAAATTGCATTTTCAGTTGAATTTGGGGAAACCACTTGAAGCATTTGTTGTGTTGAACTATTTCAATTGCTTTCGTTTGATTTGTTCATTGCAAACAGCTGAAAGTCTGTAAATATTGACAATAAACCTGATTTGCAATGGGGGTTGAATAATTTTGATTGCAACTATAGTAGCAGTGATGGTAGTAATTGTATATAGAACTCCAGAAATTTCTCATCTGAAATCGGAAATCTATCTGTATATCCAGTTTGCTTCATTGCACTCTCCTCACACACAGTGTTAATTGCTTCCATGTCTTGATGACTCATATTGACTCTCGTAACAGTCTCCTGTATGAATTACACTATACAGCCAAAAGTATGTGGACACCTGACCATCACACCCATATGTGGTTCTTCCCCAAACTGTTGCCACAAAGTTAGAAGCACACAATTATATAGAATGTCTCTGTGTGCTGTAGCACTGTATAATTTCCCTTCACTGGAACTAAGAGGCTCAAACCTGTTCCAGCATGACGATACCCCTGTGCACAAAGCGAGCTCCATGAAGACATGATTGAGAAGGTTGGAGGGGAAGAACTCGAGTGTCCTGCACAGAGCCCTGACCTCAACCCCACTGAGCCTCCTCACCCAACATCAGTACCTGAACTCACTAATGATCACACAATCTAGTGGAAAGCCTTCCTAGAAGAGTGGAGCTTATTATAACAGCAAATCTGGAATGGGATGTTCACCAAGCACATATGGGTGTGATGATCAGGTGTCCACAAACTTTTGGCCCGTTGTGTATTCTTTCTCATCAAACACTAAGCCTTCTGCATTAAATCTTTCCGTGCCCTGTCTCCCCTCCTCTGTCTGGTGAACGCAGAGACCGGCCGAGCGCCGCAGACTGTCTGAGTCACCCGTGGCTGTGGCAGCAGTGCCTGGGGGCCGAGCTCTCTCCTCCTCCAGTGACCCCACGTGTCCCGCGAGAGCGCAGCGGCGGTGCCAAGTGGGCATCTGCTCCCGAGGACCTCGAGGACAAAGAGAACATTCTGGATTCGCCACATTCCAAGAGGTTCCGCTTCGAGGATGACGCACAGGCGGCGAGGGACAGCAGCATCTGAAACACACCCTGTAATCACATTCCCTTTTTGATCAGGGCAAGATTTTCCATCCTAATCCTCCGAATTACTTTTGGGACCAGACCAAAGATGATCTGCTAACACCAGAGCAGATTCCTGCTGCACAATAACGTGTATAATGAGGTTTCTGTAACTAAATCACAGACTTCTTCTTTCATCTCAGATATCCAAGCAGCTCTTTATCTCTCGTATGTGGTTTTATCGTACGTGTTTGTGTTTTTAATTTGCTCCATTATCTATGTTTTTTCTTTTCGAATATTTATTTGATACTGAGTTCTAGTACGGTGTATTATTTTAAAGTTGGAAAAATAAGAAAACGAGGCCAATGGTTCCTCTAAACCAGCAACGTTTTTAGTAGGGATGTCGGGTTTAGTTTTTTTTGATTAATTGTCGTTCTCGTTGATTGTGATCACTTTTCGCTGCTCCAAATCACAATATGCTGGACTGCAGGGGAAACTAGGATGAGCTTATTATAAATAAACAAGGCATTGGATTGTTGGGCTCGTTCTATTTAGTAATGGCAAAGATTAATGATCGTGATATTATTATTCCAGCCAACAATGCTGTGTGTGTGTGTGTGTGTGTGTGTGTGTGTGTGTGTGTGTGTGTGTGTGTGTGTGTGTGTGTGTGTGTGTGTGTGTGTGTGTGTGTGTGTGTGTGTGTGTGTGTGTGTTTTTTCCCTGTTCGGGGCATGTTGCTCAACTTAATCACACACCACACCCTCAATTGCTCAGATCTGTTTGTTTTTAATTTTGCAATGTGCACTTCCCCTTAGTCACGGATTTGGAGGACTGCCATAAAGTACTTAATCCCTTGACATCTGTGTGCCTTGGTGAAACATGAAGGGAAGGAAGAGAGAAAATCTTTAAAATGAGCTCAGATTTAAAAAAAAAAAAAAAAAAAAAAAATTATAAACAGATATTTTTGTAGCTCATAAAAATTAGTTTTGCTTTTTTTTTTTTTCTCCAAGCAAGGGAAGGCAGGAAGGAAATGGACAGCTGTATGGACAGCTTATGTTTAAATTCTAGCACATTTTGTAATCTATGCACTCATCTGGGTTATATCAGACTTGTCAGACCAGATTATCTAGTATTTTCTGCTGAACGGGGGGAATAGCGTACCCATTCCATGTCTTTTCTCAGGGTTAGCTTCACAGTTTGCCAATACAGGCTTTTTTTTATACCTCTGTATACAATAGATTAGATACTTTATTCAGATCATTTGTCAGATTATTTTGCCCCTCAATCTGACGTGTGAATATCTGCATTCGCACAATGATTCTGTACTCAAAACTGGAGTATAATTTTTAAAAACTTTTTTACTTTAAATAGTTCGTTTTATTTAGTGTATCAGTGAAACGAGCGTTTAAACTCCAGATGGTGTTGGATTAGAAGATGTGGGATGTTGATGGATATGTTGGTAGTTGGAGATGAAGTGATGTTATAAGTGAGAGAGAGAAAACGTAGCCTGAGGTTAACTGGAACTGGTATTTGGTTGATCCAGTGTTAACATACAGTTTTGGCTGTAGGGAATTTTTATACGTGGCTGCGCTCTGTTGACGAGATTATACTCGCTCGTCTTATCCGAGAGCTTTGAGCTGGAAACGTTGGTATTTTTGGGCCTTGAATGTTGTCATGTCTCGTGTTGGTTTGAGGAGGTTTGAGGAACGTGTTTTCGTGTTTGTTTTGGGCTTCCACGCTGTGGCGGAGCTGTCACCAACTCGCCCTCGAAAACAAGAGAGTCCTTGTCTTTAAGATGGACGTGTCCTGTTTTGTACACCGTATGCTGGGAAACTAGACGCATCTCATCACCGTTGGAGTTATAAAAGTGGTCAAAACTAGAACAGAAACGTATCCATGAACATATTCATTCTGAGATCTGAAAGTCGTTAAGTGCGTGTTGAATCCGAATCCCGCCTGCGTTACACACCCAACGCAGTAGAGTTTCTCGTTTCTCTTCTCCAGCCAGGTCCACACACCTCGGGGACAAGCTGGCAGAGCTGCTAGAGGAAACGAACAGTACAGCTCCTGTCATCTTTATACCTAGTGATGTAATACTAACTAAGGATTTGGTTATTGCTAACCGGTAAAGATATTTGAAAAGTGTTGGACCGGCAGTGAGTGTGATCAGTTTGCAGGATGAATTTTAGGATCCGGATGTAAGAGATTTTAGAGAGGGTCAGCCCTGAGAACGGATCTGTACAAGCGACATACGGGTTTGTGATGTTGAAGTGCCATGACTGAACAGAAATTCTGTGGGTTTCAAATAAACATAATCAGATTCCTTTCCCGTGTGCATTGTGTGTGTTTGTTTGTTTGTTTTAATGAGACATAAGAGCTAGAAGTGGATTCAGGGAAGGATTGTATTTGTCTCACCTGAATTAATTCAGGGATCGACATGTGCGTTGACATGTAATTTTATAAACCTAGTGAACTACATACTGCACATACAGCAGCACTGATACGGGTTCAACAAGCGACACTGCCCTCCCACTCGAATGCCATTTCTCCTCAATGCACCACTTCAGGCTGAAGGTGTGTACGGGGACTTTTTTCAATCCCACCCTCTCCTTCGGGTGTTTTCTGCTTTCTACCTGCCTGTAAAATTTTATAAAAAGCCATCCTGGTTCCATTACCCAAGCCATAAACAAATGAGTCATTAACACCACTGTGACCTGGCCATGATAACGGTATAAAAAGGTATAAACGTTGTATTTTGTGGCCTCGGTATTATAAGGTTCTGTCTCCCATTCACTCTTTACCCACAACCTTGGATGCAACACAACACAAAGATCACCAGGCCTAACAATTTAGCTAAGCGTTACTTTATTAGCAAGTAAACAGAAAACAGCTTTTTATAAAAGCATGGTATGGCGACATGGAGCTCGTGAAGTTGGCTACGCCGGAGTCGGGCAGAAAAATGAAACTGCGTGTGAAACATACGACACGACACGTTCCACACTAGTGCAAAACTAGCTCTCAGACGGACAAACCGGAATCGTTGCGGGTTAGCTCACGAACCAAAAATATCTCCTCGTGTGTTGTACTGAAGCTGGTAGCGATCGCTTAATCACAGACGTGATTGTAAACGTTAGTGTTAATGCTACACAGGAGTGGACAAATAGTAGCGTGGGCCAAGCAGAGTTCGCGTCTGGACTATTGGACAGTCCGAAAAGAACGAATGAAAGAACGTTTTTAGAACTATGCGTAGTAAAATATATCAATATTTAATCACGTAATCAGGTGGAGGAATTTGGTGGAGTTTTTTTTTGTTATTTTACATTAGCTACCACTTTAAGCCTAGTTCATTAGATTTCCAGGCAAGCAAAACATGAGTCTGTGCAGCACACTGAAGCTTTTACTTGTCTGCTGGGTTAGCGAACAGATTCGTCATTTGTCCACCCCTGCTGTTACTCTGTGCACATTCAGTGATAGCATTCTGCAATCTCACATGACAGAACATCATCCGTGGCTCATTTTTACAGTAATAATAATCTACAATTAAACAAAAAAAAAAGAAATGGCCACCTGACTCACCTGTATCATATAATTTGTTCGGTAAATACAGTCTGGCATCCAGGACTTTTTACGACACTGCATAACGTTCGTGTAATGTCCATGTTTCTCAGTGTGACCACATAACTATATACAAATTATGTCTAAAATAAGCGATTTAAGCCACGGCTTATAGTTGTGAAGCAGAAGAAGCTAACGGTGCAACCTGAGCAACGAGATATTTCCCACGTTACAGCCGAACATTCAGGCGTTTGGTCTAAATATTTTGCTTTCATCGGTCTGTGTTAGAGAAGCAGCCTGTGACCAGGATAAGAAATTGGAACCATGACTCCGGACCAAAGAAGCTTAAATACTGTCCATGTAAACGCTTTAGAAAGCTCCTTGTCCAGACGTTTGCACAAAAATGGCGAACATTTAGTGCTGAGAAAGTGTTGAGAAAGCTTGTAGTAAGAAGCAGCTCTAATCTGTGCCACTCAGAACTCCTCGATGACCCGGAAGTGGTTTGCGATGCACGCTGGCTCGTCCTCGAAGTGGAGCTTTCGCGTGATGCGTGCACCAAGTTCTTCCAGCGTCTTAACGAAGCACTGATGCTCACGTCCCACCCACGCCCTCGCCGGGTCACACACTTCATACGGAGTGACGTGAGCGTGCACGGCCACGCCGCTAGATGCCAACTCGCCCAACGCCTGCTTATCCGTCACCCACGTGTCTCCGGTGCCTGGGTGTCCGCCGTCCAGCCAGTAAATGTCCGAGACGCTGGCCAGAAACTGCCTCAGCTCGGGGTCGGTGCGGGCTGACGCCAGCTCGTGTACCATCTGATTCAGCACCACGCAGCCTTTACTGAAGCCCACTAAAATGAGCGAGAAGCCTGTAGGGAGGGGAGCGGGTACTGAGGCACCTCGTAGTGGTGGCAGAGGCTCGGCGATGGCCGCTCGCTCCATGGCGTGGCCCAGGAGGGCTCGTAAGTGGCGCACGGCGCCGTAGTCAGGCGAGTGTTTCGGTGCGCCGAAGAGGTCACACGAAACAAAGTTGGCGTAGCAGCTGAACTTGTGCAGGTGGAGAAGTGATGGACGTACCAGCCACACGTGCCGGCCCGGGAAGCGGGCACCCAGCGCCAAAGCTACTCGCTCCAGACTGAACGAGAGCCATGGAGATGCATCAGGCTGCATAGCCATCTCTTGATGGAAGTTCTGGAAGAACAAAGAGAGAGAGAGAGAAGTCCTATTGAGAGAAGTGTATTTAACAGCTATAATACAGGTTATGGATTTTCATTTTATTGCAAATAATACAATACAGAACAATAATGAACTTAAACACTTGAAAACTCTTCGAAAGTGTATATTTTAAAAATACTCAGGCATGACAAACATCATCATCATCATCATAAACGATAAGCTCTTGAAAGCCTTGGAAGTATTACAGTACAAGGAGACAATGAGGTCATTTGTACATCAAGTAAATCACGTGTACAATAAAAGTTTTAATGACCGAGGCCAAAAGTACAAACCGAACTTCAGCTGCACAATATGGACAATATATTACTATATTCAAGTTTCTCAGGTCCACCCACCATACGCTTCACTTCACATTTATACAGTTACTGACTGACTGTTTCTTGACCTGTTTTACTGCATCCATCAGTGGAAAGGGATCACGTGTTAATCAAGTGATTCTCAGCACAGCAGTGACACTGACATAATAGTGTGTGTGGTGCTGGTATGAATATATTATACATACACTATATGACCAAAGGTTTGTGGACACCTGACCATCAGACCCAAATGTCCTTGTTGAACATCCCATTCTGGATTTATTCTCACTTTGCTGTTATAATAAGCTCCACTCTTCTGTGAAGGCTTTCCACTAGATTTTGGAGCGTGGCTGTTGGGATTTGTGTTCATTCAACTAGGAGCATTAGTGAGGTCAGGGCTCTGTGCAGGACACTCCAGTTCTTCCACTCCAACTTTCTCAAACCATGTCTTCATGGAGCTTGCTTTGTGCAAAGGGGCATTGTCATGCTGGAACAGGTTTAGGCCTTTTAGTTCCAGTGAAGGGAAATTGTAATGCATACAGCATATAAAGACATTCTAATTGTGTGCTTCTAACTGTTTGGGGAAGGAATATATGGGTGTGATGGTCAGGTGTCCACATACTTCTGGCTATATAGTGTCTCTTCTTGGTCACCTTGCAGTTGTTCAGAGACTGTAGCTCATTTCCCCCCCATGTACAGTGTGTGTTAATCTAGCCTTTCATCAGTGGTCTATAGTAATGGGACTTTTTGATATCAGTATTGCAAACACACCGTGTCAACACTATTACAGCTTTTATCAGAAGAACGTAATCTACATGTACGGCAGCACGGTGGGTAACGTTGCCATGACACAGTTCCAGAGTCCCTGGTTCGCTCCCGAGAGCATGTTTTCCCCATGTCCATGTGGGTTTCCTCTCTGATCGTAATTGTTTCCCCAATGACCAATCACTGACCACCGTTATTTCCCCAATGACCAATCACTGACCACCATTGTTTTCCCAGTGACCAATCACTGACCACCGTTGTTTTCCCAATGACCAATCACTGACCACCGCTGTTTTCCCAATGACCAATCACTGACCACCGTTATTTCCCCAATGACCAATCACTGACCACCGTTATTTCCCCAATGACCAATCACTGACCACCGCTGTTTTCCCAGTGACCAATCACTGACCACCATTATTTCCCCAATGACCAATCACTGACCACCGTTGTTTCCCCAATGACCAATCACTGACCACCGTTATTTCCCCAATGACCAATCACTGACCACCGCTGTTTTCCCAGTGACCAATCACTGACCACCGCTGTTTTCCCAATGACCAATCACTGACCACCGTTGTTTCCCCAATGACCAATCACTGATCGCAATTTTTTCCCCAATGACCAATCACTGACCACTGTTGTTTCCCCAATGACCAATCACTGATCGCAATTGTTTCCCCAATGACCAATCACTGACCACCGTTATTTCCCCAATGACCAATCACTGACCACCGTTGTTTCCCCAATGACCAATCACTGACCACTGCTGTTTTCCCAATGACCAATCACTGACCACCGTTGTTTCCCCAATGACCAATCACTGACCACCGTTATTTCCCCAATGACCAATCACTGACCACCGTTGTTTCCCCAATGACCAATCACTGACCACCGCTGTTTTCCCAATGACCAATCACTGACCACCGTTGTTTCCCCAATGACCAATCACTGACCACCGTTATTTCCCCAATGACCAATCACTGACCACCGTTGTTTCCCCAATGACCAATCACTGACCACCGTTGTTTCCCCAATGACCAGTCACTGACCACCGTTGTTTCCCCAATGACCAGTCACTGACCACCGTTGTTTCCCCAATGACCAATCACTGACCACCGTTGTTTCCCCAATGACCAATCACTGACCACCGCTGTTTTCCCAATGACCAATCACTGACCACCGTTGTTTCCCCAATGACCAATCACTGACCACCGTTGTTTCCCCAATGACCAATCACTGACCACCGTTGTTTCCCCAATGACCAATCACTGACCACCGTTGTTTCCCCAATGACCAATCACTGACCACCGTTGTTTCCCCAATGACCAATCACTGACCACCGTTGTTTCCCCAATGACCAATCACTGACCACCGTTGTTTCCCCAATGACCAATCACTGACCACCGTTGTTTCCCCAATGACCAACCTAGTTAACTGCTCTACATAAAGATGGCCTAGGCTATAAGAACATTTCCAACACCCTGAAACTGAGCTGCAGCACGGTGGACTTTACATTCACTACATTACATTGTAGCAAAGTGTCATTTCTTCAGTGTTGTCCCATGAAAAGATATAATAAAATATTTACAAAATGTGAGGGGTGTACTCACTTTTGTGAGATACTGTACATGTTCAGTGGGTGTAGCTATGAGGACAGGGTGTATAATAAAGACAGCTGAGTGGATATTCAGCAGCTATTTTATCATCACGCCTGTGAAGCAGAACAGCTGATCAGCATGGAGCTGCCTTTATAAACACAATGTTAGTCAGGAGACCCTGACAGGTTTCTGTATTCCAGCTAGAAGCTCACACTAACCTGTATGTCTCCGGGGAAGAACACGACGTGTGCATTTTCGCTGCGTGTTACCCGTGTTTCTCTCGGCTCGGGCCGCAGGAGTAAGACATCGTTAAGGCGGTGCTGCTCGTAGCCTGGAACCGCGGAGAGCCGCAGTAGGCGGCCGGGAGGAGACGCCGCCCGACCCCCACCCAGACCCGGACCCTGGCTTCCTGAACTGCTGCTGCTGCTCATCACCGCCACACAACACAGCGACCGAGCTGTAAAAGTCCTGCACCTCCAAATCATAAATCATACAAACACAACTACACAAGAACCATGTGCAAAACCGCTTACTAAACCAGATTAATCATGCACGACCACTATAGTGTTACTATAGTTACCGTGCTCATTCCGCCATCTTTAACACGGTGCAGGTGTTACACGTAATAAATAAACATATATAAATAACTTCAAAACGACTTGTCATCTTCCAACAGTAATATTTTGCATTTAAAATTATTCAAATTAAAATGTCTAGTTCTTTTATTATTATTGTTTTTTTTTTTACATCACAAACCAAAACCTCAAAATTAAATTATTTCCGATAATCTTTGAGTTAATTCACTACGCATGCGCGAACGATGACTCGGGATTAGCAGGAAAACACGGAAGTTTGTATGCATTCCGCGGACATACTTGATCTTTAAAGCAATTCACTAATCTTCAGCTCGAACGTTTTGTCGCGCGGTTGATTTATAAATCAGCGATCCTAAAGTTCAAAGTTGGACTTTGGTAACGGCTGTATGTAAATACACACGACATTTTAGAGCAAGTAAGCTACAAAATTCTCCCTGATTAAATATATATTGAGAATTTTTGAGAATATTCGATGTTTTGAAAACTCAATTTAAAAATCTTGCGCTGTTTTTTTACGACAGTATTTGCGACAGTTGCCACTGATCATGCAGAACACAACTTCAGTGGAAACAGCACTCAGAAACGTGTGTTTAGTTTGTCTTAGAAGTGACAGAATGTTAAATTGCTGTCTAATTTGCATTTTAAGTAAAGGGTAAAGTTTGTTTACAGCCTATAAATGATATATAATATAATGATATATATATATATACACACACACATGATCTTATGTAGCCACAGGAGGTCACAAGCCAGTGTACTTTTTGTGCCAGTCCCAAGTCCGGATAAATAGAGAGGGTTGTGTCAGGAAGGGCATCCGACGTAAAACTTTTGCCAAATTCAATATGCGAATCACTAACATGACTTCCATACCGGATCGGCCGGGGCCCGGGTTAACAACGACCGCCATCGGTGCCGTTGACCTACAGGGCACTGGTGGAAATTGGGCTACTGTTGGTCGAAGAAGGAGAGGAGGAAGGTGTGTTAGAGGAGGAAGGCGTGTCCGTAGGCAGAGAGAGAAGAGGAAAGGCAGGAGTTTAGGACTGAAAGTAGGGACTTTGAATGTTGGTACGATGACAGGTAAAGGCAGAGAGCTGGTAGATATGATGCAGAGGAGGAAAGTCGACATTCTGTGTGTCCAGGAGACCAGGTGGAAAGGGAGCAAGGCTAGAAGCATTGGAGCAGGGTTTAAACTGTTTTATCATGGGGTGGACAGGAAGAGAAATGGAGTAGATCCTGAAGGAGGAGTTTGTGAAGAATGTTCTGGAGGTAAAGAGAGTGTCAGATAGGTTGATGAGTCTGAAGCTGGAAATTGAAGGTGTGATGTTGAATGTTGTTAGTGCTTACGCTCCACAAGTAGGTTGTGAGCAAGAGGAGAAAGACAGATTCTGGAGCGAGCTTGAGGAAGTGATGCAGAGTGTTCCCAGAGGTGATAGGGGCAGACTTTAATGGACATGTTGGTGAAGGGAATAGGAGGGATGAGGAAGTGATGGGCAGGTTTGGTCTTCAGGTAAGGAACCCAGAAGGACAGAGGTTGGTAGACTTTGCTAAAAGTATGGAGATGGCTGTGGTGAACACGTACTTTCAGAAGAGGAAGGAACACAGGGTGACATATAAGAGTGGTGGCAGGAGCACACAGGTGGACTATATCTTATGTAGACACTGTAATCTGATGGAGATTAGCGATTGCAAAGTAGTGGTAGGAGAGAGTGTAGCTAGACAGCATAGGATGGTGGTGTGTAAGATGACTCTGGTGGTGAGGAAGATGAAGAGAGCAAAGGCAGAGCAGAAGACAAAGTGGTGGAAGTTGGAAAAGGAAGAGTGCTGTGCGGTTTTCAGGGAGGAGTTGAGACAGGCTTTAGGTGGTCAGGGGGTGCTTCCAGATGACTGGACTACTACAGCCAAAGTGATCAGGGAGAAAGGTAGGAAGGTGCTAGGTGTGTCATCTGGAAGGAGGAAAGAAGACAAGGAGACTTGGTGGTGGAATGAGGAAGTTCAGGAGAGTATCCAGAAGAAGAGGTTAGCTAGGAAGAAGTGGGACAGTGAGAGGACGGAGGAAAGTAGACAGGAATATAGGGAGATACAGCGTGAGGTTAAGATAGAGGTGGCAAAGGCCAAACAGAAAGCTTATGAGGACATGTATGCAAGGTTAGATAGTAAGGAAGGTGAGAGGGATTTGTATCAGTTGGCGAGGCAGAGGGGTAGAGATGGAAAGGATGTGCAGCAGGTTAGAGTGATTAAAGATAGAGATGGAAATGTGTTGACAGGTGACAGGAGGGTGAGGGAAAGATGGAAGGAGTACTTTGAGGAACTGATGAATGAGGAAAATGACAGAGAGAGAAGAGTAGTAGAGGCAAATATTGTTGAGCAGAAAGTAGAAAGGATTAGCAAGGGTGAAGTTAGGAGAGCTTTGAAGAGGATGAAGAGAGGAAAGGCGGTTGGTCCTGATGACATACCAGTGGAGGTATGGAAGTGTCTAGGAGAGATGGCAGTAGAGTTTTTAACTAGGTTGTTCAACGAGGTCTTAGAGAGTGAGAGGATGCCTGAGGAATGGAGGAGAAGTGTTTTGGTGCCGATTTTTAAGAACAAGGGAGATGTGCAGAGTTGTGGAAACTACAGAGGTATTAAGCTGATGAGCCATACAATGAAGTTGTGGGAAAGAGTAGTGGAAGCAAGGCTAAGGGGAGAAGTGAGCATTTGTGAGCAGCAGTATGGTTTCATGCCAAGAAGAAGCACTACAGATGCAATATTTGCTTTGAGAATGTTGATGGAGAAGTACAGAGAGGGTCAGAAATAGCTGCAGGTATTGCTGTGGTATTGTATGAGGAGGTCTGGAGTGGCAGAGAAGTATGTTAGAGTGGTGCAGGATATGTATGAGAGCAGTAGGACAGTGGTAAGGTGTGCGGTAGGTGTGACAGAGGAGTTCATGGTGAAGGTGGGACTGCATCAAGGATCGGCTCTGAGCCCCTTCTTGTTTGCGGTGGTGATGGACAGGCTGACAGATGAGGTCAGACAGGAATCTCCATGGACTATGATGTTTGCGGATGACATTGTGATCTGTAGTGAGAGCAGGGAGCAGGTGGAGGAAACTCTAGAGAGGTGGAGGTTTGCTCTGGAGAGAAGAGGAATGAAGGTTAGTCGCAGCAAGACAGAATACATGTGTGTGAATGAGAGGGATCCAAGTGGAACAGTGAGGTTACAGGGAGAAGAGATAAAGAAGGTGCAGGATTTTAAGTACTTAGGGTCAACAGTCCAGAGCAACGGGGAGTGTGGAAAAGAGGTGAAGAAGCGTGTGCAGGCAGGTTGGAATGGGTGGAGAAAAGTGTCAGGTCTGTTGTGTGATAAAAGAGTACCAGCAAGAATGAAAGGAAAGGTGTACAGGACAGTAGTGAGACCAGCGATGTTGTATGGTTTGGAGACAGTTGCACTGAGGAAAAGACAGGAGGAAGAGTTAGAGGTAGCAGAGCTGAAGATGTTGAGGTTCTCTTTGGGAGTGACGAGGATGGATAGGATCAGGAATGAGTACATCAGGGGGACAGCACATGTGAGATGTTTTGGAGACAAAGTTAGAGAGGCCAGGTTGAGATGGTTTGGACATGTTCAGAGGAGGGAGAGTGAATATATCGGTAAAAGGATGCTGAGGTTAGAGCTGCCAGGCAGGAGGCCGAGAGGAAGACCAAAGAGGAGGTTTATGGATGTAGTGAAGGAGGACATGAAGGTAGTCGGTCTGAGAGAAGAGGATGCAGGGGATAGGGCTAGATGGAGGCAGATGATTCGCTGTGGCGACCCCTGAAGGGAACAGCTGAAAGGAAAAGAAGATACACATGAGCTTATGTATACAATCCCTCTTATTCATAGTGCTATATATACTGTCATGGGGTTTCTAATAGATCACTTTGCTCCTTGTTTTAAGGCATGACCTCTGCCCTGGGTCGCCGCCTGGTTGCGTGTCTTCTGAACATCTCTGAGGCTCGGGAAAGAGATGTGGTGGAGAAGGTGGCACAGGCAGCCATCAGCCACCAGCACGGTGAGCTTTAAATCTGTAGCTCCCAATCCTGGTCCACTACATATGGGTGATCTTCCTTGATATATCGCTTGGTGGGGTGTTTTTATATGAAAATAATCAACTACGGGTGGTGTGATGTGGCTCAACACAGTGTGGAGTTACCGTTACCACCCCGAAGATGTTTTTCCCCCCTCCAGTAACAGCACCCGAGGTGTTTTATTCCTCTGATACCACAGCAATTTGCAGACAATTACAATTTTTAATTCATGAATAAATGACTTTATAATACAAATGTTTTATAGTTACATCTAATGTTGTGGAACGTCTGTGAGACAAGTTCCTGTCATCACTTATAACACGGTGTAATTATTCGGTCCATCACCAGCCTCTTTTTCCTCTCTTTTGAGGTTAATAAGACTCAGCAAAAACGCAAGCCGTCTTTCCTGAAGACTTTGCCATGGCCATGTCGGAAGACATTACAAAGACCCTGACACTGGAGACTCCTTCCAAAAATGTTAAAGAAACATCACCTTATCAACAATTACACATTTTTAAGTCTATAGAAATGATAACGTATTAGAATGAGTGTATTAATATAAACCTGTGATTTGCTTTGCGGCCAGAACTACCGCAGAGCTCCTGTTAGAGAAAAGTAATCAACACCTTCTGACCAATCGAAATCAAGATTTCAATAGCCTTGTTGTGTAAATCCTGGTAAGACACATACTGCATGATAAAACACTTTGGGGTGTTTACAGTAACTCTGCTTCGTGTCAGGATGCATCACACCTGATTATCCTCAGTCTTTGATTATTTTCCTATAACAGAGTGCCCCCAAATGTTTTATTCCTTACCTATTATAATATTTCTCCTTTTTACACTGAATCTCTGTGTGGGTGATGTTAGGAGGAAGACGAAAAGGCGCAACTGTCCTGAACATCTTCAGTGATCATGACTACAACCGGTCCGTTCTTACCATTGTGGCCGGCATTGAGCTAATCGGTAAAGTCATCATCTTGTGTTTTCTATCATGTGACAGTGCTGTCCATGAATTCACAGAGTCTTACTACTCCCTATGTGAGATTTAAACCAGCCACTAACCTGTTGCAGTGCATTGTGGGATTCTACACTATACTTTGGGAGATTATTTATAAAATGCAGGATATAGTGAATGGGTCATGGTTTTGGATGGCTGCCATGTTTTGTGCGCTACAGGAGAGGTGGTTCTCTCGGCGTCTGAGCGGGCGTTCTCGTTGATCGACATGACGGCGCATGGAGGAGTTCACCCCTGCATGGGAGCTGTGGATCTCGTGCCCTTCTACCCTCTGGGAGAGGAGGTGAGCTTGGAGGATTGTGGAAAGGAAGCTCGAGGTAAGGACTGTTGCTTGTAGATATTTGCTCCGGAGTAACAGAAATTTTGCAACCTCACGCCGTCTTCCCTGCTCAGCTGTAGGCACTGCTCTGACCGAGCGAGTACCAGGCACCAGTGCATTTTACTTTGGCTGGGCAGATATACCACTGCATCGTGGCCTTGCACACCGGAGGAAAGAGCTGGGCTGGTTCAGGAAGGTCTCCAACATGGCTGCCGTCCTGCCAGATGTTGGACCACCGCCCATGAGACGATATGGACTAACTGGTGAGAAGCAGAGTGTAATCCTGAACACTTACGTTTCAAAAGAGATTTCATTGTGTTATGAGCAGCAGCAGAAGCGGACTGTGACCATAGGCTCTGTTGGGCCAGGATGACATTAATAACAACATAAATATTAAGCATTAAACACCCCAAAGACCTTACTTGGGAGCTTGATCGTCCATGTTATATTAGTACTTTTACCTATCATCAGATTCTTTCTTAAACATACATCTTTCTGAAGGCAGTTAGCAAGATCAGATTTATTATCAGACTCTGTATAGTGGAACAATCAAAAATCGAAACAATTTTTTCCCCAACGCAAAACTTCATGAGCTTAGCTCAGCTTGTCTGATGAACATGTAATCACTGAATAATCATTTTAAAAAATCATATTAATAGTACGCGGGCCAAGGAGAAATGAAAATCTTCACCAGAATGTTGATACTCTTATATTGAAACGTTGAAGCCTTTTGTCAGACACAGAACTTTATTTTCTCCCTGAAGGTATCGGCGCAAGCCCTTATGTAATGAATTGCAACGTGACCATCGATACCCAGGATGTTTCGTTAGGGCGGGACGTGGCCGCAGCCATCCGAGAGTCCAGTGCTGGTGGAATCCCAGGGGTGCAGGTCATGGCTCTTCCTCACGAGGGTACTGTGGAAATTGCCTGCAATGTAGAAAGCGTACCAGCTTCAGCTGCTGGAGGGGAATCATGGCCAGCATTCAGAGTCGGGGAGCAGAAATTCTGCCACGCTCCGGCGTCACTCATTACCACGCAGGTAGCAGAACTGGCCAGACGCCAGGGTGTGACGACACGAGGAACGGCGCTGGTTGGCTTCACGCCGCTCGAGTGTAAGAGACTGGCTGAGAGAGCACTGTCTCAGGATGTCGGAGAGTTCTGGAAGGAGCTACACGGACTGCGCATGTAGTCACGGAGCTTCTGCTACAGCTGATACGCTTCACAGGCCTTGGAAAATTAACAGTGCCCTGTATTACGTACAGTGCTATACTTGTAAGTGTTGATCGTTGATTAACTTTAGCGTGATCATAAAAATAATAGCTAAACAGCTAAACATACTGCCTAGTCTTATTGTAAAGATATGTAAATTCTCTTGCTGCATTCGAATAAAGAACTGACCATCCAAATTCCTCACGCTGTCACTGAGCTTAATGAACTGCACACACTCCCAGGTTAATATACAGTCCCCACTGAAACTATTGGAACAGCAAGGCCAATTCAATTGTTTTTGCTGTAGACTGAAGACATTTGGGTTTGAGATTAAAAGATGCTGCATCTGGAAAAGGCTCACTAATCTTTACTGATGATGGAACTCATGATGGTATCAGCAGAATGAATTCAGTAGTTTACAGGAACATTTTGTCTAGTAGTTTACAGAGAAATGCTTCCAAATGAATCGGGAGGAACTTACATTTATGGCATTTGGCAGACACCCTTATCCAGAGTGACTTACATTTATACATCTGAGCAATTGAGATTTAAGGGCCTTGCTCAAGGGCCCAACAGTGGTGGCTTGGCAGTGCTGGGATTTGAACTAATGACCTTCTGATCAGTAACCCAATGTCTTAACCACTGAGCTACCACTGCCCTATCACTACACCACTTCATCGTACAGCAAGACAATGATCCAAAACACACTGCCAACTCAACTAAGGAGTTTATCAGGGGGGGGAAAGTGGAAGGTTTTAGACTGGCCAAGTCAATCACCAGACCTTAACCCACCTCCTGAAGAGGAGACTGAAGGGACAACAGCAACAACAACAGGCTATGGTAAAAGCAACACAAAAGAAGAAACCAACAGTTTGGTGATGAGTCTCAGACTTGATGCAGTTATTGCAAGCAAGGGAGATGCAACCAAATATTGAGTGTTATTTACTTTAATTTACTTCAAGACTTATCTGTTCCTATACTTTTGGGTGGTCTGATACAAAATGTTCTATGTGTTATATTGTTCAAAACATCTAGATGTAAATACCAGGAAATAAAAGCTTAAATCCTAAACTCTCGTCTCATATCCGTCTTTTGACCTCAAACCCAAATGTCTTTGGTGTAGAGCACGAACAAATGAATTGGCTTTGCTGTTCCAGTAGTTTTGGAGGGGACTGTAGTTCATCGCAAAAGTTTGCACTCCCCATCGTTTGTGGCAGAAAATATACCTGTATTTTACGATTTCTCTACAAAGCATTTACAGCTACAGCGAGTCAAATGCTGGTCAGAAATACAGAAATTAGTGAACTAGAGAATATTTATAATCATAGTTAGAAAGGGTGTGGCATGTCAGATCTTTATATTTTGTGACCGACCTTAATTAAAATGTTTTTTTTTTTTTTCTGCGTGTGGCAGTGTAATCTCACACAAACAGGTGTGTTTCCCTGCTTCATTTTTAGTGAATCGCAGAATCTAACCAGCAGGACGGGTACTGTGAGGTTTATCACGGGTCCTGCAGCGGCACAGCCTCGTTTGCAGTGTGTGTGGTTTTTCATACGAGTCGTTAACTTTCTTGGGCACTTTAATAATGTGTTTGAGGAAGGGAAGGGAAAGAAAGCAGGAGTGACTCTTCAGGAGATTGATACTAGATAGGTGTGTGGACAAGTCATTTTTACTTGTTTTGTTTTATTATAAAAAAAAAAAAAAAAAAAAGAAGAAAAAAAAAAAAGATGGGGTCGATTATGTACCAGTGGCATTGGTGATGTCGGGCCATTTCATGTGGACTGAATGTGACAGTCTGCCAGAAGTAGCAGTTCATACGGACATATCATCCCATGATGTAGTCAGTCCCCCAAGCCAACGTTAATTTAATGCAAAACCAGAGAAAGGATTTGAAAAAAAACAAAAACAAAACGAACAAACAAACAAAAAAACAAGTTTTAATTGGACAACATTTGTTAATTTCTACTTTTATTTCTAATTAAATAAAGTGTCAGAATCAAACCATCACCTCTTTCGCACAGTCACTTTTGGTATGTTTTTGGCTGAAGGGCGTACCCCCTTCCACACAAAGTAAAGGCAGCCAGCGGCTTCAGTCTGCGTATTTACGACAGCAGTTAACCTTTCCTGATTTCCTTTGACAGCAATTCACTATAAATTAAGCGAAGAAAGTGCATCGAGTGTTCAAGTAAGGGTGGATGGTTGAAACACCACATGATGAGGGCACGTGTCGAGACCTGCACTACAGAAGAAGACAACATGACGATGATAAAAAAAAAATAAAAATAAAATAAAATAAAAATGAAAAATCAAGTTCTGAAGTAACACTTCTCCAGAAAGTCTAACTAACAGTCCTAGGTGAAAGAGGACAAAGCCAATACTCAGCTGATTGCACTGTAATATTAGACTTTGTGTCTCTTGATTGGCAGTTATTTTGAAACAAACAAACAAACATTCAAGCTTTGAGTGTGCTTCATCTCTTGGAAGCGCGCCGAGGGTCCCTGCCGTTGCTGATGGTGACAGACGGTTTCGGAGGTGCAGGCTGTCCTACAGTGACCGGCGCCGGGCCGTTTCCGGGAACGCGTCCATTCGCTCTCCCGGGAGCGGGGAAGCTGGCTGGCTGGGATGCGTTATTGTTGGGATACGTCTGCATGGTGCCGTTTCCTGCCATTCAAAAACATTCAAATGAGTCTGTTCTCTCAGTGAAAACGTCAAGAACGTCTTGGAGCATGGTATTATTAGTCTGCTGCTGAACATCACACAGTCTACACATCATGACTGACTGGCTTTCATACCTGCTTGGACAGGAGGAGGTGCATTTTGATTAGGTGGGGAGTTTCCACGCTGTTCTTTACCCTATTTAAAGGGGAAGACGAAAAGCCATTTTAAACATCCGTACAAGAACTCTGAAGTCAGTCCTTGGTCCTCCTTCATCAGACGGTTTTATGGAGGGGTATACACTTTAAAGATCCAACGTGCACCGTTTTTGTTGGACCATTTTATACGAGTATATCTAATATACTATATACACTGTTACAACATGTCGATAGCATTGGAAACCTTCGAAAGTGAACCAGTAAAGACCACAAGTTTACTCAGTCTAATGTAGCCTTACCGTTTTGTTCTGCTGGTTGGCTTGGGCTAGCAGCTCAGGATTTGGCTCGCTGAAGTTTGGTACTTCTGAGTACACCATGCAGAACCTGGGTTTGTTTTAAATGTTGCAGATCGAGACACAGATTGTTAAATGGCAAAGGAAGCACCACACTCAACACTGCCAGTTCAGATGAGCATAGATTAGGCTTATGCAACAAGTCTCGCTACTCACTCTCCGATTTTCTGCAGATCTCCACCTCGGCCCGTGTACAAGGTAAGACACCCCTTCCAAATAGAGGCATAGCTACGAAACAAAAAGGGGTGTACCGATTTACAGGCTGCCATTTTGAATACTGTACATGACAGTATAAAGTGTGTAAATCATTAGTGGTTACTGCAGAGATTTCAAGTCTCACACCAGTAAACATGTCTCTCTCTCTCGCTCTTGAATGCAGTAAGGTACAAGAGGGCTTTCCAAATGAATGAGAGGTCTCATACCAGGTTGATTCTTGAGTCTTGTATCTATTGTATGCTGTCAGGATTTTAACCCCATGCACTTGTGATTTTCAGCTGGTCAACTGAAAATATGACATGTTAACATGCAAATCAACTTAAAACCTTTGACCACCACTTCTGACTGCAGCGTTCCTCAAAAACAGCTGCATTCAAAAAAATTATTATTATTATTATTTTTTAAAAAAGCATCGCTTTTTGTTTTAAACTCTTCGTCGCTGCATTTGCATTACTTTACAAGTAGCAATTTATTCCATCTAACCGTTTGGTCTGCATTCTTAATAGTAATTATATTTAGTAAATACATAAATGGTTAGCTTGTGGTGCCTGGACGTCATCTATAAGAACTGAGTGAAACGATATTCTGTTCCAAGGGTCTTCAAAAAATCTTCCTTCTTCACACAAGATGTTTTAATACATTAAATTATAATATTTATTCTTATTTTGTCTCATTTATAATTGTTTAGTACACTTCTAACACTCTGTGCTGCTGTAATAGGAGGAATAAAATCATCTATCTATATCTATCTCGATGTGGAGGTTCTGCTTTCAGCTGAAAAAGAGTTTCTGCTGGTAAGAGTTGGCTCACAGACTTTGTCCCTAAATTTGGCAGCTTTTTTAGACTTCTTTAGTGACAGATTTTATTTATAAAAGAAAAAAAAAAAAAAAAAGCCTAGTGAAACTCTAGCGACTTTTTGAGCAGACATTAGCGCCGGTCGAACTTGACACGGCTCTCCAGCTCACATCATACCCGCTGATATACGGGTTAAGGGAGCAGGTCAGCTCGACTCTCTATCAGTGTGTTGCGCTTTCAACCAATCACTGATCACCACGGTTTCCTAACGACCAATCGAGTAATAACGCACAGTCACTGGACAACAGTGGCTCAGTGGTTTAAGCCTCTGGGTTACTGATCGGAAGGTTGGGGGTTCAAACGCCCAGGCCGGCCAAGCTGACACTGTTGCAAGTCCACTTCTAAATGTGGGCGTGTCCAGTGACGCGACAAAGTTGAGAAACATTTATGCAAATGTGTGCAGCGACTACCGATGGGAGTGAAGACAGTAGAGCGCACATGATCTGTAGCCTCCCATGTTCGCTGAAGAGAGCAGAAGCATCACGGCCACAAGCGATTCCTCCGCAGATCGGCTCGATGGCCGCAGTGGCAAAGCGCACACACTGCTTCTCCTTCATTTCGTAAGATATGGTGAATTTTATACACAAACACTCTCCCTCCAGAACGTTCCATTTTAGCAACATGAAAACTGGTTTGTTGTCAGAAGTGGAATGTTAGTTGCGCCACCCACTGATAAATGTTACTATGGCAACCATTAGCAGGAACGCCTACTGGTGACTTCATAGTACAGCAACTGGCAGCGATAAAATCTCTCTCTCGCTGTGTGCGCGCGCGTGTGTGTGTGCGTGTGTGTGTGTGCGCGTGTGCGTGCGTGTGTGCGTGCATCATAAGACAGGCAAAGAAAGAACTTGACTGTACCGTAATGTACACATGACGCATAATGCACTCTATAGAAAGTAGAGTATTTTGTAAATAGTTGGTGGAGCCATGACTAAAGATGACTAAACTATTTTCTACAAGACATCCTATTTTCTATTCTGATTAAATCTCTACTTGATTTGATTGAATTCCAAGTCAAAATCTTGCTTCTTTGTGTACCTTAACTGGTCCCTCGATATGTCAATGATCATGATGAATAAATCAATATGCAAATTAGCCCGTGACGTCACCTAGTTCCCCCCTGAAAAGAGTTAGCAATACCGGACACTGATCTGACCTATCCTGATATCGTATCAGATCTTGTGTTTAGTGTGTCCGGGGGGGATTAGTTTTACACTTAACGAACTCTACGATGACTTTTAGCCTTTCGTGAAGGTCTGTAAGGGCTCCATGGCTGCTCTTTGACAAGTTTTACCCTCGTGTGAGGCGGATGATGTCCCCGGGCTGGATGAGGCTGCCCAGTTCATCCCAGACGGAGATGGCGATACTGCCGCTCTTATCCGCTACTTTACACGAGCGCACTTCGTGTCCGTCCTTTGTCTTGGTCACGCGACCTGAGGGGGGAAAAAAACCAAAAAAAGAAAAACACACACCTTGTACCGACTCGCCGTTTTAACTCGGAACACAGAAGAGAGCCAAAGAGAGAGAAGTAACGCATGCGCTAATCAGGTTACTGACAGTGACGCTAGCAACACCGGAAGTCAAGGTTGCGCAAAGAAAAGGAAAGAAAGAAATAAAAAAAAAAAATAAAAAAACAACAACAAGAAAAGCGTTAGCACACTGGTGCTCGCGAGAGCCACACCGTTAGGGGGGAATCTTCCTTCCCAGCACAACTTACCTATTTCCAAAACTATAAAGACGATATTCAGGTTTTTAGATCCCGGTTTTACATCTTTAATCAAGCTCACTGCGTCGTTGTTAATATTCGACATCGTTATAAAAATAAAAAAAGCAGCAAGGAGGAGAAGACGAGGAAGCTAGCGGCGCTAGCTTTGAAGCTAACACTACACCGTGTATTAGAGCAGCAGCAGCTAGCAGGCTAAGCTAGCCGAATACACAATACACATACAGTATAATGGAGCTGTAGAGATAATACAGCGGCTACAAGTCGGAGGTTTGAAATTAGTGTTCGTCCTTTCGACTTGTACACGAATTTGGTTTAGAACAGTCTGAAATGGTAGATAAAGAGTGTCTCGAAAGGGGAAGTCACTGAAGTTTAACCCCAGAAGCCAATCAGCCGAGGGGCTGTCCACTTTATCATTTTTAAAAAAAGTATTCAGACCGAGATTTATAACCTTATTCCTTATTTTAGTCACTCTTAATGGGAGAAAAGACACCGTTTGAAGTCTAAAACGCTATTGATTTTCCGTGTAGGTGACTTATTTCCGCTAATCATTTCTGAATCTACACGCTGAGGGAGGTAAAGGAGCTAATGTCAAGCTACACGAACACCTTTTACAGAATCCCAGCTATTATGTCTTAAAAAAAAAACGCCGAAGTTAACTGCGAAAAATACAACAACCCCACTGAGCTAAGCTACCTAACTTTTCTTTAGTGATAACTCTGCCATGATGAGCATTCATAATAAACTCGCTAATGGCTCTTTTGAACTGATTTAATCCGTGACCTATGAGTTCCTATATGTGAGACATTTACAGTGATAGAATTACATTAAAACCTGACCGCGACCAAAAAAAAAAGCAGGAACGAAACCTATCTATTCGCTGTTACATTTCTACCCATTACTCCTTCCCTAACAAAAGCCTAAGAACAACGCCAACGTGTGTGCGCTGCGCGTCTTATAGTAGCCGGGTCATACCATTATTCTGCTGAATGGGGGGGGGGGGGGGTCGTACAGAATTACGTTCAATTACATATACTTATTTATCCATATCTTGAGAATTAGACCACACGATGCATTTGATAAAACATTAAACAAACACAACAATCTGACCAAGTCACGTTTAGACATTAAATACCGTAAGTGAAGGGTTGGTACCTACCCTGCTCTCGACATCTGATTGGTCACAGTAAGATCAGCCAGTCCATGTGTTAAGGAAATACCCCCGCACAGCACGCGCGTCCTGTTTCTTTCTACTGTGTTGCAGACGTTGTGAAATATGATTTGAGTACACGCATCCCAATTATTTCCGCTATATCTTTTACCTGCTGAGAACTTTCTTTTCACCCCCATCATCATACACAGCTTTCTGCTCAGCGGTCCTCCATGTCGCATATATAAAGTGTGATGCGCCAGAAAAGTCTGAAAAGACAACACTACACACACTGACAAATGCTTTTTCATTTAGTACCACGCTTCAGAAGGACAGTACTACTATATTTACATGTTTCCCAGAAGATAAAATAATTACATAAAATGCTACAATAAATCTGCGCAAAAATAAATATTTTTGTTTGAACAGGGCTGCAGAAAATTTTAGATCTGGGCTGGGGTGACTGACCTGTCTATATTGTTATGTGTTTTGTTTACAGTAGTGATCAATAAAATGTCGTTTTAGAGTTCAGTTAAATGTATTACTCAATAAATATTTTATTAGTGACCCGATAGTGTCGATGAAAAATAAAACACGAGATCGTCACGAACAGGATTCGAACCTGTGCGGGGAAACCCCATTGGATTTCGAGTCCAACGCCTTAACCTCTCGGCCACCGTGACGCCGGGAAAGCTCGGCTTATCTACCTATTTGTAGATGAACATCTCCATCATCGACTTAATTATTCAGCACCAATCAACATTAATCGATATGTGACATAATCATCAGCAATGTAATTTATATTAAATGGTTGTACGCTATAAATCAGTTCCAGTCTCATGCTAATAAATCTGTAGGACGCAGAATTAGGTTAGCTAGTGACATGAGCTAAACTGTTTGCTAGCGTTCACTTACAAACAAAACTAGCAATAAAGTTAAGCTACATATTCACTCATGAATACATTCTTCTTAGCTTTATTTAGACCCCCCACCCCCCAATAAAGCTAAAGTTGAAAACAATAAAACGCTAACTCTAACTTAATTTTAGACAGCTAATATAGTCGGTTTAATATAAACACATTATGGTGAGTTCAAACTTGTTGTGAAACAGATCAACGGACTTTTGGAGACATAATAGAGACACAATCCTCTAGGTTTTGTACTGTATTACATTGACATTTCGATGTAAACAAGAATTTAGCTATTCGGTAATGTTTTGGCAGAGTAATAAAAGCGATCAGCAGAGGGCGGTCAAAATACAGCTGAAACGAACTGCTTGTACAGTTTGGTTTCATCCTAAATGACTCACAGGGGACATGTTGTGCTGCAGGTGTGGTGTAGAGCTGATCTGATTTCTACAGTCCAAGATGAGTTTTTGTAAAACATCATGCTTCACCTCCATAAGCTTTGCCTTGCCTCATTATCCATGCTGGAAAAAAACCCCAATACAAACCCTCATAGAACTTGTAATGGTTTTAATGGTTTCAATTTTTAATGGTTTTATAATGGGAATTGTATTGGTTTTAATGGAAACTGTAATGTCCGCACTGTAAGTGCCTTCTTTACAAGTTTGTTTACACTTTTTTTTTTTTGCATAGAGACATTAGACTCTCTCTCTCTCTCTCTCTCTCTCTCTCTCTCTCGCTCTCTCTCTCTCTCTCTCTCTCTAACAAATATTGTTCTACAGTACATTTGTAATCACAATGTACATTATAGTCCATTAGTGGTTAGTAGTGTACCATTAGTATAATGTTTTAATAATAAACATTGTCACAACACAGCTTTACAGAAATCCACATATGGATTTAGTTTTAGATCCCTTATGATCAAGCCGGAGGTGACGGTCACTACACGATGCAGAAAAATTAGTTCATGCTTTCAACACCTCTAGGTTGGATTATTGTAATGCCTTACTGTCTGGATGTTCCAGTAGGAGCATAAACAAACTCCAGTTAGTCCAGAATGCAGCTGCAAGAGTCCTTACTAGAACCAGAAGATATGACCACATCACCCCTATCTTATCCACACTGCATTGGCTCCCAGTAAAATTTCACATTGATTATAAAATGCTTCTGTTGGCCTATAAAGCACTAAATGGTCTCACACCACAGTACCTAAGCGAACTTTTGGTCTTTTATGATCCACCATGCCTACTTCGATCAAAAGGCGCAGGCTATTTATTGGTACCTTGAATAGTGAAGGCTACAGCAGGGGGAAGAGCTTTCTCTTACAAAGCCCCACAGTTATGGAACAGCCTTCCAGTTAGTGTTTGGGACTCAGACACAGTCTCAGTGTTTAAGTCCAGGCTGAAAACATATTTGTTTAGTCAAGCTTTTTGTGAATAGTTTTTTTTCTTAGGTAAAGGAGCAGATCTAGAGGTCTCACAGGCATAGTGTGTTGTGGTGAACTGGGATGTTTGGATGCTGTCGCCCCACCCCCCACCCCCCACCCCCCACTTTCACATATTCACCCAGGTTTGTTGATGGTGGAGTGGCTGGCTGCCTTATGTCCCAGGGAGCCCTCATGTCTGTGTTGCCTTCTGGCTCTCCCTTTTAGTTACGCGGTCATAGCTAGTCTTATATAATGAGTCCTTGCTTGCACTCACACAAAGTACACTGTCCTTAACCATTACAGGACAATAAGCATACCTAATAATCTCTCTCTCTCGCTCTCTCTCTTTCTGTCGAGCTACACATGATACTCCTGAGATGCCAGTGATCCAGACCCCTTCTGCTCTCTGGACCTGCCTGATCCATCCTGATGCCCTACTTCTGGTTGGAGATCTCATCAATTGGAAGTCACATGCTGCTGCTGAGGCCCCACACGGTGCAGCCTAAAGATCATTGAGATTACTGAGGATGGTACCACTTAAAAACCATAAAGATGGCTTTGGACCTCAATTCATATGAACAGTTATGCTATTATAGCTTTAGGACTATAATTGCTTCAAACAGTTTTGCACTCAAGTGTCCATCAGTGAACAGTGGAGAAGTTCAACAAAACAGTCTTCATGTAAAAAACTGTAATGAATTTTCATGGTTACACAACCAGGATTTATATATTTCTGTAAAGCTGGAATGTACTATGTAACGGACTAACTAATGGACTAATGTCCATTGTTAAAAGCATTATACAAATAAAACTGAATTGAATTGAATTGAATACAATTTTGTGCATTTTTACTTACTGTATGTGGTAGAGTTGGGGTACTCGATCCCGTACTCGGGTCCAATTATGAATGTAGTCGGACTTGTCACGCACTCGGGGAAATTTGGACTCTGAAATTTTCCCGAGTACAGTCGAGTCCGCGTCATGTGCAGGGGTGTAACCTGGCCTGGGTATTTTATCTTTAGCCCCGAATAATTCTCCACTTGGAGCGGTTTGTCACTACGGACCTGAAGGTCAGTAAAAGAAGACGGTCTGTAATTTTATATCTTCAGTGAACGGAGGCGAGAGCAATCAGACAGAGTTTACAGGAAAACACGTGGAAATACTCGTGTCTTATTGGTTGACAGTCTGCTAAAGGCTGTAGCTCACAGTCAGTGTGAGGGGAAATGGATACACAGAGTTTATTTTATTTTTTTAACCAGTAAAATGGTTGAAACTGAAACAGTAACACCCTTTCATGCTGAGCAGGAAAGCAAGGTGTGGAAATGTGTATATGAGTTGGTGAATATGTATCAGTTAGGTGAATATGATATGAGAAGAGCATAAGGACAGATTACGCACTCTGCATGGCTCTGTAGCAGATAAACTACAGTGATAGCTTAGCTGTGCCTCCCCTTGGCTAGTGACACCAAACTAGTTTATAGTCTTGTGCTCAGAAAACAAAAAGTTTTATATTTTATCGGTCTGGTAGTCCTGCAAAATAGTGATAACACCCGAGGCAAGTTTTATGATAACTCCAACTTTTTGTCTGATTTTCAATTAGCCCTTACAAGCAAGGAAAAAAAAAATGCTCGCAAACAGTCTATTTAAAAGTACGTTTTAAAAAGTATTTTTGATTTTCTTTTTTTATGGAGAAGAATCTGGGCTCAGCCCCGGATGATTAACAGTTCAGCTAACAGAAAGCCGCCTCATGGTGAGTACAGAACTGAGTTCTCTTTAGTGGCTCATTCCGGTCAAATAAATACACACATCATGTCAGAATGCAGGTCTGGCTGAGTATTCATGTAAACACAGTCGGTTATATCTTAAGTGAATGTAAACAGTTGGGAAAAATCGGAGGTGTGTCAGTACAGTATATTGGATCTGTGCATTATGTCTTAAAGTGACAGCAGTCTAATAAACCTGCTGCTGTCTGTGTCATTAATGTTCATCACATAACAAAACACACAGAAAATCACTCACTCACTCATATGACTGAATAACTTCAGTAAATTTAATAAGAATCACTGTATATGTCACACAGTGAAGTTTATTTTATTTTACATTTAATTGCTTTATTCAATTTCCGTAGTATTTTTTTACTTGAACACCACTGATAGACCTGCCTGAGAAAACGTATCGTTATCATAAAATGTGAAATGTACTTCTTAATGTAGTAAATATCATAAACCCTGCTGATAGAGATTTATTTATTTGTTTGTTTGTTTATTTTCATTTTAAGAATTAAATGCTGTGTTCAGAAATGAGTTTGTTGTCATTCATAGACAAATTAAAAGCAGTAATAAAGCATGAAGCTTGCTGTTATGACCTGCTGCTGAATGTAACTCTGCTCTGTACTCTCTCTCTCTCTCTCTCTCTCTCTCTCTCTCTCTCTCTCTCTCTCTCTCTCTCTCTCTCTCTCTCTCAGCCTATATAACTCCAACTGGAGGACACAATATAGAGTGATACAATAACAAAACAGGTTCATTTGTATTTTCATACACTTGTAATATAATAAAAGTTCTACATATACATCTACATCTACCTCTTTTTTTCATTTAAACCATTTTTGATAGGAAACTAGTTGAGGTGCTGATGACATGAAATAAAAATATTAAATGGCGATGGCAAGATGTAATAGTGATATTTTTTGTTACATTCATGTTACCATTGGTTTGTGAAGGTTAAAATATTAATTTAACAGCTCAGTGTCGAGTTTACAATTTCAAATCTTTTTTCAATTTAATTACTTTCTGGACTCGACTCGGACTCGGCCGTTAAGGACTCGGACTTAAGTCCGACTCGGCCCCTTTTGGACTCAGACTCGGACTCGGCCGTTAAGGACTCAGACTTAAGTCTGAATCGGCCCCTTTTGGACTCGGACTCGATTGGTTAAAGACTTGGTCTCGACTCGAACTCGACAAAGGTGGACCCAACACTAGTATGTGGTGCCATTGTTCATGATTCCACCAAAAGCAAAAAATAATCCACTTTAAAGCATTTGTTAACAGCAAATTAGATGACATGGAGCCTCCTTCTGTTTTTTATGTGGCTTTTTGAAAAATATTCGTTACAAGAATACATTGTAAAAACAAAACAAACAAAAAAAAAAATCAAGGTGGAGCTTGTTTATTATAAATAGTAAACAGTATGACTCATGACAGTTCAACCCAGGCATAACTCCTCTCGTGTCTATTTATTTATATTATTATTAAATCTAGGTGCATTTTCCTTGGGGGAAAGTTGATTACAAGACTCACTATGCTTATTGCCTGGATCTGGGACAAAACCTATATATGACCAATATATACTGAGCAAATTCCACACGTCACTGGACCCCCAGGCATTGTCTCATGTCACAACATTCTTTCTGTTGCTTAGTGAAATTAGTGTTATAAAAATATAATGTAAATTTATATTTATAATGTGTATTTTTTTTTTTTTTTTTTTTCTACACAAGGTGGAGCATGTCCATTGTGAATAATTAACATGATGACTCATGACAGCATGACTAAGACATAATTTTTCTTTAAATTCACACTAACAACATCTACAGAGAGAGAAAAGCAGACTCCAACTCCAAGCCCCGTCTCACATATGGTTGATGTTAAAAATGAGGTGTGTGTGTCTGGAAAGAATACACACTGTGTTGGTGCCATATCTCCAAATACATAGGTGGAATTACTATTTTTCAGTTATTGTATTGTACTGTATTGCATTAGAATATTTGCCCTTTGATTTGAATAATTAAAGCTATTAATGATTTACAATTCTTTAGTACTATTATATGCAGTATGTATTATATATTATGCTACTGTATATAATTTATTGCAGTGATATCATGAACCTTCAAACCAAGGTTACTGATGTGAACAGTGATGAATAGGAACGTACCACTGCTAAGCCAAACAGCTGAGAGAGCTTAGAGGCAGAACACCTGTGGAGTATGAGGGTCCTGCATACCCCGGCCGCCCGGTGGAAAATATGCCATCAATCCCTTTGGATAGACAGACCTCCACTTCTCACATCTTCACGCCATGGAAAATACACTGTAGAGGAGCAATCCATCAGAATCAGGAATGTGCTTTTTTTTTTTATCCCTCACCTGGTTCGGAATGGTACTTCCCAACTCCAGTCCTGAAGCTCCCCAGCTTTGCAAAGCTTCTTCTCTGAACATACAGTATATCAGACCAAGAACATGTTTTTTTTTTTTAAAAAATTAAATTTTTTTTTTTAAAAACTTGTCATGTTTTGAATCATTTTTGAAAATCTACAGTATTTCTATTACAAAGATGATGTTAGAGTAACCAGGTGGGTTTCCTCTGTATTCTCCGGTTTCTCCAAACCTCCCAAAAACTTGCTGGTAGGTGGTACACTAAATTGCCCCTAGTGTGTGAATGAGTATGTAAATGTGTGCGTGGGTGTGTATATGAGCACGGGGCCCTGTGATGAATTGGCATCCACCGTGACCCTGATCAGTATAAAGCGGTTACTGAAGATTAATGAATGAATCAGTAACCAGGTCATAGCATTCAAATGACTGGTGTTTGTTAATCAGATATAAAGGTGATATTAGTGACTCATTAGGGATTTTAATATAAATAATCACTATTTGTCCATCCATCCATCCATTTTCTATTCTGCTTATCCTTACTGGGTCGCAGGGATCACAATATTGTATTAAAATCAAATCTAAAAAGGTAGCCTTGGACAATGAACATTGCTGTTAAAGTGTGCACTCACACCCCTTAATTTTATGCCACTTGTAGCTGTTAAAAGGTAGTAAAAGGTTTATGTACTGCTTATAAATGATATTTATGAATACAGAAGTCATTATTGCTACTTGGCAAGTGTACAAGTATTAATGTTCGAAATGCTCTCAAATTTACTGCCTTGTTATTTCATGAGACACACCCAGGAAATCAAACACACAATATATCAATATTTAAAATCAATTCCCATCTAATGTGATTTTTTTTCACTCTCTTTTCTGACTAATTTACAGCCAATTAACAGAACTAAGCAGATTTTTATGTTTGTAAACTGTATTCACATTTCTTTTTTTTTTTTTTTTTTTGTGGGGGGGGGGGGGGGGGGGGGGTGAGTATACTGTATGTAAACCAAGTGAAGAACCATTGTTTCAAACAAACATGTGCTACTTACTCCACAATCTCAGATAAACACTTTATTAAAAGTCATTTTCAGTGTTATCAGTTATGCTGAAAATGTATTTTGCTCTGAAAGCAGTAAACAAGGTTTGGGGAAGTCAGAAAATATACAACACAGGTAACGGATTTTAGCTCACATTCTTCAGAAAACTGGCATTTCTTAATCTTACTCTATGGAATCACACTTGATTTGATTATCTATAGTAGTACAGTATATTGGGAAGAATAACAGGTGAAGTATAGGATCGCATGCAATAGAGTTTTAAGACTATATACAAGAAGATAAAGCTATAACAATTTTAACATATCAAGTGTGGTAAGACATAATTCAATTTGTTTAATAGTTTTCACCCATTACCATGTAGAGCCCAGTTCGAGGAAGAAAAAGAAAAGTCTTTTTTTATACAAGTGCCCTGTTTTCTATCAGACAAGCTCTTACATAACACAACTGACTTTGAACAGATGGTTTGCTCCTGTGCCAAGATCTCCGCAACAGATGGAATGCTAGTAAATCTAAGAAGCTTGCTGGATAGCTACCGCAGCTGATGGGGGAGATTCAGGTGCAGACATGGGCTTGTCCTCCTCTTCATCTCCAACATTATGACCGCCATTCTCATGAGCATCAGCTCCATTATTAGCTCCATTATTAGCTCCATTATTAGCTTCATTATTAGCTTCATTGGGCTCCTGTAACTCCTCTTTCTCTGCAATCTTTTCTGAGGGACCATTATCAAGCTCTGCATCTTCTGTAACCGAGGCGCCCCCATCTGCGCTGCCCGTGGTGGATGGACTGTGCTCCTTCCCATTAAACTTTTGCTCTTCAATATTAACCTCTGCCATTGGTAGCTGACCATCCAGTCCCCCCATGGGTGGCACCTCTACTGTAGCATTTTCAACCCCAGCCTGAGTGGCCTCACCTTCTCCATCTCGCACCTTCTTGACGTTGAAGGTCATGGGCGAGACGCGGAAGGATGTGCTCTTGCTGGTTGGGCTTTTGGGATGGCTGGGAGAGAAGCTCTTCATGATCTTTTCGCGCTGCTCCGGGGGCACGATCTTGTTGATCTTCTTCTCAATGTTGCTGCGCGAGAAGGCCTTCTTTAGGCTGCCTACCTTCTTCAGACTGGATCGCTTAAACTTGTCAGTGCGAGACATCTCCAGACGCTCACTTCCCATGCCTGGGAACTCATCCTCATGCATCTCTCTGGGCAATGTGCTTCCCTCCAGTGGGGAGCTCACTGCTCCCTCCTCTTCATCAGAGGAAAGGCTGATGGTCTGCAATCCTTCCTCATGGGAGTGGTTGGGATCGATCACTGAAGCACGTGGAGAGGCAGCCCTCTCATCCTGAGCAGAGGTTGAGGCAATATCTGCTGTGGATTCCTTAGTAAACAAGGTGGTGGGGATCTCATTGTCCTCCTGCAAAAAAAAAGAAGAGAGAAAGATAGATGAGACATTAGATAAACATGAGGTAAACTGTTACTGAAGTTCATACTTGGGGGTCATCGTTAAGATATTTTTACAACAGTTGAGGAACATGTCTTGGAGTTCCACTGCAGATCATTTTATGGTGTATTTTGTGGTGTAATTGCTTTCAACCTACTCATGTCTCTTCTTAAAAGTTTCTGTATTGCTGGATTAGATGTTTTCTGGCCCTTAGTGACACTGAGCAGTATTGGCAGGGTAGAAACTGACCCTGAATCAACACTATGAGTACACACATTCCTTCTGGAACTTCTCACAAGGTGCATTGATGTGGGTTGTTATGACTTGCCTTATGGTTGTGTAATATCTTTGTGGGTGTTGCCCTGGAAAGAAGCAAATGTAGAACCAAGTAGAAAAAAAAAAACAACAACAAAAAAAACAAAAAACAGAGAGAAGTTCTAAAGAGGCAAGTCATGTCTGTACTTGATGCTGTGAAAGGTCTATTTCACTTTTTTTTTTCAACTTTTGTGTGAATGCCATGATTAAACGCACAGATTAAAAGTGGCTTAACATTAGTGAAACATGGGAGCAGAGTGAGCAAGCTTCATGCAGTACAGGCTAGATCTTGTGATATCTATTTACCTATTGAGATCCAATTTTTTGTGTGCAACAAGGCTTGATTTACAGACCGTTTCTTTCTGGTTTAATAAGTCTGTTTACATTGGCATCGTGTACCGACTCTGGCACTGACTCTGATTCCTGCAGCTCTCTTTCTAACTCTTTCTATATACATACACACATATAACAAGGCATCTCTCACTCATCTCTCACCCCCAGGTTGAAATACAGAAATTGTGCGTGATGCCATGGGAGATATTCCCTTAAACAGGAGTAGGGCTGATCCTGAGGATAGGGTGGAGCACAACTGCACTAATCCCACCTGCTCACTAAATCAACCTCCACACACACACACACACACACACACACACACACACACACACACACACACACACATACGTGTATATACATGTGCAGACATTTGAGGACTCACCTAGGTGTGTTCCAACACAACACCTGCCATGTTTTTTTTTTTTTTGCATTTTAATGTGTTGCTTTTATTTTTTCCAGATTTGTTTATGAAAACTTACAATTTGGAAGAAGAAAATAACCCTTTTTGAAATTTAAGAACCCTTAATTATCCAATAAAGCAGTGGTCACCAACCCTGTTCCCAGAGATCTACCTTCCTGCAGGTTTCATCTCCAACCAAAATCTAGCACACCTGTTTTAGCTGATGAAGAATTTCTGAAGGCAATTATTCGATGGTCAGGTGGGCACCATTATGGTTGGAGCTAAAGTCTTCAGGGAGGTACATCTCCAAGAACAGGATTGGTGACCACTGCAACAAAGCATCCTTGAAAACCCCTTTTTGCTCAGAGTGTATGTATTACCTGGGTAAGTGTGAGATACAAACTCGTGCCTTGCATTTAAAATGTAGCTATACTATCTTGTAACTTGGTGCACTGCTAGAAAAAGAGTTCATTAGATAATTAATGCTTATCCAAAAGTTCCACTGGATAATGAGAGGGTCTACAAAGAACCTTTAAGGGTTCCCCCGAAGGAAAACTGAAGAATCCTTAAGGGCTCAACATTTTCTACAAGTGTAGGCATGTGATCTGATCTTTTCCAGATTACAAGATGGTTTAAAAGGTTTGTGCTAAAGTCCTTTACTCCATAGAACAAAGAGAAGTGTTTTATACATGTAACCTAATTGAAGGGTTGCTGTGTATTTTATTTCATTATGTATGAGGCATGATTTAAAAAGCAGCACAAGAGCACCTGTGCAAATAATCCAGGCTAAAGGATGTGTTATTCGAATCTAAAACAACGAACTGTTACAGCTTTTATTCAGACTTCAACTTTGTTATTCAAATTTAAATGAAGATGATCCTGTTCTTTACTTTTTTTCTCTCTTGTTTTTCTGCCATCATGCTGATTCAGGGCCAAAAACAAGAATTGAGACATTGTGAAGGAACTTTACACACCTTCTGCTCCAAGCTCTGAGTTTATTATGGCACCAAAGACTTTTTGTCATGTTGTGGATGATTTAAATCTTTTAAACAGTTCACATTCTTTCTTGGCCATGTGTGACAGTGCTTGCTTTACAAATTGCAGATATTTGGGCTCAGACGAAGACTTTTTGAATTCTCCTTTTGCACCAAAAGACTTTTGTGCAACGAATCCCCCAAAGGCTCAATTCCAGTCCAAACCAGCATGCATTCTGGGTAAACCAGTTTTTCTCCACTGCCGCTGGCTTTAGAGAACTGAGACACAGAGGCACTCATTTGACTCATAAACAAGATGAAACCAAAACCTGAGCTGAGGCTTGTAGTGTAGTTCAACTGTTTTCCAACTAACTTTCAAAGTGCTACACTGAAAAAAAGCACGGGGGGCTGGGGTAGGTGGGGGGGGGGGGGTAAAAAATTGAACAAATCCATGTTTCACATTTCATTTCTACCTGCTGAAGAACAACATACCTTCGCTGCACTTCTTAACCGTTTTCCACAGTTCGTAAGTTCACATTCATCCCAAGGAGAATGAGGAACTAAGAGGTATGTTGTAATGAGAGAGAAAGAAAACAAGAGAGGAGGAGGCAAGCATTAAGTGTCACATTTCACACAATGCAAGTCTGGCTCCAAATGAAACACTGTTTCAAGTCAGGCCTCAACCTGAGAGCAAGAGGGTACAATGAGCTACTACGGAGCTGATATATGAGCATGCTAGGACACACAATTGGGACTTTACCACCCATTGGAAAGAGCTGGAAAGGCAGAACACCAGCTAGAAAATCACACCAAGTCTTTAAATACAGTATATCAGTTATTTCAGTGTAGAACTGGTGTACATTTCACACAACTGAGCCAGACTCCATTCTTTTGTGAACACTTCCAGTCCGATTGAATGTCGTTACTTAAATCAGAGCCGTTCAGGGACCACTTTAGCTGTTTAAAAAAAATCCACAAACCCCCATCAGTACAGACTTATTTTATGAACATAATCCATATCCAATATAAAGCCATAGAGCTCAGAACCCATTAGGTTCAAGTTGACATTATTTATAGCACTGCTTGTTTTTAAGTTATTGATATTTATATTAAACTCTATACTACTAATTCTACTATATAATTACTATATAATCAACTAATTCAATTCAAGTAACAAGTCTGGCTAATAAATCATTGACAGTGCTGGGTACAGTGAGTTCCACCACTTAAAAATACAGAACCCCCATCTATGCTTCACAGACACATGGGTGTCCCAGGACCTCACTTTGGGAATCATGGATTTAATCATGTGTATTGTTTTTGCATATATTAAATGTTTAAATATTTTGTCAAATGCCTCTAAGGCAGTGGTCACCAACCCTGTTCATGGAGATCTACCCTGCTAAAGACTTCAACCATAATCGTGACCACGTGACCATATAATTTTTGCTTTAAATGAGAAGCGTTATGTTTGGAGAAAGGAAAACACTGCATTCCAGCACAAGAACCTTATTCCATCTGTGAAACATGGTGGTGGTAGTATGGGACTGTTGTGTGGCATCTGGGCCAGAACGACAATGAATTCTGAATTATACCATCAAATTCTAAAGGAAACTGTCAGGACATCTATCTGTGAACTGAATCTCAAGAGAAAGTGGATCATGTAGCAAGACAACATCCCTAAACACACAAGTCATTCTACCAAAGAATGGTTAAAGAAGAATAAAGTTAATGTTTTTGGAATGGCCATGTCAAAGTCCTGACCTTAATCCAATAGAAATGTTGTGGAAAGACCTGAAGCGAGCAGTTCATGTGAGGAAACCCACCAACATCCCAGAGTTGAAGCTGTTCTGTACTGAGGAACGGGCTAAAACTCCTCCAGGCCGATGTGCAGCACTGATCAAAAGGAAAAGTTTTTTTTTTCCCTCAATAAATAAATGACCAAGTGTAATATTTTTGTCTAGTTGTTTTAATTGGGTTCTCTTTATCTACTTTTAGGACTTATGTTTTAGGTAATATTTATGCAGATATATAGAAATTTCTAAAGGGATCACAAACTTTCAAGCACCACTGTATATCTCAAGGAACAGGGTTGGTGACCACTGCTCTATTATTGTAGATCATCTCTCTAAATTGTCTAAATTTAGTTTCTGGTAAAAGCTTAAAAAAGCTTAAAAATAACTGTACTTCTATACAAGATTCTCAACACCATATCGATATAATACAGTCGGTGTACAGTTTCACCTCACGGTATTCACCTCCTTGCTGAGGCCTGCGGGTTTTATTCAACAATTTGCATCTGTTTTGCTTATATCCTTCGCTTCTATCCCGACGAATGATCCTACAGTTCGAGCTGAAGACAAACCCCAAACATCACCATGCCAGCTGCCTTCTAGATGTCTTGGATTGGATGGATCAGATTTTCACCAACTGCACCATTTCACCATTCTGCATTTGAGCCAGAAAGCTTGATTTTTCCACAAAATACTTGAGGTGCTTTTTATTTTATTTTATTTTATTTTTTTAGCGAAACGTAAATGAGGTAGCTTACTGAAGTGGCAGCTTACAGACCGGATTTGTGGAGCACTGTGCAGATTGGTTTACATATCATTATAACATCATAACATCATAACCCTCACAGGTTTTATGCACCTTGTTTTAACAGTCATTAAAAATGCTCCATTTCAAATAGATATGTGGTGCAAATATCATATTTTCAACACATATAGATTGATGATGCACACAAACCTGTGGCTGAATGACTAGATTTCTGTATTAATAGGAACTGAAAAACAAAATGGATGACAGGTAAAAAGGGTTTGTTTGCTGAGAAAAAACCCCAGACATCTGTTTTAGTGCTAAACTGTGAAGCTATGAGTAGATTTACAATCCTGATTTTTGTCACATATAAGCCGTGGATCTCTGTGACAAGATGCCAGTAAGCCTCTACACCAAATAACTCTGATCTTTCATGGTGTGGGCATCATCATAGAATTGATTTCTGAGCGTTTTCACAACTTATTATCCAAGTTCTTTTGAAAGCAGATTTCTGTTTGTGGTGAAGTCTTTACTTTTAAATTCACCTTCCAGCAGTGGGACATGTAGAAAAGCTGCTTTTATTCTGAATTAATAAAACTCACTATCATATAGAGCAAATTAACGTGTTGAATTATTTATTACGATGATTGTACTTGAGCAGATAATGAAATTAGCATTAGGGTGTTGAGTATTTGTATTTGTATTTATTTTCTTTTCAGATTTTTCAGAACATTTTGAAATACAATGAGGATTGTATATCCTCTCTGTATTTAGCATATAACCTGAGTTTAGATTTGATTTTGTTAGTTTGATAAATTCAGGCATTTGCCATTTAGATTCTGACCTTTAAACAAGTGCACTACAGGATTGTGAGACGGAAAAGGGTCGGGTGGGGTGCGGTGGCGGTGGGTGGGTGGGTGAGGGGGCGGCAGGGCAGTTGGTGAGAGCAAGACAAAGAGTGTATGTCTTTGAAAACATTGTGTCACGCGCTCGTACTCCTGCTTCAACATGTAATCAGAGCCCAGATACTGAATGCACCCCAGCAGAGGCCTCAGACTTATTAGCGTGGAAACATCAAGGGTGGAAGAAGGATATAGAAGTGTGTGCGGGTGTCTGTGTGTGTGTGTGGGACAAGACAATGGTAGTGAAAGAAAAAAAAAAATACAGGAATGAAGCAGAGGAAAGGCAAATGTAAAAGAACAATATAGGAAAAAGTCATTAAAGGTGGTTCCACAGGAAGGACCAGATGGAGGGAGAGGTTTGTGCAGTGACTGCAATTCTGCACTTAAAGCAGTGACAAAACTCAAGATCCTACTGAAATACGGACGAACAGATGAAACAGACTTCGCATTCATTCACAATTTGTCAATGCAAGAAAAGAAGAATTTGAAAGAAATGTCGACCTGTGACAGTTTTTATGTGTGTAAATACTGTATACGTTTAATTTATCCACAAACCAACAAGCAGTTAGTCTCAGATTTATGTACAAATGTATAGCAGATTTGTACAGTAATATAAAAAAAACGTAATATCGTTTATACACTTAAGTGCGAAAGAACATTCTCCGGTTGCTTTGGCTCTGAACTTGAGCACACTGTCATGTTATCATTGTCAATGTAAGATAAGACATTATTTTACAGTACCTACTGTCCACTTTAATTATTATGTGTTTATGTATATTAGAGGATCCAACAAGGAATCACAACCATTACATGCACCTCCGTTATTATATTTAGGATTATGTTCAATTGCCATTTGGCCCCCTGCGTAGAAAAAGGGCTATTATTATATTCTTATATGATATTATTATAGTACAGTATATTATGCATCAAAAACCACTGATGAGAAACCATCGTTATATTCTTCTCTGCACTGCACATTCACTCATCCTGAAAATAAAACCCAGCCCATTAAAGGCCTCTCCCTGGTAATATTTGACTTGGAAATCTATGCTGATTCATCTGCATGTACTTTGACTAACCGAAAGATCGAGCCATTGTGTTTATTTATTTTAATGGAAAAATGACATGAAATAATCATTGTGTTAAACCTGCAAGTAACCACAACTTCAACACACATGCACAGCAACTGGACTGCACATCGCATATTATATAATTCCTCTTTAGTCAACACACACTGCCATGGATTTTGGTTTAGGACAGGGCTTTTGCAAAAAATAAATAAATAAATAAATAAAATTGCAAAATTTTCACCACATGTGAGGAAGGAAGGATGTAGACTTCCCTCTGGTTGAAAGAAATGAAAATCATGTGACATGAACTGAGCCTTTCACATGATGCTCTACTCTCACAGACTACATTTCAGGTTTTGGACCCAAAAAGAAACCAGCAAACACATAAAAATGTGTTCTACCATCTGTTGCCTGCTCTTGATAGATGTTCAGAGAATCAGTGGCATCTTCCCAAGACAAGAGAACACACAGTCAGTTGGCTGGAACAGAGAGACACTGTGCAAAAGTACCTTCTATAAAAGCCTCAAATCATTAGTACTGCAGGTGAGTGTAGTGTCTACGCTGGAGCAGCAAACTGTGGATGGTGTTTATCCGCTATTGAACTGACTGCAACATTTAGTGTGGCTTGAGATACTTGGACAACATGTTTGTATTGTTATACCACAGTGCTGTTGAATTCTGAAATCTACTTGGTCAGAACACACTGATTAATTTTCTGTAACAGCAGATCTGACTGCAATTCAAATAACAGTTTTCTATTAATGAATTAATACATTATTGTTTCTGTAGCATCAACTAACCCAGGGGCTTGTATGGTATATGGTATCCACATCAAAGAATACATATAATCATTGATATGGTAAAGTCAGGAAGGAGTCTCCAGTGTCAGCACTTCATAAAAGTTAGAGGTAAACCAGTTTTGTTTTGTTTCAGAACAGAGGACTTTGCACTTTGTGATTTCTCTATAACATGACAAGCTGTGTGTGTGTGTGTGTGTGTGTGTGTGTGTGTGTGTGTGTGTGTGTGTGTGTGTGTGTGTGTGTTTTATTACATTCAGTAAAGACTAAGCAGGGAAAGAGAGGCTGGTGAGATAATGACTGTTTCTAGCTGCTATGATGGAAATGTTAAGAACTAACTTGTGTAATGAATGTTCCACAACATTAAATGTAACAATAAATGGATAAAAGGAAATGAAAAGAAATTACAATATTGTAATTGTTGGCAAATTGCCGTGGAATGTGATAAAAAAAAAAATACTTGAGGCTGTCCTGTAATAGAAAAATTAATTAATTTCTGGGTGTAACAGTAACTCCTCTTCACATCTGGCCACATCACACCACCTCATCATTGATTACACCTTACATAGCAGTTATTATATCTTCTTTTTAATTAATATTTGTTAATTTTCTAATATGGGGGACATGTTGGCTTAGTGTTTAGCATGTTTGTCTCGCACCTCCGGGGTTGGGGATTCGAATCCCGCTTCCACCCTTTGTGCATGGAGCTTGCATGTTCTCCCCGTGCTTTGAGGGTTTCCTCCAGGTACTCTGGTTTCCTCCTCAAGTCCAAAGACATGTGTTGTAGACTGACTGGCAGTTCCAAATTGTCCGGGGTGTGTGTGCGATTGGTGTGTGTCCTGTGATTGGTTGGAACCCCATCCGGATGGGGTGTCCCCTGCCTTGTGCCCCGAGTCCCCTGGGATAGGCTCCAGGCTCCTTGTGACTCTGTGTAGGATAAGCGGTATGGAAAATGGATGGATGTCTCAGTGTTTTAGCACTCACTGCTATCTGCACTCGTGCTGTTCCTTGTACACTCTCAGAAGAAAAGGTACTAAACTACATCACTGGAGTGGTACAATAATGGTCTTTAAGGCCTCATGCCCGATGAATGAGTTTTCAAAGGCACAATACAACCACTTTTCCGGGTGAAAGTTACATGCTAAAGGTACAAAAGGACACCACTGTGATAGCTTAGTATCTTTGTTAACCACTGAGAGGGTTTTCACAGAACACACAGAAGTGTGTTTTCCTAGTTTTGGCATTAGTACATGGTACTGTACTTGCTGTGTTAGATTTATGGTGTCTTTTCATATTTAACGAAAGAGTTGTTCATTTACCATTTTCCATTGGTGGCTGGCTGAGTCACCATCTCCAGATCTCCAGAGCAGGACAGAAAGCCTCCAGCTTCTCTCTGGCCACTTTGCTTAAAGGCTTGGCTATATTAAGTACACAATGAGTCATGCCAATTACACTACCTCAAATAAAGTAACCTTTATGGTGTGTGTGTGTGTGTGTGTGTGTGTGTGTGTGTGTGTGTGTGTGTGTGTGTGTGTGTGTGGTTGGACATACTGTTCTCTTTCTCACCTATTATCTTTGGTGTTCTGAGCAAATTATTGGAAATAAATTAACATAGCTGTAAAGCACTTTGGATAAATGCAGTTGTGTTGATTGTTCTTAATAAATAAACTTATTAAGAGATTGCAACTTTCCAGACTTTTACATGAACTTAAACTTCTAATAATCTAATAGCCTCGAGGGCAAGATTAAATTACATCAACAATACACCAAATAATGATGATGAAATTATAACAAATTATTGAACAGTTTTGTTTTCCAAAATTATGATTGCGATGTCTGATGTATATGATGTTGCATTGAGATTGAGAGATCATGGGTTTAACCAGAGCTTGTTTACAACATCCAAAAATATCCCAGTCTCAGTGTGTCAGTGAATTTAACTCCAATTTAACTCCAAACCACCACATTGGGGCTTGTTTTCAGCCTTTTAGCAAATGCGTGACTAGCGCTCATATTACAGATGTCCAGATTAATAATCGATCCTTGAATAAACACACAATGTTCTTTCATGTTTGCTTTGTTGTATTCTCACTTGATATCTTTCTACCTAAGTGCTGAAAGGCATGAGATAAGAGCGAGATATTGAGCGGAGTTGACGAATCTAAATCGGTTAAGTGAGATCAGGTCTGAGCAGAGACTCTTTTTTAAAATTTATTTATTTATCTATTTATTTTTTACATCACTTTGTTTTTCCATAATTCTTGCCTCCTCTCCCCTCCCCTTAGCTATCTGGCATGTGCATGCTCCATAATCTTCACCTAGTACTTTATAGCAGGCCATGTTTCTTTATTTCTATCAATTTGGATTTTTTTTTTTCTGAGCCTGCTTTCTTTTTCCACTTAACATTTCACTGGAGCCATTTATAGTAACCCCTCTCTCTCAAACCCAGCTTTGCCTTGGAGCTCTGGGAGTGAGATAAGACGTATCCAAGCACAAACAAATTGTTGAGAGCACGGGAATGAACACACGTATGTAAAACCTCTTCCACACTGTAATTATGAACTACCAAAATGTGAAAAAAAAAAGCTGAATATATTTCCAATACTCCTAAAAAGTCTGATCAGGTGAACAAAACATATTTTGTGTTATTTATGCATTGATTTCTAGAGATCTTGAGTCGTATGTTATTTGAAGTACACTGCGGTGCGACGTCGTAACGCTCCGTTGAAGTTCTGAGGAATTTAGTCCAACGTTAACAGTAACTATGGGTTCTGTGAAGGAAAACAAATTGGGGATTCAACAAAAATAGACCAAAATTAAAGTATTTTCTTCTAAAATAGAGCATCCCTCACAAATTCTCACTGAGAATACATGTGCTCGAGTGCATTTTGTGGTCAGCTGGTATGTTTTTGTACAAATTAGCTTTGCCTGAATGTGTTTTGATAGAGTCGGCCCTGTTGCACTAACAGACATGATAGGATGTTCTCATAAACAGAAGCTATCAGAGAATTTCCTTTTGTAGCGACCCAGAGGAGTCATCAACATTCCCACAATGTACATCCTTCGTTGTAACTTAATTGCCAAGAAGCCAAATTACAAATAGCAACAAACTATCAGTACAGACGACACACACCCACTGAGCATACCATAACAACCTGATCTACTGGTCCCAGAGGTAGCAGTTTGAAATAACAACGGTTAAATAAAAAGCATGCATGTAACTGCTCAAATGAAAATGTCTGTACTTACAAAATACGGGTTGTTTTGTCTGTGAGACTGGATCATTTTATCCTGTAAATAAGTGATTAGCAGTTGTTGTTTTTTTATCGCAATACGGACCAAATATTTGTAGTCAAGCTTTAAAAATGAATGAAAAAGAACTCCATGTTTGAACATGATCATAAAAATTTCACACAACGAACAAAGTGGTCAGATTTTGTTAAATTGTATATGGATGAAGTTGTACAAATGTCAGATCAGTGGATTTTACTATCATAACATGTCTTCACCTGAGAACGTTTTGCTAGTTTTACGCTAACAACAAAGAATTTCATGACAGGATGCGGAATTCAATGCAAAGGCCTCTGCTTTTCTTTCAGTGATGCAAATTTGCTGTAATAATGAATGAAAGTCATTTATACAGTCCATCATATAAGTAGTAATTTACACATCATCAAAAAATATTACCAGTAATTTGAATGTGCAAATAGCAAATGTCAATATGGAAACTTGCCATAGGTATGAATGAGTGTGTGTGCATGGTGCGGGTGTATGGCATCCAGTATTCTGAGGATAGACTCCAGATCCAGCACGACCCTGACCAAGATATACTGGTTAATGAATGAATGATGAGTGAAGGAATGAATTAATGATGGTGATATATACAGTACTGTGCAAAAGTTTTAGCCACTCACATTTTTTAGTACAAACTTTGTTAGATTTTTTTATTTTATGACGTCTACATTATCAAGTCGGTACAAAAAACATTTTAGATTCCCAAACATTAGTTTTCTAGCACAAAATGAAATGTTACAGAAAAATGTTTGTATGTCAGTAAAGAAAGCAGCATATTACATAAGAGACACTTTTCAGACAGTAAACACAATGAAGGCTGCTGGGTTTCGCTGCAAAAATAAGAAGCGAGTGCGAAAGTCAAAGTGTCCAGAAGAACTGTGTCTGGTTCTGCAAGATGCTCAATAAAACTTACCAGCTCATTTCCTTATAAAACTGCACTAATTGTACTGCAGACTACTATTTTTATTTTTATTTTTTTGTCACAACAAATATTGACTTTATTTCATTTACCACTGTTTATTTTGAAGGCATCTTTGCTCTACAGCATTTCTTTGAATGTGCCTAAAACTTTTGCACAGTACTGTACAGTTGCAATCAAAATTATTCAACCCCCATTGCAAATCAGGTTTATTGTCAAAATTTACAGACTTTCAGCTGTTTGTAATGAACAAATCAAACAAAAGCAATTGAAAAAGTTCAACACAACGAATGCTTCAAGTGGTTTCCCCAAATTCAACTGAAAATGCAACTTATAATGACTTCTCCAGTTTCAAAATTATTCAACCCCTTCATGGCAAGCATCTTTAGTACTTAGTAGAGACCCTTATGCTGTTATAACCTGCTGCAAACGAGATGCATAGCCAGACACCAGCTTCTGGCAGCGTTCCTGGGGAATCTTAGCCCATTCCTCATGAGCAATGGCCTCCAGTTCAGTAATATTCTTAGGTTTGTGTGCTGCAACCGCCTTCTTCAAATCCCACCCATGGGGTTCAAGGCAGGTGACTGTGATGGCCCTGTAGAATCTTCCAGGACTTCTTGTGCAACCAAGCCTTGGTGGAATTTGAGGTATGCTTGGGATGATTGTCTTGTTTGAAGGTCCAATGAAGCCCAAGCTTCAGCTTCCTCACAGACGGCATGACGTTTTCTCCTAGGATTTCCTGATACTTCAGTGAATCCATCTTGCCTTCCACACGCTGCGGGTTTCCAGTGCCAGAGGATGCAAAGCAGCCCCAGAGCATCACCGATCCACCACCATGCTTGACTGTGGACAGAGTGTTCTTTCTTCATTCTTCTTTCTCCAGACATATCACTGATCCCTCGTGCCGAAAAGTTCCAGTTTTGTCTCATCGGTCCACAGAACAGAATCCCAAAACTTCTGTGGCTTATTTATATGATTTTGAGCCGACTTTTCTTGTGCTTTTGGGTCAGTAGTGGTGTACGTCTTGGAGTTCTCGCATGGAAACCTTCTGCGTTTAGTACGCGCCATACTGTACTCACTGAAACCTCAGTGCCTGTTGCCACCAAGTCTTGCTGCAGGTCTTTTGCAGTTACTCGAGGGTTTTTCACAACCTGCCTTCTCACAAATCTGGTTGCAGCTGTTGATAGCTTCCTTTTTCTGACCCGTCCAGGTATTTCATGTATTTTCTGCCCTTAGCCAGTTCAGGTATTTTCATGTGTTCCAGCTCAAGCACACCTGGTGCAACTAATGAAGCCCTTGACCTGTTTTGCATATTTGTGCTGTTGAGAGGGATTCGATTCAGGGGGTTGAATAATTTTGAGACTGGAGAAGTCATTATAAATTGCATTTTCAGTAGCATTTGGGGAAACCACTTGAAGCATTCGTTGTGTTGAACTATTTCAGTTGCTTTTGTTTGATTTGTTCATTGCAAACAGCTGAAAGTCTGTAAATTTTGACAACAAACCTGATTTGCAATGGGGGTTGAATAATTTTGATTGCTACTGTATATAGGGAAAAACACAAAACACAGAAAACAGAAATCTAAGATGGAAGCGAGAGTGCAGGATGACCAGGAGGGAGAAACACAAACAAACAGACAGTAATGAAGGTCCTGTTTAATGTGACACTCATTACCAATCATTAGGGCTCGTTAGAACATGTTAAGGAGGACGACAGACCTATCACTCAACACACACACACACACACACACACACACACACACACACACACACACACACACACACACACCCTTTCTTTTTCTTTTAAACACACCTTCTACCTCTAAAAGCAAGCAGAATGCACAGAGTGCTCCAAGCCACAGTGGCGAGGACATGTGTGTGTGTGTGTGTGTGTGTGTGTGTGTGTGTGTGTGTGTGTGTGTGTTCCATTCTGACCTATACTTACATTAGCCACAAAGAACGGGGCATAAAAATTGCATAGCAGTGTTTATTTCTTTGAGGCACAAACTGGACGCTGAATGAAAAACACAAATATGCGCAAAATACATCTCAGACCAGCTTATTTTCAAGAAACAATGCCTTTCAGTTAAAACTCGAACTGTGTTTTAAACATCAGCTCTTCTACACCACAGACTGCTGGCAGTTGCTATAACGACAGTCGTATGGGTTTGGACAGAATCTAATCAAATATTTAATAAAATAAAATACAATTGTAACACATGAACCTATGATAAGCCACTGCGCATGACTTTCCATTTGTTTCCATTGTAGCCTCTAACCTGGAGTGACATTAACACACCTAATAATACACACACCTTATTGGTAAGAACAGAAGTGCCACGTGTTGAAAAACCGTTTACGGTAGCTCAAGACACACCCAGCTGATAACAGCTTCAGCCTCTCACACACACACACACACACACACACACACACACACACACACACACACCACCAACTGCAATCAGAGTTTTACAGCTTTTATAACTTTAGTGAGTTTTGTAATTAACTAATTCATCAATAAGGAATAAAAATATTGAATGGATGACATTTTTAGTTTTTGTTATGCAACACGGGTTAGATACAACTCTGTAGATAAGTTTATCAGCACTGACAATTGTTCTGATTAGACTCTAACTGTGACCAAACCTATTTCACTCCTCCAACACAACACTGGTCATTTTTGAGAAAAAAAGGAAACACCCCAAACTAGACCCTGGGCTAAGGACCGGTAATGGGCGTTCTTGTTTTCCCAGGTCAGTCTAAGTTAATAATCTGAATTTAATTTTATAAATGGTTTTCCCAGCTGCACAGACATTTATAGCAAAGCTATAAAGCTGATTTCTCAGTTGTGAGTGCACTGACATACTAGCGATGTTCATTTGGAGTGCTAGCCAGATTATCAGACAGTTATCCACAAGCTTAACTCAAATCAAAGTAAGTCTAAGCACATGGATCGGCCATGGCAATAAACTGCATTGAATTTTAACTGCAATCATAAAGATGTTTGTCTCGTTGGTTATATTACACTTCTGCAAACTTGCAGTAGAAAAGTAATCTTTTCTAAGATCCCCCCCCCCGCCCCCCCCCCGTTTTAACCAGGAAATGAACTGTGCAAATTCTCCAGCCTGCAGCGGTACAGCTCCTGCTCCTGCACGTCCGTACAAGCTCTAACATGGCGTTTGGTGGATGCAGTTTATTATAGAGGCCCTGGAAACTCCACCTGCCCTCATAGAGAGCTGTGCAGGAATCCATAAATGCCACAGGTGATAAACCGTGATCAACCCCACTCTCTGCTTCCCGCCTTCCTACCTGAATTATAGCATTTAGCATGATTTTTAAACACTCTGAAACACAGGTTTAGGTGGAATTTACAGAATACGTTCACTCTAGAAAAGAGATATCAAATACCACGGAAAACCTTTGAGCCGATGTGGAACACAGTAATGAAGAAAACTGTTAACAACAACGGTATTGGCAGAAAGTAGCTCACTAAACAACCTGTGCTCAGACAACAGACACCATCAACCATCTTGGTTAATGATTCAAGAAATGGTGATTTCATACGTTCTTTTGTAAGAGCAAGGTCAAATTGGTGCTTGATACAAATCCTTAAATCACACACACACACACACACACACACACACACACACACACACACACCCACACACACACACACACAAAATGCAATTAAATTTCACGCAAAACAACATACATGTATCAGTGATGTAATGTGCATATTGACAGCTACTCGCACGCTTCTGGAAGTTTTTCTACTACTCAAACCTCCTATATGCCCCCACAAGAAAAAGAGCCATTAAGCTTGATCAGCTACATAGTAGCTAACCCCAAGGCAATTGGATGGGCTGAAAAGGTATTAGCAGTAGAGGTCAACACAATCCACCCTTTAAAAAAGGAAAAGAGTATAACACATTTTTTTAAAAAACATGCATAATAGAGCAGTGCATTAAACAAACAATGCACCTCTCCTTTGGATTACAAGGATTAGCCCAAACCAAACACACCCACTAGGCTGCTAAGCTGGTTGAGGGAGCCTTACATCCGTGACTTCAGTTAGTCATTTTCAGTTAGAGAAAGTGTAAGGTAAAAACACGCCGTGGCTATTCATTCATGTTGCCAAAGGTGAAGATGATGAATGTGAGAACTGTGGAGAGGCTAATAATTATGGATTCTCTGTAATCCACTCTCTCTGGGTCTCACACACAGGTACGCACTGTCTGACTCTCTCTGACTGAGACACACACACACACACACACACACACACACACACCCAAACCTCTTCGCCACCTGCTGCTGTTCACATACATAAGCCATCTTGGACTAACCTTTACCACTTAGGTTTTTAAAATTTTTGATTTATTTATTTGGTTGTATCTTTCCAAGCTTTTCCCATTATTGGCTACTCACAATATTACACATCACTCAACTCTATGTATGTTTTATAATATACTTTGTACTATATAATACGAATTTATTAAAATAAATGTATTCTTCTTTGGCTGTTACCTTATTAGTGGGTTATTTGCTGCTGCATCAGTCAAACATCCAGCCCTTTTACTCTGTTTAATAAAATGACGCATTTAGACTGTCGTTGTAGCTAGTAATTAGTTTTTAGTCTCTCTCACATGGCCTCCATGTCCTTCACGTGTCTTTACATTCCCCCTTGCGCACTTGTACACATTTGCTATAAGGAAGATCCCCAAGCATGAGAAGGTCTTTTAGGTGCTTCTTTCCATAAATATTGTCTATATGGTTAATAAACAAGATAAGAATGAAATACATATTTTAAACTACATTTCAACCAGAGTCAACCGATTCATTTATCCATGAGTAGGAACCAGAACTCACCTGGAAAATGAGCACCTTGAAGTGATTCCTCTTGAGAAGGTGTGCATGGTTGGCCTCCAGGCGCTTCACCTGGCCACTCTGGCGATCAAGACGCTCGCGCACTTCTTTGACATAGATGCCGGTCTTGCGCGAGCGCTCGAGCAGCTTGTTGACACCACCAGAGGTAGCTGTATGGCTCTTGCTGAGGCGAGTCAAGTCAGCCTGCACGGCCCGCACAGTACCCTCCAGGTCAGACTGGCGTTTCTCCATGCGCCGCTGGTTGTCCTGCACGGCCTCGATCATCACCACCAGCTGGTCGAGCAGCGCCACCACCGTGATGGCACTCACCTGGTTTCCGGTGCCTGTTGGGCTGGTTGGAGATTTGTTACTCAGGCGAGTGAGTGTGTGAGTCGGGGAGGTAGGAGTTGAACTGGGGATGAAGAGATCCTGGGCGTCCACCACTGGAGCAGCAGAGGAATCAGAGATGGTTGGAGCAGGCAGGGTGGATGAGCTTTGATCAGCTCGAGCAGCATCTTCGCCCATTTTGGAGGATCTGGTGAAAGTCTGGCTCCTATTTTAAGATTTCTGACCTGAAGGTTCAGATGCAGGTGTGATGGCTCCTGCTACTGGTTTAGCTTCACCTGTGAACTAGACTTGGAGGAAGTCTGGCTGCTTCTATTTCAGTTTGTCTGTCACATGGACGTGCTTCGCTGCCTCCCACGTCTCCTGAACACAACAACATTCCCGACACACCACTTAAAAACTCCCCACACACCCATAGGAGGAGCCAGGTTGCCTAGTAGCTAGTCCAGCCCAGTGGTGTAAAGTAAGCTGGAGTGAGTGTCAGTGTGTGTGTGTGTGTGTGTGTGTGTGTGTGTGCGCGTGTGTGAGGGACAGATAGGGAACGGCTGTAATATAGCGTGATTGTGATGCTGTGTTTGGTAGCAGATGATATAATGAGTTCCACTGCATATACACTAACAGTTCTGTTTGTGTTTTTTTGCTTTCACCTCTAATGCTCTATTCATCTCTCAGACTAGAGAACATTAACAATTCAAAATGTGGAAATTAATATTTGCACATTGAGTTAATCTTTGCCCCGGCAGCATGCCAGGATGATCCCTAATCGCACGCATTCTCATATTCCCATCCTGCTCGCTCTTACACACACGTACACTCCCTATGAACAAACTCAACCCTGCTTTCAGCTATGGCACCAAGAACATGAACACGTGGTTATATCAAAACCGAGTCCCATTGCATTCTTTAAGAGAATGTGAAGAATTCTTGTCTAACATAATGAACATGGCTACGTTGTGTGTATTGAGAAAAGAGGTCACGTTCATGCCAGTGGAGTGGATATCAGCGTTTTAAGACTTCATTGCACAATAAACTTTTATGCACCTTGCTGAAACAGTTTGTTTTTAGTCACTGCCATTTCCCTCCCCTCCCCTCCCCCAAGAACTTATCACAAGGCAGTCTCACCTTTTTTGAACAAATCCCTTGCATGCACTTGAGTACACACACAAGGATAAAGTTTCCTTTCTCGGGGTCTGCAATGTGAATTCTCTCATCCTGTGCTCGGATTGTGGAAAGAAGGAAGAGAGATTCTCACCCTTTTGGCCTTTCCGCTCACACACACACACACACACACACACACCAGTGCCACTCCCTGCTTTTACATAAAGCAAAGAGCTTTTTAATTACCATGATTATTGAACAGAACAGATTATCTTTTCACATCATTACTCCTTTACTAATATACATTTTTATTAATATATTTTTTTGAGAAGTTCATGCAGATATTTACTGCTGGCCCATTGAACACCAAGACAGTCTGCTCTCTGCTGGCCAGAAGTAACCACTGCATGAAGTTTTAATTTCTCTCACTGCTGATTTAAGCTCCTCTGGAAAATGTAATATTTTCTGTCAAAGTGGTGAAAATTATGAAAATGGAGCACTTATGGAACAATTGTGTGCCAACAAGAAACATAGAACATAAGCTTTACAGGGAATTATGTTCACAATAGGATCACCATCTGATTACAGCAACAACAACGACAAAAAAAACAAAAAAAAAAACTTGTCTTGGTCCATGTCTATCTGTGGTGATTAGATCTTATCTCAGAGTGAAAATGAACCATCCATTTTTATATCCAGACCAGAGTGAACTTCTGTAGAGCTGAACTGCACCAGGTGATGTGTTCATACTGCTCCTAACGAAACCAGCAACATCCTGTAGTTGATCTCTCTGGATCTGAGGATTATTGTCTCATTTGCCCGGTTCACAGCACACTGCTGTTACTTTTGTATTTCTTTGCCGTGGGAAAATTCCAGAGCGCAGATAGACATGCCTGTACAGATCAGCCTGAATTTATGGTGTCAGCGCACCATTAATAATCACAAAGTTTATTCTCAACTTGAATGGATATGCTTAGCAGGTACTTGATATGAGGGTCACATACTGTACACTGTACTGCATAATGTCTCCGCTTAGTGTCTTTAATCAGAGACACTGAAATAGATTGCTAGAATAATTTAAAAAAACCTGATGAATTACACAAAAAAAATAAATTTGTTCATATACAGAATGCTGTAATAATCATTAATGTCATTAAATATTAATAATATTTTATTAATACTATAAAAACACCTTGGTAAATGCAGCAGATTGGCTGCAGAAATTTCATTATAGCGAGATTTATTCACTTTTTTGTTTTTTAACCTTTGCTTTTACTTACATTGTTAAACCTGAAAATCTGGTGGAAAAGATGGAGGAGTGAATATTAATAACTCAACTTTCTGAAATGGCCTTTTCAGTTATGATGTGTTCATCAAGGGTATATTAAAGGCCCCAATTTTTGTAATTTAACATAAACTTCTGTAGCTCTCTAGACTATTTGTTGTCGCCTATCTTGACTACATTTCTACATAAAAAAAAACAAAAAATAAAAAGTTAATTATATATGTATAAAGGCACCCTTAGTAAATATGAGCAAAGAAGGCTGTGAAAAATTGTCTTTATTGTTTAACCTTTTAATCTTTTGTTCAAAAAATTCACAAAAATACTCTGCTCTCATGGATATCAAGCAATTGCAAACTCAACACAGGTTTATCAAAAAAATAGGTGTGCCACAATTATTGGCACCCTTTTAGTCAATACTTTGTGTTACCTCCCTTTGCCAAGATAACAGCTCTGAGTCTTCTCCTATAATGTCTGATGAGGTTGGAGAATACATGGCAAGGGATCTGAGACCATTCCTCCATACAGAATCTCTCCAGATCCTTCACATTTTGAGGTCTACACTGGTGGACTCTCCTCTTCAGTTCACCTCACAGGTTTTCTATGGGTTTCAAGTTAGGGGACTGGGATGGCCAGGGCAGGACCTTGATTTTGTGGTCAGTAAACCATTTTTGTGTTGATTTTGATGTATGTTTTGGATCATTGTCCTGCTGGAAGATCCAACCACGGCCCATTTGAAGCTTTCTGGCAGAGGCAGTCAGATTTTCATTTAATATCTGTTGATATTTGATAGAGTCCATGATGCCATGTATCCTAACAAAATGTCCAGGTCCTCTGGCAGAAAAACATTAAAGAGCCTCCACCATATTTAACCGTGGGCATGAGGTACTTTTCCATATGGCTACCTCTCTGTGTGCACCAAAACCACCTCTGGTGTTTATTACCAAAAAGCTCTATTTTGGTTTCATCTGACCATAGAACCTGATCCCATTTGAAGTTCCAGTAGTGTCTGAAGGCAAACTGAAGACGCTTGAGTTTGTTTTTGGATGAGAATAGAGGCTTTTTTCTTGAAACCCTTCCAAACAACTTGTGGTGATGTAGGTGACTTCAGATTGTAGTTTTGGAGACTTTCTGACCCCAAGACATAACTAACTTCTGCAATTCTCCAGCTGTGATCCTTGGAGATTTTTTGGCCACTCGAACCATCCTCTTCACAGTGCGTTGAGACAGTATAGACACACGTCCAATTCCAGGTTGATTCATAACATTTCCAGTTGACTGGAACTTCTTAATTATTGCCCTGATGGTGGAAATGGGCATTTTCAATGCTTGTGCTATTTTCTTATAACCACTTCCCATTGTGTGAAGCTCAACAACCTTAAGACAATTTTTCACAGCCTTCTTCGCGCATATTTACCAAAGGTGCCAATATTAGTGGAGGGCACTGTATATATATATATATATATATATATTGTGCCAGACTGCATTGAGCACCTTATTTTGTTTATTTAGATTTTTTTTTTTATTTTCTTGCATCATGCAACAGTCCTAAACTGTTTTTAAATTTTGTATTTCAGAAATGATATTTTCTATAATTGTTAGTAAATATTGTAGCACTGAATGTTAAACATCTTTTGGACATTGGAAGGTTTATTTATCTTTATAAAATTATTATTTTTTCAAGTATAATATTTTATCCTTTTTAAAAATATATATAAGTCATATTAAGACAAAGACATTACATGTCTGTCATGGTTTCATACTCATGCCGCACTATATTAATATTATGCTAGAGCTTGTCATCCTGAGCCATCTATCTGTTGCAGAAGAATCTAGATTCAGTCAGGATTTTATATGAATTCAGCCTGTATAATGAAGAAATATTCAATATTTAAACGTAAATTAGTCATGGACCTTCTGAGAGATTACATCCATTGTTACTGTCTGAATTCTTCCATATATTAGATTCATATATCCCACCGTAATATCAAGGAAACAGAAAATGGTGTTTATTTGAAGCTGGATGGGTGTGTCTGGGTGGAACAAAGTTCCCAAGAAACATTTCATACACTGAGACACATATCGTTGCACACACATAATAAAGGCTTCCTTTTCAACCTTTCATTTCATGTCGCTGAGACAGTTGAAGATGAGGTCGGATTCTCCAGTCTGTTGTTGCAAATAAACTGAGAATATCCTCTGCCGACTGGGAATGTCAGGAATCCCAGGGGCTGCTGCACTTGTTCTGGCCTTTGCTGTCTGCCAGTGTTACCAGGGTGTTAGGTTAGCATGAATGTAATACTTTTAGGTTTCTTTGACTATATGCAAATAGGTTCAAAATAAGCCGTTAACTGAATGATGAGTTTCCCAAGTTTTATAAATGAGAAACTATCATTTGGATACTGTTGAATGTATAGCTATTCTCACAGAAGCTTCCAGTTCTGTCTTATGTTTTCCACAGTTTTTGCTTCAGCTTCACCCTGGCCACGCCCTCTGCTCATAGCTGTCACCCGTGTCTAATTCGTTTCACTGGTGTTATAATCCCACAGTATACAAATTTATACTCTTTTGTTTGTCTTTTATGTTTTGCAAAGTCTTATTATTGCTACAATTCTGCACATTGACTCTTAGTCCCTAAACATTCTGTTAGTTTCTTCCCTGGATAAGGAAGAAATTCCCTTCAATTATCATGTTTTTAATTTGTGATACTATAAAGAAAACAACCACTGCAGCTTAGTGGCAGCTTTATAGTGTCACACCACCATATCTGTGGTAACATTGTTTGTCTGTTGTCTGACCCAAGCTAGAGATTTTGACTACAATTTGTGTAAAGGCCTGAATAGAGACATACAACCACCCTCTTCTGGTCCCTCATCCTCTGAAAGACCTTGCCACTGACGCATGTGGTGTGTTTCACTGGCATTTGGTGGCTCAGGGAAGAGCTTTGCAGAGTCACATTCTACTATGCTGAGGATAGAACAAGGCCTGTACTCTCCCACATCTAGCTTAGATCAAACTGCAAGTAAGGCTAGCTATTTTAGGTTGTTTCCTCCATTCTGATGCTGGCAACTATGGACATGCCCACATTTACCAGCAGATATGATGGGATTCTGGGGGTTTATTGGATTTCTATTCAATTTTTCACTCTTCCCGATCATATGTTGGTACACCACCTCTTAAACAACCAAAAGATGATCTCATGGCTCATAGGAGAACTATACTATATGGCCAAAGGTATGTGGACACCGGACCATCACACCCATATGTAGGTCTTCTTCACACTGTTGTCACAATGAATGTCCTTGTATGCTGTAGTTTTACAATTTCCCTTCACTGGAACGAAAAGACCCAAACCTGTTCCAGCATGACAATGACCCTGTGCACAAAGCGAGCTCCATGAAGACATGGCTTGCCAAGTTTGGAGTGGAAGAACTCGAGTGTCCCTCACAGAGCCCTGACATCAACTGCACTGAACACCTTTGAGATGAACTGGAATGCAGACTGCACCCCAGACCTCCTCACCCAACATCAGTGCCTGACCTCACTAATGCTCTTGTAGCTGAATGGGGACTGGAGGTTATTATAGCAGCGAAGAGGGAACAAAATCTGGAATGGCACAAAAAGCACATATGGGTTTGATGGTCAGGTGTCCACAAACTTTTGGCATTTAGTATAATGAGTGAGTTGCTTTCTGTCCCTATCTCAGTATCTCCAACTGATCCTGCCCCAGTTACTGCCCCAGTTACAGCAACTGATCTTGCTCCAATCTTAATGTCTACTACTGAATCTGTTCCAGTCACAGAGTCCCCCCATTGCTTCAACCTCAGTCCCAGCCTCTGCATTTGATCCTCCTTGGCTTGGTCTATGCCCTTGATCCTTCATAGTTCTATGCCCCTCTCTCAGTCTCTTCCACTGATCTTGCTGCAGTCTCAGACTCTGCTCTTAATCCTGCCCTAGTTCAGTCCCTGCCCATGATCCTACTCCAGGCTCAATCTCTGCCCATGATCCTACTCCAGTCTGACAGTGTGCCACTAATCCCCCATCAGTCTCAATCCCTGCCCGATCCTGCCTCAGTCTTAGACTCCTGATCCCACTCCAGTCTCAGTCTCTGACCCTGATCCTACCCCAGTCGCAGTCTTTGCCCTCGATCCCACTCCAGTCTCAGTCTCTGTCATGCATCCCACCTCAGTCTCACTTTCCTTCACTGACCCTGCCCATGACTCGCATGGACACTGATCTTGTAGCTCCCTGTTGCAGGTATTTAGAGTTTATTTGGAGGACCACTTAACCACACAGCAAATTTTCATTTAGAGATTTTCAGACCAACATCTTTACCACTTTGTTGTCAGAGAATAAATATTCATATGTTAAAAAAAAAAAAAAAAAAAATCCAACAAAAACAAAATCATCCTCATAATCTCATATACCACATCAATTTAGCTACAGTCTGTGTACTGATTCTAGTATCACTGGGGACTCAGAAGCACAGGTTTATAGTGAATAGTGCTTGCAGGATAAGCCATGAGTTTGAACTGAGTGAATATTGATAAGGGAAGATCGAATCCTTCCTTGGTGGCTACCTGCAGCCAGGACCTCCCTTACAAATTTGGGGATGAAATTAAGCACCTGTTTGAATATTAGCTAGGTGCTGTTGTGGTCCTCTTCCAATGTGTAATAATTTCAAAACTTTATTTCAATATACAGCTTCAGAGTGACTGTAATGTTTTTAGTGTTTAGTACAATTAAGCTTCACTTAGAGTATCTAGACTATATATATATATATATATATATATATAACTGGTCTAGAGAATCAGTGCAGGGGAAGGTCATTCTTACTATAAAATATCAGCTACAAATTGCATTAGTTGATTATTTTTTCCCCCTCTTCCCTGTTGGCAGAATATGTGAATTGTGAATCAGTATGTATCAGTGTGTCAGCTATGTTGAGTTTCACATATGCAATGGATGTTGATATGTTGATATTCACATATGCAATGGGTCAAATACCCGGAGAAGTTTGGGTTGGACAGCCCAATGTGAGGTGCATTGTGTATGCAATAAATATATATATATATATATATTTTTAAGATTACCAATGTCGATTATGATGTTACAACTGTAATTGCATTTAATGGGTCAGTTCTGATAAGCTCTGATCTAAGGCACAAGAAGTTACATTATTTTGCACAAGTCTACCCCCTAGTGGTCAGAACAGGTGTAACATATAACGCATATCAAGCTGTGAGAGGGTGTTCATAGCAAAATCATTCATCTAAAATTTACATTAACCCACAGATGTAGAGTTGTCTATAAAAAAAAGGTTAAGAACCCCTATTCTTGCCAAATTGGCACCCACCATAAAAATACAGTTGCATGCTATTATCTGTTTTGTGATATAAATTATTTATTTACATTTACAGAAAAAGACCCCACCAAGACAAAACAAAGAAACTAGTGGAAATATTACCCATACATAACCAAATAGTAGGACTTGTCCTAATGTAATGTCCTAAGATCCTATCAGTTTGTGTCCTGTGCCACAGGTAGAAGGCACCGCGTGTCACCCCACCTTAGCCTCACCTACAACCCCACCATCACCCCCTCCCCTCTGTCTAGTAGTACGGTCCGGTATGGTCCATCTTGCTGCACCAGGAGGCAGGAGGGAGTGGCTGTTTTTGTATCTTTAATCTCTGGTTACTACATATCCCACGATAGGGAGGCTTCTCCCGACACTTAGATGAGGCGGGTGGAGGCGCGCAGGGTGTTCTCCGAGTTGTAGTGCGTGACGTTTTGCTTTTGACGGTTGATACGGTTAGTCCGTGGGCACTTCCTGTAGAGATGACAGAAATGACAAAAAGTGGGTGGATATTAATGATGACTGAGTGCATATTTTAAGCTTCAGAAAAATATAAGTAGGAGATGTGTGGGATCTGGATCTGTACAACAGGAGATGATTTTTATAGACCCTGGTCCTTTGATGCCACCTAGTGGTACAATATAAAACATATTGGGTAAGCGATGCAGTATGGCTATTCCTTTCTTCTAAATGATTTTTTAAAAATAGGTAAGTAATGTTGCTGATATAAGAAGTGGGCTGCCATTTTTCCATTTCTTTTGTAAATATTCTACTCCAACAAATGGTGTTCATTGTGGCTTTGTATTAGAACAGCTATCAATTATGTCATGTTGGCCCCAGAGGCTGATGACATTTGGAGACTTTTTGGAGATTATTATGCTTGTGGAGATTTCTCTTGTGCTTATGGAGGAATCTTTTTGTATTTTCTCATTTCCTTCATTTTTCTTTTTTCCCCCCCAGCTAATTGCCCGTATTTGAGCTGACCGCGCCTTTGCAAGTCTGTGCACAGATCGACAAGCCCGCTGGGAATTTTCCAGATGCTCCAGATGGCTGATCCACATCTATTTCTGCATCTATCATTGATCTGTAAGTAAACACTCCCCCTGCTGGCTCGCCATGCTCTGTGTGGAGTGCTTCAGAGTCGTTTCTGGATATTCGTTTAGAAAGTTATTCAGGAGTGGAGCGGATTTAAACTTTAATCACTGATCCCCGCACAGGCACCACAATCTGCTGACCTTTAACGGAGTGTTAATTCAGCGGCCTCCCACTGGAACTGATTACACTCCCACTGGAAGTCGAACCGTGATGAGGTGTGTGTGTGTGTGTGTGTGTGGGTATGTGCCTGCGTGTGGGCATCAACTTCCCTGAAAACTGTCTTGTCTGTATAACAGCGTGTGAACTGCAGCATTCGTATAACATGAATCTTTGGCTTTGATGTCCTTATTTTTTGTGATAACAGCACACATGAAAATAATAAGGCATAAGAATAAGATGTTACATATTTACCAGGGACAGGATTGAAATGAACACAGTGAATGAATACAAATTAAATCAGCTCCACTTATTACCTTGAAAAACCAAATGTGCACAGTGTAGTGACTTTGTCATAATGATATACAATTCTTTCATTTACAAAATTTCATGTTGATATTTTAGTGCTACAAATAACTGTCTAACAGAGCTCAGAGCTCATAGCAAATGCATATTCATGACTGTTTTGTGCTTTTGTGGCACTCATGTGTGAGCCTCTAGGACAGAATCATTAGTAGCTAGTTTCTTGTTTCTATGATGGCGAGTGGTATTTAAATTAATCTGGTTATGCATTTTTATCAATTCTGATATAAAGATGATTTTCCATGTGTAATGAGTTCACATTGGAAACCACAACCGAGCTGTTTATTTGTTTCAGAAAAATAATCGAGTTTGTTGTGGTTATACAGTATAGAAGCTGGATTAAGTAGTTTATTTACACCGATCAGCCATAACATTAAAACCACCTGCCTAATATTGTGCAGGTCCCCCTTGTGCCACCAAAATAGCTCTGACCCGTCGAGGCATGGACTCCACAAGACCTCTGAAGGTGTGCTGTGGTATCTGGCACCACAACAGATGCTCGATCAGATTGAGATCTGGGGAATTTGGAGGCCGAGACAACACCTTGAACTGTCATGTTCCTCAAACCATTCCTGAACAATGTTTGCAGTGTGGCAGGGCACATTATCCTGCTCAAAGAGGCCACTTAGGGAATACCGTTGCCATGAAGGGGTACTTAGTCTGCGACAATGTTTAGGTAGGTGGTACGTGTCAAAATAACACCCACATGAATGCCAGGACCCAAGGTTTCCCAGCACAACATTGCCCAGAGCATCACACTGCTTCCACCAGCTTGCCTTCTTCCCATAGTGCATCCTTGTACCATCTCTTCCCCAGGTAAGCGACGCACACGCACCCTAACAGTGATTCACCAGACCAGGCCACCTTCTTCCATTGCTCCATGGTTCAGTTTTGATGATCACCTGCCCATTGTAGGTACTTTCGGCAGTAGATAGGGGCACTCTGAGCAGTCTGCGTCTACGCAGCCCCATATGCAGCAAGCTGTGATTCACTGTGTGTTCTCACATCTTTCTATCATAGCCAGCATTAACATTTTCAGCAATTTGTGCTACAATAGCTCTTCTGTGGGACTGGACCAGATGGACAAGCCCCACGTATCAATGTTCACCGGTTGTCCTTCCTTGGACCACTTTTAGTAGGAACTAAACACTGCATACCGGGAACACCGCACAAGACCTGCCGTTTTGGAGATGCCCTGACCCAGTCATCTAGCCAACACAATTTGGCACTGGTCAAAGTCGCTCAGATCCTTACGCTTGCCCATTTTTCCCGCTTCAAACACATCAACTTTGAGAACTGACTGTTCACTTGCTGCCTAATATAGTTGCCAATGGAACGAGATAATCAGTGTTATTCACTTCACCTCTCAGTGGTTTTAATGTTATGGCTGATCAGTGAATATTTAAAGTAAATCACGTACAGTAATTGGTTTTGTGGATGTACACTATCAATGGCAGAGCACCACAACACAATTAGGGTACTTCACTTAAAGTTTTGGCATCGTGTTTGTGCTAAAAGAGGGTTTTTATTAGGTGGTAAGTGCAATTTTGAATAAAAAGGTGTAAAAACTACCACTAAATGGTAGATTATGATTCAACGTAATGTACACTAAACTAAAAGGTCTACGACATGCAACAATGCAAAGCACTTAAGATGCCTGCTTTTAAGTGTAACTTTGCATGTGTATTTGTGTGTGTGTGTGTGTGTGTGTGTAGGCTCACCGGGTGATACACAGCACCACCACACAGATGATGGCCACCTGCAGGGCTCCGATGATGGAGGCGATGAGGACATAACGGACTTTTCCGGAACCCGGGACCACATACAGCACATTGTACTCCTTGGTGTCACACTGTGGGCCGCTGAATCCTGAGTGACAACTGCGTGGACCAAAAATCGACCAATGAGGGAAGGACAACAGACCAATGAAGTAAAAGAACCAATAAGAGTACATCAATGGACCATATCAATGAGGGTAAGTCAATGACTCAATGTGGGTTAGTCAATGGGACAATAGACCAATAAAAGGGGGGCAGATATACAAATGTGGTGGGACAATGCACCAAAGAAAAAGAAATATGGGCAATGGCCCAGTGAGGGAAGGCCAATGGGGCAGTGAGGATGGGGCAATGGGTGAATGAAGAAATGAAAGCAAATCAATTAGGGTGTGGCAAAAGATGAATGAGAACGAGACAATGGACCAATAACAGTGAGAGAGTTAGCCAATAGTTGGCCGAAGATGGTTAGTGTAACTTAGCATCAGACCATAAGTCTAATAAAGAGATATACACTCACCAGCCACTTTAATAGGAACACCTGTACCCCTGCTTATTCATGCAATTATTCAATCAGCCAATCATGTGGCAGCAGTACAATTCCATAGAATCTGAGGCTACAGTGGGCACAGACTCACCAAAACTGCACAGCTAAATTGGAAAACTGTCGCCTGGTCTTTTTCTAATCTTCAACTGCCCAGTATCGGCGAGCCTCTGCCTAATGTAGATTTTCTGTCATTCTGATGTTTGAAGTGAACATTAACTGAAGCTCTTGACCTTGACATGGTTTTATACATTGTGCTGCTGCCACATGATTGGCTGATTGGAGAACTGCATGAATGAGCAGGGGCACAGGTGTTTTTTTGTTTGTACATTAAGAGCTGTCAAACTCCATTAAACGTTTAAAATCACATTCAAATTGGAATTTTAAATGGAATAAATCTGGTATTCATTTGAATTCATTTGAATATTAATGAACCTGTAATGTTAAACTGTCACAGACAGAGTAAACACTACATTCTGGATTTGCATTGCATGACCCATGGATGGCAAACAATGTTCGTTTCTTAAGCAAAGATAATTATGAGGAGGCAAAAGTAATATTCTCTTGTCCCTAATACTTAGTTAGATTTACATTTCTTGGGCAGTATAGGATAATAAGATTCATGCAGAATCTCAAATGGCTTTCTATTCACTATATTTATATACTGACATTAATATTTAGGACATACAGTACTGTGCAAAAGTTGTAGCCACCCTATTTTGTTTAGTACAAAGTTTGTTATAGATTTTTTATTTTATGACTTCTACTTCTTCTATCTCATGTTTCTAGAGTTATGTTGGATAGCTAAATGTAAACATTGAAAGCAGATTTTTTTTTTTTTTTACCTTTTGAATATAATTAATAAAAAAAGCTGAATATTATTCAAAGGGTGAAATAATTTGACAGCTACGTGTGTGGGCTTCTTTCCTTGATAAAAGACCCATGTCCTCTCTCTCTCTCTCCCTCTCTCTCTCTATCTCTCTCGTTCTAACACACACACACACACACACACACACACACACACACACACAAACACACACACACACACACACACATGGATCTTTCTCTATTCTCTTCAGACTTCTCTCTGGGGAGATTCTTGCTGAGAAACAGCTGCTGAGTGTTGAGTGCAGCACCTGTTAGACCTAAACTCTTCCTCTCTCCTTGCACTCGTTCTCTCTCACATCCTTGCTCACCTTGCGCTCACATTACTGACTGACAAAGCGACAGGAGGCCAATCATTTCGTCAGGGACAAGCGTCTTTTGAAGTGAGATTTTTTAAATTTATTTATTTGAATGATCAACTTTATGCAAATGAGTTATGATATAGTAAAGGTACAAAGAGTGTTTGGTGCAAAACTGGAAAAAAAATCAACACTGTGGTCTCATATTTATTTAAAATTTTTTAAATGTTGGAAAATCGACGGTACACACAGACCCATGACGCATGATAAAAGTAGCAGTCAGAGCGTGCTGACTCGAGACACATCTGCAGTGATATCAGTGATTTGTCTATTTCTAGTGAACTCATTACATTTTTCTCTACAACTAAACATTTCTCTCTATTCACTGTCGTTATCTCGTCCAGCTTTGTGAGATGTACACAGCAGGGGGCGCTGTTGTGCCTTTCTATTGTGTGTGTGTGTGTGTGTGTGTGTGTGTGTGTGTGTGTGTGTGTGTGTGTGTGTGTGTGTGTGTGTGTGTGTGTACCTGCAGGATGGTGTGGAGAGCATGTTGGGGTATTCACAGTCTCCGTGTACGCAGTAGTTCTTGTAGTGCTCTGGACAAGGGATGTAAATTCCTCGTGCCACCTCAGACACTTCAGGCTTCTCCTCTACACAACACAACACAACACAACACAACACAACACAATAACAATGTTAGCTAAAATCTCACTCTGTTTCTCTCTCTCCTACTGTGCCTCTCTCTCTCTCTTTCTCTCTCTCTGGCTCAGTCTCCCTCTTTGTCTAACACTTTCTCTCTCTCTCTTTCTCTCTTCTTCGCACTGACTCTTCCTCTCTCTGTCTTGCTGTCTCTAATCTAACTGGATGACGTCCCTCTGTTGGTTCCTTTATAGCAAGCAGTTACACTTCAACACTTTTATTTGGATCAGCACAGATGCCAAAACATCACGATGCAGATTACCATAAAAACGTCTCAGTAAATGTGCAAGAACTCAACCAATTACTGTCAGTCAGCAGCTCGCAGCATATTACACACCCTACAGAGGAAACGTAGAAAATCTATAAAACACACACACACACACACACACACACACACACACACACACACACACACACACACCTGGCAAGTCGGCTCTGGCGTAGTGTCCATCCACGGGTTTGTTTCCTGTTATCATGTCACCTAATGGTTAAAACAAAACAAAAAAAAGTTTTAAGTGTACAAGCTTAAATTGTCAGAGTCATTAAACTGTAATTTAAATTAAATAATTAAAAAAGTCAGCATCTCTGCGGCAGCTGCTGTACACTGGCTGATGTTATTGTGCTCATTAATGGAGTTTTTTTTGCTTAAACTGTACATCTGGCCAACTGTCCCTCCACAGCAGGTGGCCACCGAATAACACAATATGACAACACTTCACAGGTAAATGCGTGTGTGTGTGTGTGTGTTTGTGTGTGTGCGCGTGTGTGTGTAGGCAGCTCCGTCTGTCTCCTTAACCCTCATCTGTTCGGGTCAAAATGACCCATTTTCATTTTTTACTCCACGTGGAACTTTATGTTTTTTGGCTCGATTAACACACAGTCATTTTAGAACATCGTATTTCTATTACATTGATGATGTTCAGGTCATCTTAAGCTGAGTGTGAATAAAAATATCGGATCCCTCTATCGTTGATTGACACTCCCACCTGCGCTGTCAGGACCATTATGTATCTGTTTCCAAAAGCGTTGTTATCAATAAATAACTGAGATGGAGGTAAGGTATACTGGGTTATTTATGATAACTGTTACAACTGTATTGTTAGAAAAACTAAAGAGAGTTGAATGATAGATGGAGGGATGAACAGGTAAAGCATGACATCGCTTGCCTTGACAGTGGCCCAGGAACTTGACCTCGATGCGCTCCTGCCTTTGACAGGAGGCTTCTTTGACTTGGCACGGGTTGTCGTACGAGCGGCCGTCAGACGCACACACCGGGTTGAAGCTTATGTGGGAACAGTCGATGTTGCACACACACCTGTGGACGCACATTCAGATGTACTGCTCACAATTTATCCACAACCAGAGGATTAAAGTGTACTCTGACATTACATTTCAACATATTTTAGACCAGTTCTGGGCTATATCACCAAACCGCACTTTACTATTCGAAATAATATGTAAAACTGTTCGCCACCAGATTTGATGTAGTATTTAGTCTAAAGTGACCAATATGTAAGAATTATTGGCTAAAAAATAAATTATTATAGATGAAATAATCTGTAGTGCCAAAGTGGTTCAGTGTTCCATCATTATAAGTCATGACAGCGTCCCAAACCTCGTCAGTACTTTCACTTTGGTGTCTTTAAACCGTTTTGCTCCAACTTTGGAGGTTTGCTTAGGATCACTGTCCTGCTGGAAGACCCGGTTGCAACCAACGTTCTGGCTGATGTCTTGAGGTGTTGCTTCAGTATATCTAGATAATCTTCCTTCCTCATGGTGCCATCTATTTTCTTAAGTGCACCAGTCCCTTTTCACGCAAAACACCCCCACAACATCATGCTACCACCCCCATGCTTCACAGTTGGGATGGTTTTCTTTGGATTGAAATCCTCAGACTTTTTCCTCCATACATAGCGCTGATCACTATGGCCAAACAGTTACATTTTTATTTCATCTGACCATCTGACCCCCTCAAAAGCTGGTGACCACCTGCAAACTCCAGTCTGACTTTTTCTGTGGCGTAGGGGCTCGTCTTAATGGTGGATGTACAGTACATACTTTGTTACTTGATACCTCTAATGACTTCACCAGTTCCTTTATTGTTGCTTTGGGGTTCAGTTGAACCTTTTGGACCAAATCTCACTCATCCCTGAGATTGAATGTCTTTATTCTAGGTGTACAGTTTGTAAACTTTTGGTGTCAACTGTATTATTTAATATGGGGTAGTATGTGGTTTGGGGAGATGGATAAGTACCAGCAATGTCAAACAGTCCTAAACCTTTATAGTCCAAATAATCCACACAGAGGTAACATGGAATAACCTTCAAACCCCACAACAAAGCCCCTAACAGACACACACACACACACACACACACACACACACACACACACACACACACACACACACACACACACACACACACACATCATGGATTAGAATATTATTAATGGATAAACACCACAGACTCAGACCTGGAGGAAGCTGTCTATAGAGTTTGAGCTGGCAATGACTAAAGAATTCAATATTTCAGAAAGCCGACACACACACCACGCTTTTCTCACCGCCGTCTGTATGAAACGCCAATAAAACGATTCACACACTGCCGCAAACACGTAAAGTTGTGAGACCTTGTTCTTCCGGTGTCTATGATATGTGATATTTGTTCAAGGGCTGGGTGATATGACGACTTGCTATGCTAGTTAGCATGATGTGTATTATGTTTTTCAGAGTGTGTTGCAAGTGTATCTATAATATTGAACCTCTGCTCAGTTTGTGTGTAAATAATTGTTAATATGGTGATGTTTTCTGTGAGGAGAAATTAAGGAAGGAGTCTCCAGTTCCAGTGCTTTGTAATAGTTAGGGATAAAGCTGTACGTGCAGTTTCTCTACATGTTTCGCGGACATTCCGAAACATAAAATGAACAACCCCAATTCCGAAAAAGTTGTGACAGTATAGAAAAAGCAAAAAACAAACAAACAAACAAGAAGAGTCATTTGAGAATTCAGTTCACCCTGTACTATATTGAAAACACATTATTAACACATTATTTGATTTTTCACTTTGTGAAATTAATTTATTTGTGAAAATATACACTCATTTCAAATCTGATGATTGTAACACACTCCAAAAAAGTTGGGACAGTCGACTGTTTACCGCTGTGTAACATCACCTTTTCTTTTAATCCATTATGCACTTCTTCAACTGCCCAACCATACGGGGTCTTCGTTGCCTTATTTTGTGCTTCATAACGTGCCACACATTCTCAGTCAGAGACAGGTCAGGACTGCAGGCAGGCCATGCTAGCACCCGCACTCTCTGCTTACGCAACCATGTGCTTGTAATCCGGGCAGAATGTGGTTTGGTGTTGTCCTGCTCTGGATGGCAGCATATGTTGCTCCAAAATGTGTACATATCTTTCTGCAGTAATGGAGCCCTCACAGATGTGCAAGTTCCTCATGCCATGGGCACTGACACACCCCCATACTATGACAGACGCTGGCTTTTAGACCTGACGCTGATAACAGCTTGCATGGTCCTTTTCCTCTTTGTCCCGGAGAACACGGCGGCTGTTTTGTCCAAAAACTATTAGAAATGTCGACTCCTCGGACCACAAAACACGATTCCACTGTGCTACTGTCCATCTCAGATGAGACTGAGCCCAGAGAAGTGGGCGGAGCTTCTGGACAGTGTTGATGTACGGCTTCTGCTTTGCATAGTAAAGCCTTAACTTGCATCTGTGGATGCAGCATCGAATGGTGTTGACTGACAAAGGTTTACCAAAGTATTCCCGAGCCCATGTCAGGATATCCATTACAGACTCATGATGGATTTTAAGACAGTGACGTCTGAGGGATCGGAGATCACACACATTCAGAAGTGGTTTTCAGCCTCGCCCTTTACGCACCGAGATTTGACTGAATTCCTAGAATCTTTTAATTATATTGTGCACTGTAGAAGGTGAAATGCCCAAAATCCTAGCGATTTGTCTTTGGGGAATGTTGTTCTCAAAGTTTTGGATTATTTGCTGACGGATCTGTTGGCAGATTGTTGATCCTCGACCCATCCTTGCTCTTGAAGGACTAGGCCTTTTTTGGAGGCTCCTTATATACTATGATTGGACGATTGCCTCACCTGTTTCACATCACCTTCTTATTTCAACTCGTCACATCGCTATTAGTCTTAAACTGCCCCTGTCCCAACTTTTTTTTGAACGTGTTGCATGCATCAATTTCAAAATAAATTTGATTAGGTAAAACATCAAATACCTTGTCTTTGACATCAAATACGTTTTTTTTTGTTTAAATACAAGTCAAAGTACTTATTTACATATCACTTCTCTTTGTTTTTATTAGCATTTTCAATACTGTCCCAATTTTTTCAGAAATGGGGTTGTAACTATGAATAGATAAAAATTATTAAAAAAACTATATATAAAAAATAAACAATTCTAATGATTGATAACTGATATCTCCACCTTTGCTTGAGGTTGTGCTCTGGAAAGTAGCCATAGCATTTTAATGCATTAAATGGCATTGTTAAAATGATATAATGTTTATAATTTAAGACAAAAGTATTTAGCATCAAACAGCAGAAAGAACAACTTACAAATGGTTAATATTTCAGCCGTACCACCCACACACCAGCGTCTATAATGTGTATTAGTCATCGGGCCCACTTGTTCTCATGTCGGAATAAAATCCACCACTGTTCGTGTCAATGCCAGTAAACACTGAAGCCTTTGAAAGCCTCAGCTTCCATTTATGAAACTGTTTAGGTTAGCGTTTTCGCAAACACGCTCAAAGAGTACAACAGTAAAATACATAGATCCCCCCCACCCAAACCGCCTGCATTAGCAAGCAATGAAATGAATCCCACTACACAGGGTGTGAAATAATGGCTTCTACACACCACATAGTGCTTTAATGTCCATTATCAGGCCATTTTCGGATTCAGCTAAAGGTGATGTGTCACTTGTAGCTCTGCTGGGTTTTAGAGACTGCATCTACACGACGCAATTTCACCCTGAACGCAATATTTGCTCACATAAAGGGTCGTAACGTAAAAATATTTCGCTGCATAACTCGTGTTAATGGACAGAAGTGGACGTGAATTGGGCAGGATAAAGTGGTGTAATGGAGCTCTGATGAGGTCATCAGCTGAGGGCAGGAGGATTAGCGGAGAGCAGTGGCTTATGAGTTCTGCTGGCTTTGAGGTCCCAACACTTGTTCTGGCGGCTGTTCTTATTCACACAAGCCTTCATTAGTGAGGATGTAATGAGGGGTTGGATGTGTGTGTTAGAGTGTGTGTGTGTAAAAAGAGACTGAGAAAGAGGGCAGGAGAAAGAGTAAGAATCTACGAAGTTATGTGTGTATATACTTCATAATTTTTTTTCTGTGTATCATGCATAGGTCATTCGGCGATTGTGATCATGTACAGTACATGGCATATGCACAGAGATACAGAAGCTTTAGTTTAGTTAGTTTAGCTCAAAATGTGCGATAGTATAGTTTAGAGATGTAATTGAATATGAATACATTCATTACAGAATGATCTGATATGTTCTAAACAGATACAAATACAGATGCCAATTTGTATTTGTACCGATTCATTCATCCTTAGTAACTGCCTGCTCAGGGTTGCCACGTGCACATTTCTAATTTAAACCACTTATGAACGGTTGAGGATGGTGATGTTGAGGAAATGTCCGAGCCAGAATACACACACCATGCTGAAACTGCAGACATTTCTACATCTGTTTCTTTTCCAGTGTTTTCCGGCGTTTCTGGGGACAAACAAAAACTCTTCCAGTTTAAGCCACATCCACTTCTGGTTTAAATCTGAATCCAGGCAGCAAAATTTGGAGCATTAAACAGATATAGATACAGATAATGGCACTGAGTTACACCCCTAGAATAGCTATACTTCTTAAAGGTTTGTTCTATAGTTATACATACCGTATATTATAAATGCACACATATATACTGCAACTATATGGCCGAAAGTTTGTGGGCACACCCATGTACCTGTTGAACATCCCATTCCAGGTTTATTCCCCTTCTGCTGAAGAAGCAGAAGTCATTCCACTAGATTTTGGAGCGTGGCTGTGGGGATTTGTGTTCATTCAGCTACAAGAGCATTAGTGAGGTTAGACACTGGTGTTTGGATGTTGAGGAGGTCTGGGGTGCAGTCGGTGTTCCAGTTCATCCCAAAGGTGTTCAGTGGGGTTGAGGTCAGGGCTCTCGAGTTCTTCCACTCCAACTTTAACACACCATGTCTTCATGGAGCTCGCTTTGTGCACAAGGGCATCGTCATGCTGGAACAGGTCTGGGTCTCTTAGTTCCAGTGGATGCGACAACGTACAAAGACATTCTATACAGTTTTGTGCTTGTGTGCTTCCGTCTTTGTGGCAACAGTTGGTCCGTATATATATTAGGGATGAACCAATCCTATTTTCAGTATGACACTGATATCAGAGCTGCATCAGTGACCACATGGAAGTGTCACACAAGTTCATGGTATAAATTACATCAGTGATATCTAAAATCTGATCCCATACCGATCCAGAGTTCAGGCCCATATACAGTACGTTATATTTAAGCAATAGAGCAGAGAAGGATTGCGTTATTGTGAATAGCATCACGGTTGTGATTTGATTGCAGGCACAAGTCCTGTAGATCATTACAGTTTACACAGTAAAAAAAAAGTAGTTCCATCACAAATGCCTTGTTGCTATGCAAGAAAATAATTATTGTTGAAGGGTTAAAAAAAAACAACAACATTTTGCCAAATCTGTGAACTAGCAGCTTTATTAGCCGGTTCCTCTGCATAACAGCTAATATCATTATGATATTTGGTAGAAAAGCTCCACTTCCCAGTCATGTATTAAATATAAACCAGTGTTCCTTATTCCTTTTTCCATCAAAACCATTTGTCAGGCTACATCACAGCACCCGGCTGATGATTATTTTCCTAAAACAGCATGCCCTGAGTGTTTGATTCCAGTGTGTGTCAGTAGAAGTGGAGCTCATTAATAATGATATTGAAGTTTTTGGTTAATGTAAATTGCAGAATGACCCCTGTACTGAGTCTTATGTAATACAAGTTCATCACTTATGGCACCTACATATAGAATCTATACAGTTTTGTACCGTAATGTGCAGTTTAGGATGTAGAAAGAGATCCAGAGGACCTGCATGCTCAGCACAAATGTCTACAAAAAACGAGTTCACAGAAACCCACCGTCCCTGAACGCTTCTCGTTGAACAGTGCCAACTGACGCTGTAATTATAAACCTGTCATTTTTTTAATATTCTGTACCTCACACAACTCTCATCTAAGCAAAATGGTGGAAGGGTTTTCTAATGTTGAAGACTGGCAAAAATTTGCATAATTCTCATTGACTACAAAAACACGTTCACCCATGAAAACCGACAAAAGCTATTCATTTTATTCCCACTAGCCTGTCAGAAAGTCGACTCGGGTGGATTTGGGCATCTAAAAAAAAAGAAAAAAAAGTGGAAGACAGCTAGTGTAGCAGCAGTGTGAATCAATGCCCATATGCAGCGGAGGTGTAGAGCTACTACTATTGACAACATTAACCCTCTCAGGAGCTGCTGCGTGTCTAGACTACTACGTCCTACGTTTCCTATTAGTTTCACCGTAGTTCCTGAGTAATCAAGTTAGAGGAATTCCTAAGAGGAATAACTGAGTAATAAGCCAGGACAAGTTAGCAATGGTTGTACAAGTCCTAGAAAATCCCTACTGATATATATATAAAGCAGTAGCACAAATTGTAACAGTTTGTACATACTATACATAAGGAATGAAGCACTTAGGAGCATGCTGTTGTAGCAAAATAATCAAGGACAGTGTAGTGTGGTGTGTCCTGACACGAAGCAGAGTCACCGTTCCCACCCCAAATGTCCTGAAGTGTTTTATAACGTTTTATTTATACCACAGTTTACAACTTTTTATTAATTACGAACAGCATGTCTCAGTTTTTATCAGTTTATAGTTATGTTTAATGATGTGGAACGTCCATGAAACAAATCAGTTCCTGTTATCACTTATGTTATAGCTGCTATAAACTGCCATCAGTCTCTTTGTTTCTCTCTTGAAGTTAATAGGACAAAAAAAAAAATTCTGTCCTCTGTTCTGATTTTGGAGAACTTAGTTACCTCTGACTGGTGCAGAGCACTAACACTGCAGACTCCTTACATAAAAGCAAAATAAATATCAACTATCTGCCATACAAGTCCCTGCGAACCAGCAGAACCATTTTGCTATAGAAAATGAATTAGAATAAATTATTCACCAATGTTGTGTGAAAATTAGAAACACTCCACCAAAGACCTTAGGTAATTAATAAAGTGCATAGTATTAGGGGCACTAGGACACTCATTAATATAAAGTGGTGTCATATCGGATTGTAAATGGGCACTTATATAGCGCCTTTTTATCCTTAGCGGTTCCTCAAAGCGCTTTACACTTTTCAACCATTCAGCAATTTACAGCAGCTCACTCATTCACACACACACCAAAGGCAGCAGAGCTTGGGGTTCAGCGTCTTGCCCAAGGACACTACAGCATGTGGGCCGGGGATCGAACCGCCAACTCTATGATTGGTGGACAACCTGCTCTACCACCTGAGCCACAGCAACCCCAGATTGTTCCACTGAAGCTCTGTTAGAGTTGTAAGTGAGAAAAGAAAAAAGATGAATGTCATATAGTCTGATGGCAGAAGTGTAACATGTGGTCTGCGGAACATGTAAATCTGTTAGGAGTCATCCAGATATCTAATGTGAAATACAATCACCAGCCACTTTAATAGGAACACCCTCACCTCTGCTCATTTATCCAATCAGCTGACCATCTTGGGTCAAGAGCTTCAGTTAAAGTTCATATCAAACATCAGAATGAGGAAAAAGTTAACAACATTGGGTTCCACTCCTATCAGTCAAGAAGATGAATCTGAGGCTACAGCAGACACAGCTTCACTGACACTGGATAACTGAAGACTGGAAAAAGACGTCTCTCCAGTTTCAGTGAGTCTGTGCCCACTGTAGCCTCAGATTCTTCTTCTTGGCTGAGTAGAATGATGTGGTCTTCTGCTGTTGTATCCCATTTGCCTCAAGATTCAACGTGTTTGATGCTCACCATGGTTGTAAAGAGTGTGTATTTGAGTTACCGTGGTCTTTCCATCAACTCGAACCAGTCTGGCCATTCTCCTCATTCTCATTCAAATGCTCAGGAGATCAGGAGTTTCTGAAATACTCACAGCAGGCTGATCTGGCACCAACAACCATGCCACGGTTAAAGTCACAGAGATCATATTATTTCCTCATTTTGATGTTTGATGTGAATGTTATCTGAAACTCCTGACCTGCATCGCGCTGCTGCAACATGATTGGATCGGCTGACTGGAAAATTGCATGAATGAGCAGGGGTACAGGTGTTCCTAATAAAGCGGAGGTGTTCCGGTGGCCGTTGAGTGTATATATAAATGTACAGCTGGAAGTCTATAGTATTTTATTTGACTCCGTTTCCCACCACTCTATTTTTATATTGAAGGCATACACAAAAATCAAAGTTGAACTACAGCATAAACGGTTTCAGTTCACACACACACACACACACACACACACACACACACACACACACACACACACACCTACACACACACCTACACACACACGGCTAGGAGACTCTTGCTCTCCAGAGTGACCGTCTGTGGTGGTCATAAAGGATAATGTGTCTGGAGTATTAATATTTAATACTGCCTCTCACTTTCTCGAAACACTAGTGCTACTGCAACTGCACTGCGTCAACAACACTCACTCTCACTCTCTCTCTCCCTCTCTCTCTCTCCCTCTCTCTTTCACACACACACACACACACACACACACACACACACACACACACACACGTGGGCAAGAATATTGGTGCATGTGTTTGAGTGAGACATGGAACATGAAAACTGTCAATGACACATTTTTCTGCGGGGCTTAAATTTCCTTGGTAATTCAGGGTATTTGTGTGGCAGCTTTATCTGTGTTTATGTGTGTATATGTTCAGGTTTGTGTGTGTGTGTGTGTGTGTGTGTGTGTTTTATCTGGTTGAGTGAGGGGATATGTCTTATTGATTTGTAAGAGCCATGTGGTTTCCCTGTTATCTAAACTTCGCCAGCAGGCTTCCTGTTGGTCCACCTGTCCTTTTATAGCCACACACACACACACACACACACACACACACACACACACACACACACACACACACACACACACACACACACACACACACACAACACAACAAAAACAAGAACACACTCTCTCTATCTGACCAATGCCATCTTTGTAAACAAAGTCTGGTTTGTTTTACAAAGTGCTCATTGTGAGGCCCGAGCTGTGTGTGAACAGACATATAAAACATTATTACTGCAGCTTAGAGCATTGATTTCATTTCTAATCCCTCGTTCCATTGTTTCCTGTTGTAATCCTGTCATAGGGCACTCAGAGAGAGAGAGAGAGAGAGAGAGAGAGAGGAGAAAAAAAATGAGGCAGAGATATTACAACACAAAAATAATGAAAGGGTTGAGGCAGATAGACAGAGACAGGCAGAGAGAGAGTGAGAGAGAGAGATACAAGTACGGATGAGAAAAAATGGGCAGATAGAGGACACAAAAACAACTAAAATGATGGAAGGGAGAGAGAAATTGAGAGATTAATAAAGAGAACCTGAGAAAGGATAAGGGAAATGGGCATGAGGATGAGGGAAAAGAGGCAGATAGGGTGAGACGAGGAGAGAGAGAGAGAGAGAGAGAGAGAGAGAGAGAGAGAGAGAGAGAGAGAGAGAGAGAGAGAGAGAGAGAGAGAGAGAGAGAGAGAGAAAGAGAGAGAGAGGCCAGTGTATTGGGAAGCCAATACACAAGAAGAGAAAGAGACACAGTGAGGGAAAGAGAGGGAGGTGAATGAGTCATCCTCAGTTCGAGTGCACTTGAGTGAGCGGGCGGTGTGGGACCATCCCTATGGATCTGGCATAAACGACTGGAATCGGGCTGGAATCACTGAACGAGTGAGAGAAAGACTTAAGGAGGGAGGGACTGTCTCGTTCCGGTGAGGCGTAATATCTCTGCTCTCGCTTGGCGGTTTAATTCTATAACAGTTTAAATCTTAGACAAGGCCAACATGTAATTCCCCTCGGAGAGCTTTGAGCGGAGAGGCTGCTTGGGGGGAAAGGCACGTCTGAAACGAGCCCATTTCCATTACGAATAAATACTCTTCTCCCCTGCTGCTGGTTCGAGAAACAGCTCTACAGAGCCAACATGCTTATCAGAGAACACTCAGAAGTTTCCCTAATGGCCTAATAAAGAGGGGGGTGGGATCCAAACCCATATCCTTGCCTTTCACGAGGCAAAAAAAAAAAAACCTTCAGTGGCTGTGCTGGCATTGATAATGTCAGAATTCATCAGCTGGAATTTTCTATTAAAAAACCTTATTAACTCTAAGCTACTCACTACGGCCTTGAACCTTGTGTGTAAACTGTGAACAGACTTTATCATCACAGAACCAAACGATTAGTTCTTCTGTCAGTCAGAAAACACCAGAATTACCAGAGCTGATAAAATAAGATCCTCTGATTGGCTGTAGTGAGCCCTATTAACACGACAATATGATACTGATATTGTGATAAATGATAGTACGGTACATTTTTCTGAGATATGGCAGCTTCTGTCAGTATTTTGTGGCTGATTAGACGTTAACATTTTGTACTGAATCTTGAAAATGTTACAAATATTTTATTTATCAGTTACAATATGTTTACATATATTTTATTTACTATTTGTCAATTATTTATTTTGTATCACTGTAAATTGTTGCCGTATGGCAACGGTGTGCAATGGTGGAAAGTATCATATAGTTAAAAATAGCACAAAATATATGAGATTACAATTCTGATTATGCATTTTCCAGACTATAAGGTGCAGAATTTATTTACTTTTTTGCCACCTAGTAAGCATGTAAAAGTTCTATCTTCTAGAAAGGAATTACAATTTTAAAAAGTATGTGGACGGATTTACTCACTCAAAATACACACAAAAATTAGATCCAAACATGTCTTGGGTGAAAGATAAAATTCAGAAAATAAGGCTACAACAATTTTTCATACTTTGAAAGTAAAAAAAAAAGTAAATATACTATTAGAGAAGTCGTTTTTTTTTTTTTTTGCGATGTAGGCCTGTTTCAATTCGTGATTGAACATTCCACAGTTCAATTATCGCATTATATTGCCATATGGCAACAATTACATTTTACTATTTAACAAAATACTCAAAATATATAAACTTGTTTAAATGACAAAAATAAATGTTAATCTATTTCAGATAGTGTTTAAATTTTTTCTTTAAGTAGTTTTGCCTAAATATTGAAAAATTTTTCACATTTTGAGAGCACTCCAAGGATGACCTTCACCATGCCATGTGATTGCAGAAAAGGAAGTGCAAACATCACTTCCTGGTCATCTGAAATGGCTTTTTTTTGTTATGTCAATTTTAAAGCCCCCCTTTTCCTGTTACATATGAAAATAGTAGGTTTGTATTATTGCCTATCAAAAAATTAGAGATAAATTAATTGCTGTCATATGGCAACACCATGCAGTAAAGGGTTAAGCTAAATCTTGTAATTCATATTGTGGTATGTAGAAATGCCTTCAAGTATCATGATATGATATTTTAGTCTCATACCACAGCACTGCTGAATTCTCGATTCTGATTGGCTGACAGACGTTCTGAGGTGTGCAATAATTTTTTAGTAAATGCACAGCTAAAGTAGTTCCAGTCAGGTCTTGACCGCATTACAGTTATCACCATATCACTTCGCCAAGTTAACTGAAATAACGGAAAAGTTATCCTACTTTCTGTCAGAGGCAGTCAGGTTTTCCTTTAATATCTGTTGACATTTGATAGATTCCATGATGCCATGTATCCTAACAAAATGTCCAGGTCCTCTGGCAGAAAAACAGCCCCAAAACATTAAAGAGCCACCACCATATTTAACCGTGGGCATGAGGTACTTTTCCATATGGCTGCCTCTCTGTGTGCCCCAAAACCACCTCTGGTGTTTATTACCAAAAAGCTCTATTTTGGTTTCATCTGACCATAGAACCCGATCCCATTTGAAGTTCCAGTAGTGTCTGGCAAACTGAAGACGCTTGAGTTTGTTTTTGGATGAGAGTAGAGGCTTTTCTCTTGAAACCCTTCCAAACAACTTGTGGTGATGTAGGTGACTTCAGATTGTAGTTTTGGAGACTTTCTGACCCCAAGACTCAAATTCTGCAATTCTCCAGCTGTGATCCTTGGAGATGTTTTGGTCACTCGAACCATCCTCTTCACAGTGTGTTGAGACAATATAGACACACGTCCAATTCCAGGTTGATTCATAACATTTCCAGTTGACTGGAACTTCTTAATTATTGCCCTGATGGTGGAAATGGGCATTTTCAATGCTTCTGCTATTTTCTTATAACCACTTCCCATTTTGTGACCTTTTGATCTTTTGCTGCACATCACAGCTATATTGCTTGGTCTTACTCATTGTTATGAATGACTAAGGGAATTTGGCCTATGTGTTACCTCATATTTATACCCCTGTGAAACAGGAAGTCATGGTTGAACAATTTCCTCTTCCTAGTCACCCAGGTATACTAAAAAAAAAGGTAAAATATCAATGGGAATATACTTCAAATATATTTTTCTCATATGAATTCATAGGGGTGCCAATAATTGTAGCATACCTATATTTAACAAAGATTTTTTTTTTTAGATAAACCTGTGTTGTGTTTGCAATTGTTTGATATCCATGAGAGAAGAGTATTTTTGTGATTTTTTTTAACAAAAGATTAAAAGGTTAAACAATAAAGACAATTTTTCACAGCCTTCTTTGCTCATATTTACCAAGGGGGCCGATATTAGTGCAGGACACTGTATATAGAAATGTATATATAGAAATGTTTGTTGAATCAGTTCACAGTGACAAACTCCAAGCTATCTTGGTATCTCTAGTCTCCAAGACACACACATCTTTCATGATTAAAGACCAGAGAAGCAGCGGCGCTCTAAACACATTAGGATCGCTGTGTTAAGATCTAGAAAAGTAGCTCCCGATTGATATGTCAATCCAATTCATTTTGTAATATGAACCATCAAGCTGATCTATTTCCAAGACTGGAGGCTTGAATACAAATCAGCCGGTTTAACTATCAAAATAATTAGTTGTTAAACAAAAAAAGAATAAAAAAAAATGCCACTGACAAGTTTTGTTAGCAAAGGAGAAAGCCTAATGACCTCTACAGGGCTTGATTGTGCTGATTGCCTGCTGTTGCGAGACAAGGGTTCCCTGAGAAACCTGCTGAATATCAATGAGCTCTTGATGATGTAGTGCAATGTTGGCTCCATTAACACAGATGAAACTCTCATTATCTCCATCAATCCTGCATCCCATGGAATACGTTCATCAATCATCCGTCTCACGTCAGTCTTTGAGTTTCAAAGCAGCATTCAGGGACCAGTTGGACACGTTATCAAAAGGAACTATTGAAAAGTAAATTCCCAAAATGATGATATGCTAGAATATCTAGTGCTAGTGTATCTCATCAAAAGATTCAATTCACAGTTATGTTGCATAATTTTTATAACCTTATTTACACATTTGGTGCTATTGGTTGTTTGGTTGTTTAAGTGAACTGGGTGGATACAAAGGCGGCTTTGTTGCAGCAATTTAGGCACAAATGAAATATACTGAAAAGATATGTCATACTCTCTATCCATGATCAAATACATTAATAATACATGTTCAAATTTCACATGATTTGAGACTATATGTAGAGTCAAACATCCTGTCAGGAACTTAAACTGGAAATGTGTGTGCCAGAAATACAAACAAGTCTTTGAGCAAATAAGTGAATACCCTTTTAGTAAATGCTGTTTTGCTGCATCTTTTTATTGGTTGATGATGTACCTTTGCTCCGAACTGCAGTTATTTTTGTCCTCTGGTTTGACCATTGGCTACTTAAGCGCAGTGATTTTATTTGTCAGCCAGCTGCAGACGGCGTGCCCCGCTGTGTCATATCAAATCGGGGGGTTAATGGCAGACTGGAGCAGATTGTCCCGAGTACTTGGAAAACCTGTTGGTGCCCTTGGAGTCCAACTGATCAGACAGATCCATTACTTGGCTTGGTACCTGAGTTGCTTGAGTAAACTTGTCTGCTTGGTGGAAAACCCACCCTTCCAGTCTTTCGTTTTTGCTTGCTAGGGTGCTAGGATGGGGAATGTTCTCTTTAATTTAGCTGCCTTTGCATTAAATGTGAACTGAAATTTGCATATCAAGCATAATCGATCCAAATTGTGAATTTTCTTAACACAAGACTCTATGAAATGTGTAGTCACGTAATATTACAGTTAGCTGCCTTCCAGATGTTTTTAACTTCTAACAGATAGAACACTAGCTTGGCCTATACACATCTTGAACCTTGAATCATAACTATTGTGATATAACCTACAACCGTTACTATTATAGTAAAAAGATTTTTTATTATATAGGTATTGCTTATTTTCTATTATAAACTTTTCTGTATATTAATTATTGGTCAGCTTCTTCATATAATGACATTATGCAATGTCATTGTATTTTCACTTTTAGAACGTTTTATAGTGTTATAACGTGTTGTAGAGGGTGATCTGTAACCAGTCCCTCCAGGATTTCACGATTTTGGGATCGCGGAAATTAACACAAAATCAAGCAAACTCTGCAATATTCGGAGAAGCTAGCAATTTTTCAAAAGTACAGCAGATTTTACACAGATTTGGGCCAAGATGCGTATATGACATCATCACAACGCGCATTCGACCAAAGTCCTCTGCGATTCAAGTGCGTCAAACATAAGTACGGCTAAAAGGTCTCATTTACCAACGAACATCACTGTGAAAGAGCGTGTAAAACTATTTCGCCAATTCAAGTACAAGTACAGTACAACCTCATTTCCATAAAAGTTGGGATTTTTTCTAAAATGCAATAAAAACAAAAATCTGCGATTTGTCGAGTCGCTTGACACTTTAATTAACTGACAAAAGTACAAAGAAAAGATATTCAATGTTTTCACTGACCAACTTAATTGTATTTTGTAAATATAAACAAATTTAGAACTTGGTGCCTTCAACACACTCAAAAAAAAGTTGGGACAGAGGCATGTGTACCGCTGTGTTACATCGCCCTTCCTTTTAATTACACTTTTTAATCATTTGGGAACTGAGGACACTAATTGTTGCAGTTTTGTGGAATTTATGCCCATTCTTACTTGATATTAGACTTCAGCTGCTCAACAGTCCTTGGTCACCATTGTCTGATTCTCCTCTTCATGATGTACCATAGGAGACAGACCTGGACTGCTGGCAGGCCAGTCAAGCACACGCACTCTGTGTCTACGAAGCCATGCTGTTGTAGCACATGCAGAATGAGGCCTGGCATTGTCCTGCTGAAATAACCAGGGACTTCCTGGGAAAAGACGTTGCCTTGATGGCACATATGTCTCTCTAAAATCCCAATATACGCCTCCACATCAATGGTACCTTCACTCATATGCAAGTCACCCATGCCGTGGGCACTGATGCACCCCCATACCATCACAGTTGCTGGCTTTTGTACCTTTCGCTTATAACAGTCTGGTTGGTCTTTTTCATCTTTGGCACAGAGAACTCGACGTCTGTTTTTCCCGAAAACAAGCTGAAACGTGGACTCATCTGACCACAGCACATGTTTCCACTGCCTTTCAGTCCATCTGAGATGAGCTCGGGCCCAGAGAACTCGGCGGCGTTTCTGCATAGAGTTGATGTGTGGCCTCCTCTTTGTGTAATAGAGTTTCGGGTTGCATTTCTGGATGCAGTGGAGGACTGTGTTAAGTGACAACGGTTTTCCGAAGTACTCCCGAGCCCATGTGGTTATATTTATCATAGTAGCATGACGATTTCTCAGGCAATGCCACCAGAGGGCTCGAAGGTCATGCACATTCAACAGTGGTTTCCAGCCTTGCCCTTTACGCAATGAGATTTCTCAAGATTCCCTGAAACTTTTCACAATATTATGCACTGTAGATGGTGAAAGACCTAAATTCGTGCAATCTTGCATAGAGCAATGTTCTTCTTTAACTGACCGACAATTCTCTCACGAAGTTTGGCACAAAGTGGTGAACCATGACCCATCCTAGCTTTTGGTGGATGCTCCTTTTATGCCCAATCCTGATCCCCTCCCCTACTACCAATTAACCTGATCCTCCAAAATGGTGTTACTTGAATATTCTATAAACTTTTCTCTTATTTTGCCTCTGTCCCAACTTTTTTGAGTGTGTTGAAGGCATCGAATTCTAAATTTGTTTAAATTTACAAAATACAATTAAGTTGGTCAGTGAAAACATTGAATATCTTTTCTTTGTACTTTTGTCAATTAATTAAAGAGTTTTGTTTTTTTTGCAGATTTTTATTTTTATTAGTCCCAACTTTTATGGAAACGGGGTTGTAGTTTTCCGCAAAAAAGCACAAAAAACTTTGCAAGTCGCATTGCAAATTTTGAAAAAAAGCTGCAGCAAAATCAAGCATTTTTGGCCACAACTATCACAAAGAAAACTCAGCAAAATCCTGTACGGACTGCATAATTACACCCCATCGGTGTAGTTTGCCCTCAGACAAGCAAATGTAGTGGCTTTGATTACATTCTGGTACTTTGTAAAGCCTTTGAAAGCCAACTGTAACATCAACCCTATCAAGGAAACTAGAGAAAGTCACCACTGTGGCCAAACAAACAGTACACTAACAACTATTGCTCCTAAGACAACATTATTAATCATTCATCTTAAAAATTCTGCAGGATGAAAGTTTGTGAAGTTTTTAAATTTTTTTTTGGACTCACCATACATCCTCTGCATCCACGTCACACTCGGCCCCAAACTGGCAGATATCGCAGGTTGAAGTCTCCTTCTGTCCATTCTCAGCCGAGCCCTCGTTCCCTGCTGAGGCACACACAGAGGACAAGAGGCAATTTCTCAGAATCAAATAAAGTACATGTTATGCATTGGGTAATAATTACCCAGAAATTGATGGTAAGACCTTCACAAGTGAGGTGAAAAAGGACAGAGGGGATATGGCGAGGCACAATTCCAATTCTCTCTTTGTCTCACTCGGTGATCTCAAGCCTGGTCAAAATCCCCCACTGATCTTTTTCTTGCCTCTCTGCTCATTTCATCCTGATGAGTTCTGACTTGTTGCTCAGATGGCGGCTTCCCGTGAGTGGCGGGAGCTTAAGGCCGCTCGCTATCACATATTGGCCCTCATCAGTGGAAGGGGTGGAAAAGCAATCCCACATGCCGTGGAATTTGAATTAGGTTCTCTTCTTGAAGGATCTGCACACCCCTTGCTGATCCTAACCCTCCATTAGAGGTGATATTTTTATTTCTAAGCCTTGTAAAGGAGGGAGAATGAGAGAGAGAAGTAACCTTTGGATGATCATGTCTGGGTCATTGTGCTCTTTTCTGTCACATGTTTGTAAATATGAAGTAAGTAAATATGCCTGTTTTGATGGTAAAGTGCACTTGTTTGGTCTGGAAGAAAGCTAGTTTCTACGTTTACTCTTTTTGAAGTGTTGTGCTTAGTCTTTAAGAGTGTCTGATTATCCATGGCCTGGATTTTGGCCCTGAACCTGGTTCACCTTTGCACAGATGCCTGTAGCACTGATCAGCAGGTTTGATAAATCTTTGCACTCTTTTACTGTTTTTTTATGTGTCATTGGCCTGTTGTTGCTCCTGACCCTGTGCCCGAACACCTGGTTAAACAAAGTTTTCTTCCATCACTTTTGTCTTTCCAAAAGTTATTCTCTGACCCTCTGTTATTGTTTCAGCTCTTGTTGCATCTCCAGGATTTGGCAGAGCAAACACTTTTAGTAAGACCCTGATCATGATCAGGATTATCTGTCACTGTTCGGGTTGTAAACTGAGACTTGTGTGTCGTGATGTCTGTCTGCCGATGAGATGCCGACCCGGGACAAGTCTCCAGCAGGTCACAAGGTCAAAGCAGAAGTGTGCAAAACTACGGAAAGTGGACTCCTCCTATGTCTATAGATGCAGACACTACAAATTTCATACCATCCCTCAACCTAAAGAGGTGCATTTTGAAAAGGAAATCATTTGGAGAATCAGTGGATAAGCATCTCTTCAGGCAGAAACTGATAAGAATGTGATAAGATGCTGATTTAATGTGAGATGTCCATGCGTCCTAACCTGTAATCAGGTTTAGTATCTGGGGAAGGGGCATGAACCTCCATTCTCAAAGGCACAAAAACATTTTTTCTTCAAAATGTGTAATTGCATCGTTTTAAAATTTTTCATTTTTAGTTTTATAATAATACAGGGAGCAGAAGGATCTACAGCCATGAAAATGATACTGAAATAACCACAGGGCTGAAAATACCTCAGATTGTCCTTTCTGGTCAAAAGGGCAAGTATCCATCACCATCACAAGAAAAAGGAGAAAATAAAATAAAGAATGTTTCAAATAACGGACGGTCAATCTCTTCTACCAAATCAAATAACCACAGAAGTGTCATTCCACTCCGCACCACAGTGAAACTATATCGGCCAGGTCCTTGCAGCTGGACTCGAAACTAAACTCTAAATGCTGTATTATTTTATTAGAAACTCGCTGGTAATTGATTTGCAAATAAATGTGATATTGGTATTATTTGGAATGGCTTGATTTTATTTGTTTGTGCTGCACCCTGCTGACAGAAGTGCCATGGCAGAGACGACAGCTGCAGTTTCATCTTGTTTGGGATCGATAAGTCCGTGCAGAACCGTACACGCACGAGCTGCAAGGCTGAACGATCCATTTCAAAGTTAAAGCTCACCGCATCCAGTGCCCTGTCTGACACAAGGGCTGAGCCGCCTTAGGCTTAGTGTCTAATCTACACTTCAGCCTTCGAGCAGAGCTTATTAAAATAGGTACGCTGCTTTTCCCCAAGGGCAGGGCAAATCCCATGGATTGGGGGAATGAGAGAAAAATGAGGGAAGGGAGAAGCTGTAACAATTATCCCCATTTCCTTGCTGCTAGATGGCTGCTCTCTTGGTATTGATCTCTGCTGACCAGAAGCGTGGTCGATCGCCCACCCCCGCTGCTTTCATCCCACACTGCTCCATTTAAGAATTAAGAGTCGAGGGGTTTGCAAAGCCTGCAACTGACAATCTAGGCTATGCTAAGCTGCATTTAACATTTAGGTCAACACTTTTTGATGCTCATTAGAGATTAAAACCTTTCCGTAGATAATTGCTTCTGTGGTTTATATTTAGTAATGACCATACCCATTAAATGTGCAGGACTGGATTTTTTTTTAATGAAATTTCTTTTACGTCTTTTAACCTTAATGATTTATGATGCTTTCAACGTTCCTAATATCAGCACTGATTCTGAGTCATTACTACATTCACACTTTGGTGAGAAAAGAAATGAGAAAAGAGTGGAAATGTTTAGCTGTAAATGACACACAGTACTGAATTTCAAAGGATTCGTCAAGTATATCCGCAAATGTTACTGACTTCCTGTGATGGAAAAGACAGACGTGTTATATATGTGGTGAAACAAAGGACAGCGAGAGCGACACAGAGAGTGAGAGATGATAGACCCTCACAAAATCTGTCACATATGTGATGAATGAGTGTTGCCTATCTGGCAGACACACTGTTTGGGAAAAATGACCTTCATAACAAGAGGGAAAGAAAGAGTGCAGTTTTTGTGTGGACAAATTGCAGCGAAAGCTCTATGCATCACTAAGACAATAACTTGGTTACATTTTTACAATTTGTACATTTTAACTCACGTGCAAGCAAGCCATGCAATGTTCACATTATGCATGCACTTTCAAAATAATGTTCACTCTGTTTGTATTAGCCAAAAAAGGTCATTAAAATGGATTTAATGATAAATACTGCCTCTTTTTCACCAAAAAGCCTAAAAAGGGACATTTTAAACATTCGTACATAAAATACAGAAGCTCTGCGATACATTTGTGTATATGCATGATTTAACTAACAAGACATCACCGCTTATTGTATTGTATATAAAAAAAATCTGCTATGAGAATGTTTAGAGGACACTGATATTAGAGGACTGTTATATCTGCCAAGAAACCCCCTTAACCAGATGCAATACCTGTGATATAGCAGAAGCGAGCAACTGAGCCCTTGATGGACATGGGGGGACAGAGAGTAGAGGGGCAGGCTAGTTTGCACGATCAGTAGACAGGGCAGAACACACAATGCTGACGCAGGCAAGAGGATGGCGTGCCTGCAGATCATGCTTCATTTCTATCTTCCAGTGGAGTGTCACATTCTTAAACTCTGCATTTAAACTGAAGCCTATTTTAACTCTGTTAGGTGCATTAGGTAGAATCTGAGCTCTAGCGATTGTAATGCGAACTACAAAAACATTGGAGTGATTTGATTATTCCTTGACCCCACTTCCCATCCAGCACCCATGTACGTGAAGCCCCGCCTTCCAAATAAGCAAAACTGGGCATATTATCCATTTTTTTTTTTTTTTTTTGCCTTAATGAACATTAACTGGTGACAGATTTAAGCAAAAACCAACATGAAGTGTGTTAGTAAGCTGTACAGCCACCACTAGCCAACAGATCAGCTTCAGTGCACCTATATATCAATTGTACAAGCCTCTGGAACTGTACAGGAGGAATGAAACACTGTTTTTCCTAAAAGATTTTCCTTTAGCTAGTGTTTTGATGATGGTTGTGGAGTCTGTCTAATACATCGCTCCAAAATCCAGAATTTTGTTTTCCACAACGAGGAGCCAGGATCTTAATCAGACACATTGCTTATCTCACTGACCAGATTTTTAATGAATACAATTATGAGCAACATTTACTTAAAGTGAGAGATGAGAGTAGCAGACGAGCGTTTCGTCAAATTATTTTTCGAACCATTGGTGTAAAAGTAAATAAAAAAACCCAAACATTGCCATTATTTCATTCATTTGTCATCTCAAAATAGCGAATTAAAAGCATGAGAGAACAGCCTACATTCTGTGCACCACGTTGCAATTTCATCACCTTGATTTAATGTCACATCGCTTCCTTAATTGTGTTTCTGTCACTGTACTTCTGGTTCATTATGCAAAAGAACAGAATATGCTGGATCAAGTGCTTGTGTTTAAAGTTGTTGGTCTAGACTCTATTAAAAACCATGTCTTGCTAGTCAAAAAAAAAAAAAAAAGTCCTTGGAGGCTTAACTACATGCAGGTGATTTTAATAATGTGAATGGGGAGCCCAGAAAATAGACTTAAGCATGTGCGTAAACCGAATCTAAACACTCTGAATGAAATCTTCTTCTGCAAGTAACTTGGAATAGGTAGAAAATCTCACATGGAGGGGCTTTAATTAAAAAAAAAAAAAAAAAAAAAAAGACCATAAAAAAAAGATTATATCAGTCTAAAAGAAAGTTCAAGGTTTCATGCGACCTTTCAAGCAGAAAATTTATTTCAAATGAATTTTACAAAAAACTTTAAGAGCTTCCTCAACTCTTGAAAAACTTCAAGGATGCCACCAGCACTCCAATCTGGCTCTCACAGCTAATTCCCCAGCACAGACGAGTCATTAAACCTCCTTCTTGACCCAGTCAGGGCACCACAAGTGGCCCAGTCCCACTAGATACAGCATTCTAGGAAACCACTTTTTTCCCACCACTTTGCCTCATTTCCTATCCACACCTGACACACCATGAGAATGTCGCCAATAATCCATTTGCACATGTAATTACAGCAATCGGCTGACAAGAGAGCCACTGAGCGAGGGTGTCTCATTTCGTGGAGTGCTCCCAAGGCCCATTTCTTCATTGGCTGGTGGCTCTTGTGGAGTGCTCCAAAATGGCAGACAACCCCCCAACAAAAAAAAAGGAACACTCAGAGCCTGGAGAGGAGGTTGAAATTGGGATATCATCCTCAAATGGATTAGAGTAGGAGAACAAGGAGAAATTAAATTCTCGTTTCGGTTCCAACGTGGACCAGATCGGATTGGCTGATTAAATTTGAAACCGATGCAAAGCATACTGTTGGGTGTAAGGAGGAAAGTGGCAGAAACCGATTCTGTATGCATGATCACAATTCTTTTGTACGGTACAACAAAGATGCATTATAAAAAAAAAAGATTATGGATTTGCTGGTATTCAAACTTAGTAACACTTTATAACTTAAAATTTAGTTGCATCACCCCCCAGATAGAGTACTTTTAATTTATGTTAGGAGTTCATGTTATTTACTTGTTTTATAGTTGTGTTATCAATTGTAATGGACACAAATAGTTGGTTAATTTAGTGCTTACGTCCAGACACTTAAAAATAAAAACGTCTATAGCTTATTTGACATAAAAACGTCACTCCATGCCCCGTGATGGACTGGCATCCCATCTGGAGTGAATTCTCCTGGGATTGGCTCCAGATACACCACGACCCTGCTGAATCCACACTTGGCCGATGAAATCATTAAGTTAGGGCCAGTTATGTTCACAACTCAGCACACTGGGAAGAGCTTAGTATTAGATGTAAAAATGTGCAAGAAAATAAAGAGTTGAGCAGAAGGCAAGGGAAGAAGGGTGATGCACAGAGACAGAGAAACGGACTGAATCCAAAAAAAGTCAACATGAGAAGAATGCCTTGGGGAGAGGGTGATGCTCAGAGATGAAAGACTCTGGACATCTGAGCAAAAGGCATAGAGAGAGAGAAACACCATCCCCAGCACCTAGCGGTCGATGGCTAGTCAATAAAGTGTCACTTTCTGCAGGCTAAGAATGGAGAACTGGGGTTTTATTGGAGGAATTGGAGTGCGGTTGAGGCTGTACTGAATGTACGCCATTAGCGGCTGCAGTGCTTGGCGTCTCGCCCTCTCGACGCCCCGTTCTCTCCCTGAAGTTCTCACATTAGCCTTTCTTTGCCCTGAAGGGGGAGGTGGAACATCGCTGATTCCTGTTTTATACCAGGTTTTATGGACTTGAACACACACTGCTATCAAAAGGTCAATGAACAATGAGAGCCAGCGAAACAGAAGGAATAAAATCGGAGAAGCTCCTGAGACTTTATTTTTTATTAGGTTACAGAACTCGAGTGTTTAGCCAACTGCAATTACTTTTCCAATCCCTGTAGAGGTCAGAAGCTGTTCTGCTTTAACGCAATATATTGCAGGTGGCATCAACTTATGCCTCATCACAACTGGTCTAAACTTGTCTCAGTAAACTTTTGTAAGAAATATAATGATTCGGTAGGATTTCATATAAGTTATAAGAAGAGGTACACCTGCTTTATATCCCCTTAGTCCTGTTCCCTTAGTGACATGTTACCCGGTCCATGCTTCCTCCATCACACCACTAGTAACGGCATCAAAGGCTTATTTGGATTTGTATGCACAGAAACCATAATTTATTAGTTCTCTCCACCCCCAAACAGCATCAATCCCTCTTTCAGTTACTGGACAGATCCTCCTTGGCTTTTCCAGCAGAAGTCTCGGAGTTGACCCGGAATAAAGCAAACCGTTCCAGCACTGTGTGTGCCAGTCTTTGCTACTGAGCTCTTCTAATCCTTCTGGCACTGCACTCTTCCTGCTGGCTGAGCTTTAGGAAAGGTCCAAGTCAGCAGCACTGGGCTAGCAATTGAGAACACCAGAGCTAGATGCTAAAGACAAATCCTCTCTGGTAAAGCCAGAGACTGAAGGTCCTTAACAGCTAAGCTTGGATATATTAACCTCCAAATTTTCTCAAATGGATGGATTTTAAAATGTTTTAAAGACACCAAATCAATGAAATATTGAGACAATCAATAAGGAAAGGAAAAGACTGCAAAGCATTAACATTTTAGTGCTCATTCCCTTTAACATAGCATCTTACCGAGTTCATTCAACTTTTTAATGATTATTCTACCTTTTTTTTGGAGTTTTTGGAGGATTGGGGTGGGTTGTATTCTACACTGTATTTTCATTATACATGAAATGCAAAACAAACCTGAACATGTGAAGAAAGAAATGCTTCATTTCCACCAAACTGAGTAGATCGACACGGCTTGGTTACAAATCCAAGTACAAGACTATCTATATCCACACAGGATGTGTGTCAGTTTTCCATCAGTCAACATCAGTCTTACATTATATGTAAGAGTAGTTACCATGTTGTACCTAGTGATACTACTCAAAATTAAGCTGCCAGTCTCTCTTATAGGCTTCCATTGAGCACGAGACACAGAGCCATTTTGGATTTGCCCTAACTAGAAGATGGAGAATTTTGCTTGGATCACAAGTAAGAACATTCCTTTAAGTAAATAAATAAATATGGTTTTTGAAAAGAGTATGAAGATTTGGCAGACAGTCACAACGCTACTGAAAACTCTTGTGCTGGTACAGAAGTGACTTCAGCCAGAGGATGATTTTATCAAGACTGCATCTCTCCTGTTTTTCCTATGCTTCACCCATGTGGCTCGGATCACCTGGTACCTGGGCAAGAAAAGGTATCCAAATTCAGCACTGGTACTTAAGTTCAGCATGGTTCGGCTAGCGGGGCCCTGGTACAGAGTGACAACATGTGGGCTCCAGTGTAAAAGCATGAAAAAACTTCCTCAGTATGGGCCATACTGGTGCAGCCAATATGTATTTTCTCTTTTTAAAAAAGAAAAAGGTTTCATATGTTTGCCCAAGTCAGAAGAAATTCTTGTGTAGTTTCACATACAGTAGCTAAATCCTAAACAAGAGCCTTGGACACTCTCTACGGGATAATTACTGTAGAAATATGTAATAACACTGAAAAATAAGTGGTGACTTAAGAACTTGGTGGTGAAAGTTATACGCTCCTTTTAAACAGACCTCACAGTCTGTTTATTAGAACATATTTCTGTCAGTAGAAGACATTTCAGAGATTTGAAACAGTGGCCTTTAACATTGTGGGCCCAAAGGAACCGTTCAGCAAATAAAGTGTTAGTACACTATACAAACAAATACCTCACTTGTAGGCATGTGGATTTTTCTTGCAACAGTTCTACAGTCAAACTCACTTGAGTGAGGAGAGTTGTTATATTATTCAAACATAATATTACATGGCAGGTTATACCTTACGTTTACCCTGGTGGTAAAATTCACTCCATAAAGAAATAACAGCGAAATATGTAATTTAACACAACACAGTCATGTCCAATCAAATGGAAAGTTTTGAAATGAGATGTAGCTCCAAACAGTGCCGATCTTGGAAATGCATTCATTTTAATTGGGTGTTGGTGCAAACCTGCACAAGTCAGCAGTAAAAAGAAACAAGAGCAAGGTGCCTAAGGCGGTACCAAGCAACTGGCCGGTTTGGATTGATCTCAGAATAACAAGTCCAGTCCTTCCTGAATGCTCCTGACCAAACTCAGCTGGTTGTTAGTTTCAGCACCACAGCCTCGTCCGCTGCGAGAAACCGGCCTGCGAGTAAAAACTCAGGTCCTTTCGCTGTATAAACAAACATTCACCAGCCCAGTAGAGCTCCTCTTTGCTCCTCTATGCACTCTTTTCTCCCACTAATACACAAACCACCGACCCCGAGGGAGTTTGCAGACAGATCCCAGGGTAAATGAGCCTTTCAGCAGTCAAAGCTCTGTATATAAACAAACAAGCTCCTCAGATGTTTACATTTCAAAACACTGTGCCTCCTACCTCGAGGGACTTCAGTCTACGCTCGCTACAGTAATTTGGAAGATTCAGGGTTGTGGGTACTCCAGATTTTTATACACATGTGGTTTGATGCTTTACTGTGTGTGAGGTACACAAATATGTGGCACACAACACTAAATTAGGGACCACAATCACAAAAAAATCTAACATGAAATAAAAACACTTCTTGAAATCTATTCAGAGTAACTTTTACCAATCAATCAGAAGTAAGCAAAGAGGAATGATAAATTCACCTCATGATAGAGTCTCATCGAAACTGGGCAGTTGAAGCCTGGAAAAAGACCAGGCAAAGTTTTTGCTATCTCTGAAACCTCTTCTTCCTGTTCCTGGCTGATACGTCTGAAATCTGATTTGGTCTTCTGCTGCTGTAGCTCATCTGCCTCAAGGGTTGACGTGTGGTGCATTTTGAGATGCTTTTCTGCTCACCACGGTTGTAAAGAGTGGTTATTTGAACTAAACAAGGCGTAGCCCTTCTGTCAGCTGAATCAGTCTGGCCATTCTCCTCGGACCTCCGTCATCAACAAGGCGTTTTGTTCTGCAGAACTGCCACTCACTGGATATTTTTTATTTGTTTTTTTCCCCTGCACTATTCTTTGTAAACTCTAGAGATTATTGTGTAGGAACATCTCAGGAGATCAGCAGTTTCTGAAATACTCACACCAGCCTGTCTGGCAACAACAACCATGCCACTGTTAAAGTCACTGAGATCACATTTTCTCCCCATTCTCATGTTTGATGTGAACATTAACTGAAGCTCTTGACCTGTATCTGCATTACACATTGTGTTGCTGCCACTTGATTAGCTGCACGATGACTGCATGACTTAGCAGGTGTACAGGTGTACAAGGATGCCGCATGATGAAGAGTATTGTTTGATGTAAAACATGACTTGGAGAAGATTGAGATATAAACAGGTCACCTGTGCTGCATAGATGTACAGTATTTTCCTTTGGGCAAGTAGCAGAGAGTGAAAACTTTGAACACATAGTCACACACATAGTCACACACATAGTCACACACATAGTCACACACATAGTCGAGAAGATATGCTTTTAAAACATGTTGCCATTAATTAGACATTAATTAAATGATATTGTTATTCAATGACAGTATCCATTGTGGACATTACTACAGGTTTAGGAGATGCTCAGATGTGTTTGTTTTAATGCTAAAATAATTACTGAAATGTAAAAGTAGTCCTAAGACTAAGACTTCTTGATAAATACTTCTATTTCGACAGTAAATGAATGATTGTTGTATACTTTGAACGAGAAAACAGTTTTTTTTTAGCAGACACTGTGCATGACCTTGTTGATACGGAGTGTGTTTACAGTAGAGAGACGGTGAAAGCTTATCATAGCTTGGATTCTTACAATTACTTTCTTAGCGGAATGGAGGGAAATATTTGCTCTGAGTTGTTAACGGTGAATTTGGAGCAAAATCAAATGCAGTCTAAGATGTGCACAGCATGGTTCATTGCTAAGAAGGAGAAGTTGCAGTTAGCTTTCTTGCTTGGCAAATAAATGCATTACACAAATGAGTGTTCATCTGACACTGGTATTAACCTCTGGTTTAAAATGCCTGTTAGACCCCTGATATGTTTGTACAACGTGTCACTTTTAAGTATATAATATTTCATATAAGTTGAGATAAGATTTGTGCTCCAGGTCCTGGAGTTAGTGGCTATCCAGCCGTCTCTATTCCCTGCAGTAATCCAGTAAAAAGTTTCACAATGCTTTGTTTTTGGAAATCGATACACGTTTATTTCTGAAAGCAAGTTTGTTCCTGGCATGAGGGAATATTCAACCACTGAATGGCATGGTCCGAAATTTAATTTGGACGTCCTGCCATTAAATCAGGTGCACCGAGTGTGGTTCTTTGCTTGTGTAGAATGATGATTTCTGGGGATGTTCTAGGAATCACATCACTTCCTGTGCTTATGAATATCCACTTGAAATGTCTTGAATATCCGTTTGAAATGACCTCACCTGACCTTTACTTCACTGCTTTCTTTTCAAATACTGTCACACATGATGCTGTGATCGCTTATATAAAAACGCGATCTGGTGACAACTGATAAACGGCTATGAATAGATAGCACTGTCCTCTAACTTATATTTTTTCGCTTCTTCACCCATCCTATATGTCAGACCCCTCTTCTTTTTTGTCTCTGTCTCTTGACCTTGAGTCCATTTTGCCTCATACGAGCCTTGCCAATCAAAATGGCACCTGTCTCTCTCCGGCAGTTATCTAGGCATAAACCTTCCATTACTGCAGAGGGCTCATCTTTATATGCCTGGCGCAGTCCGTGCTCCTCTCCCTGCCCTCTCCAACCTGCCCAAGTCATTATTTTATATTTCCTAAAATATAATAGAAATCCTCTTCTGGCCCAAGGGTAACCCATATTAATACAGTACGTCCCTTTCTGAGCAGCAGAAGGCTCAGGCACACTGCGACCCATTGCTCTCTCGCTTTTGTTTCATTTCATTCAGATCCCACCACGTCTGACAGATTTACATTTCATCAATGCTGGCCCCGACTATATTAATAACTCTAGAGGTATTTGATGAACTTGGGGAAGAATAGCAAATGAGCTGATGCCGACATGAAACGACTGTGTTTTTCCCTCTCATTGGGTCTTCATCTGCTCTGTCTCTGAAGCGAAGGGATGTCTGAGGGGCCACATATGTGATAACTACGGAAGAGATTATGAAGTAATTTTCAAAGCGATTAAAAAAAAAAAATGTTGAGTAAAGACAAAAAAAAAATCCTTTCATTTTAATTCCTTTCTTTCTGGTAGTGCATTGATCTAAAACCTGTGCACGAATCCACTAAGTGCTTTTGTCAAGGTGCCATCTCCATTGAGCAAAGTGAGGATTGATTTAAATAAAAACAGCTTTGCATCTGGATTGCGTAATTCTCTCATGCTCTGAACATACAGCGATAAGATGCAGCCCAGAGCACCGTGTAAATAAATATATAAATATTCTCTGACTCACTTTTTCCAGTTCCCTCTGATCTGCTTTATACTGTAGTCTGTTAAGTACTGAGCATTAAAAATCTAATTTCCCACCAAAAAAACCCCCAAAAACAACACAGTGGAGCAAGAGAGCAAGATGCATAACGATCTTAATGATTTTACTCCGAAGACTACATACTGCTGTCACATTTTGCATTAATAACATTATTTTTATCTGTACAAGGTGAAACATCTGCTTTTCAATTTTATAGTTTATAATTTAAGGATTACTTTATATTAAATATATAAATATATTATATTTATATGTCTAGACAACGTTTTTAAACTATTAGCTACTATATTGGTATTCCAGATAAACTGGAACCTTGGTGTTCCAGTTTTCAAATGTTTTAAATACTAATACCTCCAGTCTTGTGTGGTAATAAACATAGACAGCCTGTGGCATATATATATATATATATATATATATATATATATATATATATATATATATATATATATATATATATATATATATATATATATATATAATATATTTATATATATTTTGCTCATAACATTTGACCATTCCAGGCCTTCTATATCATCGTAGCTGAAATGGTGAGATTAGATTACCCACTGTCTCGAACCCCTAACCTCGTTTCCATGGTGATCGAGCGAGCAGGAAAGTCCGTGCCGGAGGAGCTGGCGAGGCTAACTGTCGTCGCCCTGGGGGGAGGGGGGGTTGGGGTGAGGTCATTAATTCTCCCTGGTAACAGTAGGCGAGGGCGTTTTTATAACGGTCTGAGACCAGACGCAACGGCTGCTTAATGGGAAGACCAGATATGTTTCAACCGCAGCGGCCCAGACGGAAACAGGTAAATAAATAAATACGTTTATAAAACTAACAGCTCACAGTACAAATAATGGCTCCGCACAAGGCTCTCCCTCAGTAATTGGCTCCTGTGTGCAACTCTGTATCGATTATAGAAAATCTAACAACATTAAATAATAATTGGTCCTTGCTATGGAACCCTGGCTGGAACAGTAAACGGGTTCTGCCGTACAGTAATTAGGATTAATGAAGTGCCGGTGAATCCATAGAGGTGCATCACTGCAGGCTGCCGCGATACAACGATTAATCACTGCAATTAGACTATGACACTGTTTACAATAATGTAACAACTGCCTTTTGATTATTTAACAGACATCCATGTGCAGATGAGAAAGAAATGATGGGAAAGCTCATGAGGACAAAAAAAAAAAAAAAACTAGGCAAAAATGGAAATGACTGCCCTATAAACTGAAATAATGAGGTTATTCCACCTCGTGTAGTGTCTCAGGTAAGTGTCTTTAAAGTTCTGGACTGTAATTAAAACCACCAAACAGTGTTTTAATGAGAGAGCGAGAGACAATGCGTTCAGCATAATGAAGTAGCTCATTATCGTTTACTCCCTTCCGTAGTCTCGTTCGCTCTGGTTGGTTGACCCAGTCTTCCTGACCAAAGACTTTTACAAAGAGTCTTTGGTGAGGTTTGTGTTAACTTGTATTTATGTAAAATGTGTTGCTCTATCATTCTTCTCTTTATTGAGCTTCGTTTATGATCATTAACAGTCACTGTGTACTTTTCTCAGGACGCTCATGTTCTCGCAGCCCTTTTAAACAGGTTTGGAGACGGAGGTTACAAATACATGACCCTTGGGCTTTATTCAAGGCTTTGCATTAAATGTGGTTTAGCCTGCAGGCCCTAGTGAATTAAAAAATATAGGTGTAAGAAAACAACAAACAACATTTCTAGTAGGGTTGTCAAAAGTACCGGTACTTCGGTACCAAGTCGGTACTAAAAAAACAAAAAGTTGATGGTACCAGATTTTCACAAGTACTGGCAGTACCGAGTACCGGGTCAAACTGATGTGCTGTCTGACAGGTAGTCAGTGGGGAACTTTTCACAGGTGCACCGTGCAGTTATGGTAGCGGTTGCATTATGGATGTTGTAGCATAGTTTAATTCAAGTGTAGGATTGCAAAAAACATCCTCGTTTTTGTTTACTTAATAGTTAGCATACGCGTGTGTAACGCTGATACGGTCATGTGTCCTTATTAACCATTTAATTCTTTTAAAAACATCCACGGCCCGCCGGTGGACCGCCGCGTTGTTAAGTGTAAAACTATGCTGTACACAGCTGCTGTGTTTATGTAGATACTCATGCGATTATATCTTTGGAAAGATAAGATTCTTGTGCTTCGATTGATACAAACCAACACTTACAAAACTGAGGCAATTCACCTATGAAGCCTCATAATAATCCACTGATCCATAAAATCCTGACGAAAACAGTCTTGTTACACTGGCAAAGGTCCAAACCATCCAATTAAGTAAAAATATTGAGTCCAAAACACATTATTACATCAATAAATACCCACGGACTATTGCTGAGTCATTTCAAATTATAGACAGATGTGCCTAATCTTTCAGGTTTTCTCTGTTATAACTCCGGTTCACTTTCAGCACTTCAATTTAAAAGTCCGTGTGTAAAGATGTCTAACGAGCGGCAAGTGTTTCATTTCAGAAACTTTTTACAACGTTTGTATTTTTTTCTTGTAATTTATTTAGTTATTATTTACTTGAAGGGAAAAAACCTAAGGTCAAAACTTAAAGCATTTTTCAGAAATACTTGAAATATACATATACATTTGTTTTAATTTATTTTTTTTATTTAATGAAGTGTGTGTCGTTCAATTAAGGCATATTTTTGTGTTTTGCATGCTTGTAATTATTTTGTTTATTTATTTTTAGACCTTTAATTACTTGTGGGAAAAAAAATTGTAACACCTTGAAATACTTGAGGTATACAAAATGGCATTGTTTTTTTAAAGGGGTCATATCATGATTTTTAAACGTTTTTAAACGTTAATTATTTTGTTTATTGGGTGTAATAAAATAGGTTAACATGCTTTCATGTTCAAAAAACACATTATTTGTCAAATAGTATACATTATTGCAGTGCCTCTATTCCCAGGCTGCCTGAAACACTCTGATTCCTTCCGAAAAGCCCAGAGTGCTCTGATTGGCCAGCTGACTCATTGCGTTGTGATTGGCTGAAAGCCTCACAAGTGTGTCAGAAATGTAACGACTTGAGCAGAACGTTTCACAGCGGTAAGTTTTTATTTTATAACTCTGTTACCTTTCAGATACGATTGTGTGTATCCTGCCTTGTACTCTCCCAGGTTCAGGAAGCTCCTCCGTAAAATGCGCTGTGCACAAGCAAACGTTCGGGTTGTAGTGCTCAGGAACAGCGTTATAAATAAACAGTAACCACTGATTTCGTCCGAAGTCTAAACAAAGAGGTTTTGCTTTAGCACAGAAACACACAGCGTCTCCATTACATGGCGCCTGAATTCACTGAAGCCTCGCCTTCTTTCTTCGTGGCTGCCTTTGGGCGGGATTATGCTGATGGTGCACTTTGTGACGTAGAGAAATTACGGAAGTAAATCTGGACTTTGAACGAGGCGTTTCGGGCAGGTCTGGAGCAGTGCTCTCTGTTAGATAAAATAAATCCCTTTGGGGGAGACTATGAGCTTTGGGACTTTGCAGAGCTTATACATGCACAAACAGATACATTACACACCCAAATTTGGTACAGAGTACCGTGGAATTTTACTGATATTGGTACCGACTACTGAAATTTTGGTACTGTGACAACCCTAATTTCTAGGGGAGGATAAAGTGTATTGTCCTTAATGCAAATTTTGTCTCAACAGTAGATTTAGATTAGGGAGGCACAGAAGGTGAGTGTGGTGGTACACCTCCCACCGCAGAAAGCCAGGGGGACCAGGTGGCCACAGTTGCAGCCTGCTAGTAGGCCCGATCTAAGAATGATCACTATTGCCAAGCAGGCAAAGAAGGCGCAGTCCTGAGGGTGGTATCAGGGGACATGAGGTTGTTAGGGCAGTTAGCTCCCAGTATTACTCTAATTTTACTAATTCTAACTCTAATATTACTCAGTTCTGAGCTCGACCCCCCTGGTTCAGAGGTGTGCTCACCACAGTAGTCAGCACAGAGCAGAGCCCGACGTTAGCGCAGGAAGTAAGATCCCTCTTGGACAAAGGGGCCATAGAACATGTACCCCTTCCTATGAGGGAGGGAGGCTTTTACAGCCATATTTCCTGCTCCACAAAAAAAGATGGGAGTATGCGGCCAATTTTAGATCTGCGTCATCTGACCCATACTCTTCGGACATACAGGTTCAAGATGTTGACACTCAAATTTATCGATCCACAGATTCAGTTCAAGGACTAGTTTGTGACGATAGATCTAAAAGATGCATATTTCCACACAGAAATATTGCCAAGTCACAGGAAGTTCCTGAGGTTCACGTTTGGAGGCAACGTGTACCAATATCGGGTTCTTCCCTTCAGTCTAGCTTTATCCCCTCGCACCTTCACGAAGTGCATGGATGACTCTGGCTCCCTTGCGACTCCAGGGCATCCATGTACTAAATTACCTGGACGACTGGTTAATTCTAGCGTGATCCAGGGAGTTGGCGATTCCAACATCGAGAGGTTGAACCCCAGGTTGAACCCCAAGAAAAGCATGCTTTCCTCCAGTTATTTCTTCCTCAGTTGAGAGGTCACCATGTGTTAGTTATGACAGACAATACAGTGATGGTTTCATATATCAACCACCAGGGATGGATACGTTCGTGCCCCCTGTTCAGGCAGGCACAACTTCTACTTCTCTGGGCAGAGAGAAAGTTTTTCAGTGCAATGTACATTCTGGGCAACTGGAATGTGGGAGCAGACATCCTGTCAAGGCAGAGGCAGCGGCCCGGGGATTGGAGGCTCCATCCACAAGTGGTAGAGTCCATATGGCGGTGGTTCAGCCAAGCGGAGGCGGATGTGTTCGCCTCCGAGGAGACGACACACTGCCCGCTGTGGTTCGCCTTCACTCCCCCTGCACCATTAGGGGTGGACGCCATGGTACACACGTGGCTGAGGTCACATCTGTACACCTTTCCCTCGATCGCTCTGCTCCCACAGGCTCTAGCAAAAGTTCGCCAAGATCGTGCTACGTATGCTCCCAGTAGCACCAGATTGGCCAGCTTGAATTTAGTTTAATTTAGATAATATCGCTGCTGGACAGCACTCACTGGGAGATTACCGTTCGAAGGGATCTATTGTTTCAAGCCAGGGGGTTGATTTATCACCCTCGGCCGGAACTATGGAAACTGTGGTCTGGCCCCTAAGGGGCACCAGCTCATAGATTCTGGTCTCTCAAATGATCTTCTAGAGACCATGTTAAATGCTAGAGCACCATCCACGAGAAAATGGTATGCATTCAAGTGGCGACTTTTTTATCGTGGTGTGAGGAACACCAGTGAGACCCTGCGCAATAGCTACAGTCCTGGAATTCTTACAGGAACATTTCTCAGCAGGAACAGGGATACATGCGTAACCCAGATTTTATTTAACAGAAAAAGAAAGAATGGGCAAAACGTGGCCAAACAATCTGTCAATTACAGACATACTGTATGAAGAGGAATGAGGTTAGAACGGAAATGAGATTTCAAAAGCTGCCCAGGTTGAAGGCAGTTATGAAGACATAGAGAAGATAGATGAGTTATTAGAGAAATAAATATATATATATATATATCTCACATTCAGAAACACAATTTCACACTATTTTTGTGTACTTGTGATAATAAAGGAACCTGTAAAACCTTCTTCATTTTCTCCTGCGGGGATACAGAATTTTGCACTCAGCTGCATATTTCAATTGATGCGAAACACTGACCTATCTACATTAAATGATGTATCATGCCATAAACAATCGTTTAACTGTGACATAAAAAGGCCTGACTATATATGAATCCCACATGGATTAATGTAAATGTAGTGCAGGTCTTTAAAGTCATGCTGCATACCTCCAGCAGTTAAAGTGATAAACACAGTGAAACACATTGGCCCATGGATTTTCATTTTCATAACAAAGAATAATTGCGTGAATTATTTCACGGACAAAGCAGCAGGAGAACACCATGTAAAAGAAGCTTGTGTATGCCGTAAATGTTTGTGGTAGCTGCGGATAGTTTGGATTTCAAAGAGACCCCTGGAAGAATAAAGTGAACCTGAAACTGAAGAATAAAGCCGACTGGACGCGGTGAGACACGCTGAAAATGTGTTCAAAATACGCTATGAATAAATGAATAAGAGTTTAGACATGAGTGTGCATTATGTTAATAAGGTAAATGTGAATGAAAACCTTTTCAAAGGTTCTGTTAAAAGGCTGTCAGGACTGGATGTGTGAACGTGCAGTATTCAATACGACACTGACCTTGCTGTTGTAAAATTCAGATTAATTCAACTCATTATTAAGACTTAGTCACTGGTAAAATTTGGCTTCAACTGGCAGAATTGGACTTCTACAGCTTATAATACATCTCTTAAGGACTTGTTCCTTTGCGCAAAAGTATTCAGGTTTAGTAAATCACATTACAGGTGTAAAATCAACTGATTTACAAAAACACTGCCCCGTATTTTCCACGTTCATGCAAAGCCACGTCAACTTGCACATTTTTACACACTCAAACCTGTAGTACATCAGGACGTCAAAGTGTGCAACTCAAACACGACTGCTTACAACTTACACAGTTTCAAAGTGTAGGACACTAAAGTCCATAAAGCACTGCAGTGACTGGGTAAGTGTTATCTGTGTAGTCAAACTGTAGTCAGTGTTCTGTGATTTCCACGTCGTCATAGTACGACTCTTTCCGATTTCCTTATCACAGTATACACATCACTTTACACTATACACTACTTTGCTTCTAAAACTGGACACGGCACTACAGGCTACAGTTACCCAGTGTGCATTATTATCCAGCAGTCCCACAGACGGATGTGTGTGAGTGTTGGAAATCCCTGAGGGGGCCTTGGTGATCTGTGTGTGCTTTTCTGTAAAGTGTTCAATAGGCTTCCGCGGCTTCCCACAAGATTTATCTCCAACCATTAAAATACATTTGATTTTTATCACACCAAACTACTGCTGTGCTTTCCTAATTCTCTTTCTCTCTGCTTCTACCTTCACCTCCCTGTCTTTTATCATTCCACATCTCTTCCTGCGCCTCTGCCGCTATCGTTCGCCTTATCGACTTCCCCCCAGCTGTCTCTCTCACTCCCTCTTTCTCTTCCCGCCCGGTTTATTGACGCTTGTCCGGTCTTATCACTTTTCTTTTGTCTAGCTGTCCATTTTTCTCCTCTCCCCTGCTTCGTTATTCTCAATTTGTCTCGCAGCTCAATCTTGTCTGTCAATGTGAGGAAACATCTATTTTCCAACCCAAGTTAAATGTGATTTAACGTTCAGAAACTGACCCACTAAACACAAAAGCAAATTATAGTACACAAACTAATGAAGCTCCACCTCATGGAAACCACTTATGTGCCATCTTATACAACAGTTAGTTCTGCTCCACTAATTTGATCGGACGTTCCAAGAGTGCTTATATTTACTATAACCGCACTGGGATGATCACTGCGTGTATAGCACTCTGCTAGTCTGTGTTCGCCACGTAAAATTCCTCTTCCTAGTTGAAACAGTTACTCCAGTAGAGTTAGTGACGTCTTCAGCGAACATGGCAAAAGATCCGTGCTGATACTCAGTATAACCGCACTCTTGCTCGTGTGATATTGCTTAAATAATAAGAAATACAACAGATTTAATGTGTGTAATCTTTAACTGACTTCTGTAATACTCTCTTCTTAGACAAGTCTGCATGTGTTTATTGGATAATCAAATTCAAAAATCAAATATGATCCAGTACAACTGTTTTTTTTAAAATTAAAACTCCAGTGTGTGTTTTTATATGAATATTTTTTTGGCAGCTGCTCAGCACTCTAATCAGTGCCCAGTTCTCCTCATACAAATGAGTATTATTAATGATTTGAAATCTAAAAACAATGTGTAATTCCCTGTAAAGGTTTTCAAGACATTTGTAACGCACTCTTCATCTCTTTAACTTCCGAACAAGTTGGTATCAGTCCATCCATTTTCTGTACCTACACACGGTCGTGCGGAGCCTGGAGCCTATCCAAGGAAACTCGGGGCACAAGGCGAGGGACACCCTGGTGCCAACCCATCGCAGGGCACAATCACAATCACGCCCATTCACACACTACGGACAATGCAGAGATGCCAATCAGCCTACTGGGGGAGGAAACCGGAGTACCCGGAGGAAACCCCCGAAGCACGGGGAGAACATGCAAACTCCACGCACACATTGTGGAGGCGGGAATGAAACCCCCAACCCCGTAGGTGAGTTGGTATATGCGAAGAATATTTACCCTTGGTAAATATGAGCAAAGAATTTTTTTTCTTATAGCCACTTCCCATTTTGTGAAGCTCTGCAACCTTTTGCCGCACATCACAGCTATATTCCTTGGTCTTACCCATTGTTATGAATGACTAAGGGAATTTGGCCTATGTGTTACCTCATATTTATACCCCTGTGAAACAGGAAGTCATGGTTGAACAATCTTCTGTTCCTAGTCACCCAGGTGTACTAAAAAAAGGTCAAATATCAATGGGAATATACTTCAAATATATTTTTCTCATATGAATTCATAGGGGTGCCAATAATTGTTGCAAACCTATATTTAACAAAGATTATTCTTTTTGGATAAACCTGTGTTGTGTTTGCAATTGTTTGATATCCATGAGAGCAGAGTATTTCTGTGAATTTAGAGTATCTTTGCTCATATTTACCAAGGGTGCCAATATTAGTCTAGGGCACTGTACATCAGGAGTGGAACCCAATGTGGTCTTCTGCTGTTGCAGTCCATCCGCTTCAAAGTTCGACGTGTTGTGTGTTCTGAGATGCTTTTCTGCTCAGCACGTATGTAAAGAGCGGTTATTTGAGTTATTGTAGCTTCCTGTCAGCTCGAACCAGTCTGATCATTCTCCTCTGACCTCGCTCATCAACATAGGCATTTATGCCGGCACAGCTGCTGCTCACTGGATGTTTTTGGTTTTCACACTATTCTGTGTAAACTCTAGAGACAGTGTGCGTGTGTTATAATACCAGGAGATCAGCAGCTTCTATCACCTGTATGCCACTGTCAAAGTCACTGGCACCGTTCACGTGTGTCCTATGTGATCTGATCGTGGACAACTGGAATACCCAGAGGAAACCCCTGAAGGATGGGGAGAACATGCAAACTCCAAGCACAGAGGGTAGAGGTGAGAATCAAACCCCCAACCCGGAGGTTGCCACTAAGCCGTGGTGCCCCCAAGCTGAATATCAGAGACAAGAAAACAAGAAAATATATATAACGTAAATTAACCTGATAAATAAAAAAAAAAAAAGATACAATTATGATGTTGCCTCCTCTGGATTTTCTGCGATCACATTAGAGACATGGCTTCTGCTAATGATGGTTTTGTCTGTGGCTGTATATTTAAATCCATTTGAATACTAAATCTTTTAAGAACTTGTCTATCCATGCACATGAGATCAGGACTTCATCTACAGTAAATCTGGCCTCATACATTCAGATCACTCTTTTTACTGAATAGCAGATCTCAAGCCATGGATAAAAAAAGTATCTAAAAAGTAAAAGCTAAACTATGTCTCATCTCTTCTCCCTGTGTTCTCACCCTTCCTCCCACTACTCATCCCTTTCTCTTCATTTACTGATCTGTGCTGTGCTGTGGAGATTCCGTTATGCTGCCACGCTTCAGGACCTTTACTCTCTTTACTCTGTATAATGCTGTCTTACTCTACAGCAGTCTTTAGTCTGAGAAAAAGACACTGTGTAAATATAAATCACTTGTTATTATGATCACTAAGGACAAAAGATGAAGCATAAAGAGGATGAGACACAATTCCAAAGCGACTCGAAGCCGCATTCTTCCAAACCAGTGGAGCGCTAATATCACGGCGCTCCTGAAAGGCGTCAGAGTCCCGGTGGATGGAGCGAGACAGTGGAAGAAGGACAGAGTGAAAGGAAGGGAGTGACACGTTTCAGATGAGCCTCATATCCATGTGGAGCTCCTTACAACGTGCTGTCACTCACTCGGTGGGGTGAAGTGTGGGGTGTGGTGTAATAAACAACAAAGGATGAGCAACTGAATTTCATTTGCCATGGATAAGCTTTCAAGTTGTCTAAAACTAATCCTGTGTGTATGTGTGAATGTATGACTAAGTGGCAGAGAAAGCATTAGAGACACTGTGATGTATGAGTGAGGGCAAAATGAACAAAAACAACACGATGTGCCGATGTGTGTAGGTTGCATCTAATTTTAATGAAAAAAAGTGATACATTTTGTCGTGTGTGTATATGCATGAAGACTCTGGAGACTCTGTGTGTGTGCATGTGTGCGTTTTCATACAACCAGCCCTACCTTCATCCCCAGATCCAGATCCAGCCTCTGTAACACAGAAAAAAAGGCACATATTCACTCAACATCATTAGAGTCATTATGGTCAAAGTCAGAATTATGATCTGAATATCAGCAGCAGACGTTATGCAGATAAAGACATGGAGAGAATAAAAATGTCTCGCCCAGACCTCTCAGAGATGCATTCGGGCCACTGGATGTCAAATACATAAAGAAGAATATAATAAATGGCCAAATAAGCATAAAAATAATGGAGATATGAATCTGTTAAAGATCTGTAGGATGATGGAGTCATAAAAAAACAATTTTGTGGCTTTTAAAGGGCTTTTAAAGAGTCACCAGTCATATTGTTGTCTTTTTTTTCTAAGCTGAAATGGGGATGAGAGCATTCAGCCACATGTACAGACACATATACAGTATATACACACTCATATGCATATTTATAGTATGTTGATCCTAACCGTAAAGTCATTATATAGCAATATTTAATGCTGAAACTTTGTAATTGCCATAATTCAGCTTTATGATTACACTAATGTCCTAAAGGCTATGGGATTTATATTATTAGTGTTGAGATAATGGTTGTTATGGTTGTTATTTACCACATGGAGCAGCAAACTACCGTAAATACTGGTGTAGCCCGCTTCCCGTAAAAACACTAACAAATGAAATCATACACACACACACACACACACACACACACACACACACACACACACACACACACACACACATATCTCTAGGTCTGGTTCGTTTTAGAGTTAAAGATAAAATAACTTTCTAACCTCTCTGGTGAAATAATAGTATTTTTTTTAAAAATTGAATTTAATTTCAGTTTTATTTATATAGAGCTTTATAAAAACGTGTCCTAACACCCGGAAATGAGTTCGCATTTTAGCACGTCTGATTCCATCGTCCCGAGCGTTTTATTCTACGATATAAAACACATCAGTAATACCCCACTCGTGATTGTTTTAAGCTTTTACGTGTCTTGAACAAGGTAGTTGCTAGCAAGTGGCTAAATGGGACTACAGAGGTTGTCGGGGACATTACACGTCATCACGCCGAACAGGAAAACTCATCTAGTACAGCCTCGTTGTGTTTATACTCGTGCTCTTGCAAACTATTCCAACTCAAACTTTCCAACTTGTAGATTTATCAATTTATAGTATTTTTCAATTCTAGTGTTTTTTTAAAATAATGATTAAAAGAGTTGTCAGAAGCTTAGTGGTGGTGACGTTGAAGTCATGCGGACGTAGTTCGTTTATAACCTAACTTTAGCTTTTTACTTCTGACGATGTATTTAGGCTTCAAAATTCGTAAGCGTGTGTGTGTGTGTGTGTGTGTGTGTGTGTGTTCCTCTGTGAAGATTATCTTGATGAACAAAACATGTAAGAATCATAAGCTTATTTTCGAAATTAATCTAAAAGCCAATGCAAAAATCCTACTGAAACCCATGTGTAAGGTTGAGCAGTAGTTCCACCTTATCGTCAGTCCATACGAATCCTTATATTCGTCAATTTTAGTTGTAGAAATTTTTGTCAGCCGTGACCCTGGATAAAGTGATAAAGTGACCCCCGACCAGGATAAAGTGATTACTGAAGATGAATGGACCATTGGCCATGTTTGTCATGGCTCGGGCTGGACTCCTGTGTTTCACCATTCCCAATTGTTTTCCTGTTTGTTTCCAGTGTTTGTCTCTCCCTCTCGTTTCTGTTTGTGTGTGTGTGTGTGTGTGTGTGTGTCTGGGTGTAACACTCCACTTCGCATCTCTCCCTGATTGAATCAGTGAACACACCTGCTCCTCATCTGTTCATCAGTCTGCAGCGTATATAAACCCCGGTTCTTCAGCCACTCATCACCAGAATTTTCCGGCTTCCAGTGTGGTTCACGACTTTCCCAGCCTGCTTGCCTGCATTCTGCTACGCGCACCTTCCCTGTGGTTCACGGACTGAGAGTTCTACTCTCATGCCGCCAATTCAAGTTCGAATCCCGGTCTTGACGGATGCACCGAGCCACACTCCTTTCCCACATGTTCTATGCTCTCAAACCCTCAATAAAATCCATTTAACCTTCTGCCCTCGTGTCTGCGTTCTACTTCTCGGTCTTCTCGCTCTCACTGGTTATAACAATGATGTGGTTTTTCTGCAATTAGGCTTCTCTACCGCTCACTATGCAGCTCGTAACGTTATTCCTGAGGTGTTTTACATAACAGATGATATGCTACGACATTTTTGTGTTTTCATTTGGACAGATATAATTTTCAAAATATAGCTGCAACCAGAAATGGTGGATTCCTCCTCAAGATTGCGGACCATTTCAAAATGGACATGGTATATGTAAATAGTTCGGCCAATTTTTATTTGATTCCTTATTGCTTATCACCCTATAGGAAGACATGTATCCCACATATACAGTCAAACCAAAAACTATTCAGACACCAGATACAATTGAATAGTCTGGGCAAATATTGAAGTTCAGGTTGGCATGAACCTGGTTGACAGCATGCCCAGGAGACTACAGGCTGTCACTGAGGCTAAGGGTGGCCCAACAAAATATTGACAGTTGTGTAAATATTGTCATACTAACAGGTGTCTGAATAATTTTTGGTTTGACTGTACCTTTCTATCAAAGTTATCTGACATTATCAAGATGAACTTGTTCTGCCACAGTTTAACTCTGAGTTCATGTCATATTTTATTACCGTTTTCTAAACTATAGCGAATAAACTGTGATAATGTGAGAAATGTTGAAGGTGTCTGAATAATTTTTGGTTTGACTGTATGTACCACAGTTCAAGTCAATCGGATATACGGTTCATGAGATTTTTGTAGTTTTGGACAAATTTTCAACGTACTGGAAAATGTATCATGGCGGACTTTATGGGTCCCAATGCTTTTTTTGTTCCCCATGAGAAATAAGGAATGTATACCAATTTTCAGACATTTTGGACTTATGGGGCGGAGGGAAAATCATGTAGACTTTGGGCGTGGCCTGTAGCGCCACCTATGGGTTCATGTGGGCCATTTGTGGTGTGGGAGTTACTCGTGGCCTGTAGTATCAATGTGCCAAATTTTAAAACTTTTTACCATTCAGATCTTGAGTTATTGGGCACTTTAGGGAGATAAGGAGAATAATAATAATAAGAATACTAACAATAACAATAGGTTTCCTCTTATTAGGAGGAATTCTTGGAATCCTAAAAATGCTGTTTTGTGTGGATGGCAATTTTTTTTTTTTGATGTAAAAACTATGTTTTCAAAAATATCTTGGCCTAAGTGCTAAATGAGCAGTACTTTATTCTCAGGCAGTGTATTACAGTTGGATTCCTGTTCTACACATTCACACACGATATTCTGTTCGGGGACATAATATTCATGACGTCCTGATTAAGTGAGAATTTACATTATATGCTGTATGTGGCTCTGCATTCAATTTGTCATATATCTCACACAAATCCTATATTTACATGTAATTCCTTTTACCCAGTAGCTTGAGGCTGATTTATATTCTTATCTGTTCCCTTTAGATACCATACCATATGTCCAGACTACACATATTACATAGTATTTCCTGTCAGGTTACGCTGTATGCTGCATTTGTCATGCATAAATGTTTAATGTCATGCATAAATGTTATTTCGACCCAAGTCTGAGCACAGCATTATCACAATGGCCAGCAATTAAAAAAACAAAAACAGAGAAATATAGTAGACACAATAGGTGTTCATGTATACGCTGAAGGAGTATTATGATGAATCACCAGTCTTTATTTCTCTCTTTCTCACACAAACATGTTAAAGTCCCACCTTGACACATCTTGGCACATCCAACGCTACACAAAAGACACACTTCACAAATGCCTATTAGACCTGCAGCTACATAAGCGGGAATGTGGCAAGAGAATATGAATCACTGTTTCCTCAGGCGCCAGCGCTAACTGATGTATTCTACCCTGGTGTAAAAACAGAAAATAAATATAAAAGGACAGAAAGAAGAAGAAGAAGAAGAAGAAGAAGCAGGAGAGAAAGTTATTAACGTCCCTCTGCATCTAATACCTGAGGCTGGATTATTCAGTTCAGTGGAAGAGTGTGAAGAAGACAATTCCCACAGCGGCAACAATTTCAAACGTGCAAATTTTGAAATATGATGCTCTTTTGTGTAGGCTGCAGGCATCAGGTTATTAGTGTAACATTTAATCTAAAGTGAATATGAAAACTTGTAAAGAATGAAAATCAAACAAATAGAATGTATGCTAACGACTATTGAGAGAAAGTGAAATAAAAATGTGTTCGTGTTTTTCATAAACACTGATCCTGCTAGTACAATCGCGCTATTTTCAGCACCTTAAAGCTCAGAAATACGTGAAACTACGCAGATCTTTCTGTTTCAGGGTGTAGCGTCTTCAATAAAAATGTGACACCACAGACAGCAACCTAAAGGGAAGTTGAAAATAATATAGATGTACACAACTACACACACACACACACACACACACACACACACACACACACACACACACACACACACACACACACACACAAAACAAAGACATGTGGGCACCTGCATAAATCAGTGTTGCTTTGTGTCAGTGGGAATTGGGGCGCTAATAAATACAAAATCAGCACCTCACCACACACACACACACACACACACACACACACACACACACTAACACAAACAGACATCGCCCCGGGGGCAGACGTGTCTGCTGTTCTATTATCCGATAGCTTGACAAATGCGGTGTTGATTCAGGAATTCGGCCAGCGTTGTCCTGTTGAATCAGAGACGCAGCACAAATACTCATGAAGGCTCCGAATGAAAAATGGCAGAAATTATAATTATTATTATTATCTATTAGTATAATTATGGTTATTTTTGCTCAGTATTCTTAACAGGATTACTGTGTTTTCATTTTATCATTTTAATATTAAAGTGATTGTTTTTCTTTTACATTACATAAATCATAAAATTCTTTTAAATGTATAAATCTTTGAATCATTATAAGATGCTTCTTAGTCACATTACTCGGGTAAATGCTAAATATATAGAGAGAAAGAGACTCAGACAGACAGTCAAACAGACAGACAGACAGACAGAGAGACAGACTGAAAGATAGATAGATAGACAGACGGACACATAGATAGACATAGAGACAGATAGATAGACAGACAGACAGATAGCTAGCTAGCTAGACAGATAGATAGACAGACAGGCAGGTAGACAGACAGACAGATAGATAGCTAGATAGATAGACAGACAGATAGATAGACAGATAGATAGATAGATAGACAGACAGACAGGCAAACAGATGGGTAGATAGATAGACAGACAAACTGCTAGTTAGCTAGCTAGACAGATAGACAGATAGACAGACAGATAGATAGATAAATAGATAGATAGATAGATATATAGATAGATAGATAGACAGACAGACAGATAGACAGACAGACAGATAGATAGATAGACAGACAGACAGATAGATAGATAGATAGATAGATAGATAGATAGATAGATAGACAGATGGGTAGATAGATAGATAGCCATAGAAAACCTGTGAGGTGAACTGAAGAGGAGAGTCCACCAGCCTGGACCTCGAAATTTGAAGGATCTGGAGAGATTCTGTATGGAGGAATGGTCTCAGATCCCTTGCCATGTATTCTCCAACCTCATCAGACATTATAGGAGAAGACTCAGAGCTGTTATCTTGGCAAAGGGAGGTAGCACAAAGTATTGACTAAAAGGGTGTCAATAATTGTTGCACACCTATATTTAACAAAGTTTTTTTTTTGATAAACCTGTGTTGCATTTGCAATTGTTTGATATCCATGAGAGTAGAGTATTTTTGTGAATTTTTTGAACAAAAGATCAAAAGGTTAAACAATAAAGACAATTTTTCACAGCCTTCTTGCTCATATATGCAGGATAAAATAAAAATTTGACCAAAGCTGGCAACTCAGAATTTCTGACCTCTGGCTAGGACAAACCAAAGAAAACCCCAGAAGGTCTCCTCAACCCTGAGTTCAGCAAGTGGCATCAAATCAACATGGCTGCTCACAACATCAACCATAAACAAAGTAACACTTCTTTATTTTTAAGTGAGTTATACTGTATATACTAGTATTTACTTTAAATCAATCAGCATACAGACACCTTCACTTGTTAAATGTATAACACTGACTCTACAGCTCACTGTTTAAGGAGGCAAATATACATCACTCATCACGGCTAACTGGCTAGCTTGTTGCTAACAAAAGAATGTGGAGGCTTCCAGGATTTCCCCCCCACACTTTGTAGCACAGAGGTCGAAATGCAACAAAGGATGCAAATAAATAAAAATTTAAAAATGTATATGTAATGTCAGCTCAGTGTTGGGCAACTTGTGGCTAAGCTATTGGGATGAGTGAAGATCTAGCCGAACCACGACCTGGAACATCTGTACTGGCAAGGGATTCAATGTATTCAATAATTTCATTTCTATTCATTTAACAGAATCGAGAAAACACCAGTGCAGATTTTTCTGTTTTCTTTCTTTCTTTCTTTCTTTCTTTTTTTTTTTTTTTTTTAAAAATGAGTGAAGCTGAGCAATAAAAAAAAGCTGCAGTTGAAAAGTATTATTAAATATTAAAATACATTTGTGTGTTATGATTGTTGTCATAAGACACCATAAAAATCTAATAATTTGTGACATTTTGAAAAACAGTGAGGACAGGATTATCTGTAAAGTAATACAGGGCCGCCTCTGAAACTTCACATAGTTTTAAAAAAAAAAAACACTGAGGCACTTTTAAAACAAACAGGAAGTTGGAGGTACCAGGAACCCGGAGCGCTCTGTTACTCAGTGGGACCTTCCTCACGAGGGATGAGTCTGCAGTTCTGCTCGTCTGCAACAGGACAATGACAAGAGCCTGATTGAGTATGAGGGCCTTCAGAGGCTCGTGCATTGGTCTGAACCTGTGCCAGGTGCCGTATCGCTCTGGTCGGTTTGCTCGGGGAACAAAAAAGCCGCCGATGAGGTGACGCTGCACTTTTTGTCCTCCCTTGATATCGAGGTTTGAGCGGGATCTTCGCTCGAGGCACCGAGGCAGCTGGTCACCATTAGCACACAGCAAAAACCCTGACCAACTGTTAATTAATGCTTTTACACACACCGCTGTGACAAACCTCTGATGCCTAAACGTCCTGCTTTGGGCTTTTGGATCTTTGTCAGGACTCCTTAAATAGCCTATTTCGAACAAATCATAGATTATTTATACATAGCAAAATCAGGAACGGAGCTGAGAATGAACATTATGTGGGAAGAAGTGTGGGTGTGCACTGGGATAAATAGATTAATAAGGATGTTAAGCCACTTTACAATAAAAAAACAAAAACAAGAACTGGATCAAAAGGAAGGTAATAAAACAGGTTTTAGCTGTAGAGTATTTTTTTTTACCAACTTGGCCACAGTGACGATAATAAAAGCACCATCATAACATTAATAGTGGACAGTACAGAGGTAGATCTGCTATAGCGGTTGTAAGGTACGGATTTTGCGAATAGTGTTACACTGCAATGATCTGCCCAGAACCCAATGCATCACTGCTCATCAACTCAAAATCACCCACGTTCTCCATTTCAGCGACTTTTACTCGTCTAACCATGCTCCCAAAGTGTCGTTGGTCCATCTGTGGCCCAAATCTGCAGAAAATCTGTGGTTTCCTTGATTTTGCATTAATTTCCTGGAGGGAATGATTATAATAGAATTACAGTACATTTATTCAATTTAAGCAATACTGCACGAGCAGGAGTGTGAGCTGAGTGCCGTAGCTTTAGACAGGAAATTATTATCGAGTAGGTGATATGTCAGACACAATATGGCCAAATGTTCTGTTCGATTCTGGAAATAGGTTGCAAAGAAGCTACACTCACTTCATAGCCTGTCAGCTAACTCACTAGCTATCTCACATTGATTTGTACATTCCCGTTACAGGTGCTTCCGGTAAAATTGGCTTCCCTTCTTCATTTTCATTCTTTGACGAGTTTAATATTTTCATCGTTTGCCATGTCTGCCTATGATGTCGCTAACTTTACTGTAGTAACCGTTTCGAACTAGGAAGTGGAATTTTACGCAGTGAACACAGAGCGATACACACAGTGAAACATCCCAGTGCGGTTGTAGTAAACATCAGCACTCTCGGAATGCTGCTCGACCGATCTAATTAGTGGACCAAAGCTGTTATAACTGTTGTATAATATATAAAGATAAATCTTTGCAGACTGATGTTTTTGGGGAAAAAAAACTTTCATTGTTTTAATATTTCCTATTAAAAAACAAAAAACAAAACTTAAAATAAATATTGATTATTTGAATATTCTAGATTCATTACACATAAAGTGAAATATTTCAAGCCTTTTTTGTTTTAATATTGATGATTACGGCTTACAGCTCATGGGAATCAAAAATCCAGTATCAAAATATTAGAATAAAGAATTTATAATACAGAAATGTCGACCTTCTGAAAAGTATGTTAATTTATGCACTCAATGCTTGGTCGGGGCTCCTTTTGCACGAATTACTGCATCAATGCAGCGAGGCATGGAGGCAATCAGCCTGTGGCACTGCTCAGGTGTTATGGAAGCCCAGGTTGCTTTGATAGCGGCCTTCAGCTCGTCTGAATCATCGGGTCTGGTGTCTCTCATCTTCCTCTTGACAAAATTCAGGTCAGGAGAGTCGGCTGGCCGATCAAGCACAGTAATACCATGGTCAGCAAACCAGTTACTAGTAGTTTTGGCACTGTGGGCAGGTGTCAAGTCCTGCTGGAAAAGGAAATCAGCATCTCCATAAAGCCTGTCAGCAGATGGAAGCATGAAGTGCTCTAAAATCTCCTGGTAGACGCTGCATCGACTCTCGACTTGAGAAAACACAGTGGACCAACACCAGCAGATGACATGGCACCCCAAATCATCACTGACTGTGGAAACTTCACACTGGACTTCAAGCAACTTGGATTCTGTGCCTCTCCACTCTTCCTCCAGACTCTGGGACCTTGATTTCCAAATGAAATGCAAAATTTACTTTCATCTGAAAAGACTTTGGACCACTGAGCAACGGTGTTTTGAGTAAAAAGTTGTTTTGAGTTAATTAGCTGATTAGAGTCTTCTCAGGTCCACATCGCTGTGTTATAAATTCTTTATTCTAATATTTTCCTGGATTTTTCCAGTATCTCATTTCCATGAGCTGTGAGCCGTAATCATCAAGATTAAAACAGAAAAAGGTTTGAAATATTTCACTTTATGTGTAATGAATCTAGAATATATGAAAGTTCCACTTTTTGAATTAAATTACGGAACAAAATGAACTTCTCCATGATATTCAAATTTTTTGAGATGCACCTGTAAACATCATGAGAAAATAGAGACTGGGTGTAGCTGATTAATAGCACTGCTACTAAAACCATACACCTGGAACCTTTGGTGCTGGGTTTATGGTGAACAGAAAAAAAAACCCCACAGCTCCAGTTTTGTGGTACAAAAGTTTCCAGCACTTAACATAAATGCGTACAGTATAAACCCAACTGATGCGATGACATGAATCACTAACACAACTTACTCAAACATACATAAACTCTGACACTCATCCCTTGTAAACATACAGTAGAATGCTTTATTTCTGTTTTTTCGAGTCTTCTTCCAAAATCCTCATGCTGAGAGAAGTGCTTCAGTGAAAGGTGGAGTGTGTTTTCACTCCGTTGCTATCTTAACCTCGATTTCCAATAGCGAAATTAGACTGTCTTTCCTCACTTTCCATGGTCATGCATCGCTGAGCTAATGGTTAACTGCCCCATGCTGTATGGCAAAAAAAAAAACCCGATATGAGCAGCGGCCCGTTCCTATAATCAGCACATTATTCACCCTAATCGCAGCGTAGTGAGGCTTCGCTAAAGGCTGGCGGGGTAAATAGCCTACTTATCAACGCTGGAGAAAAGGAGAGAGGCATGCGGGCTACTCAATGCTGTCGAGAATTTTCGAGTCAGCTCCTGAGAACTAGTTATGAAAAGACGGCATGCAATCGTATTAAAAGACGCCAACGAGGGAAACCTAACTACAATATACTTCGATGAACCTGCGGATAGAAGTGCGATGATGGACGAGTCAAGTGAGATTCTGTGACCAAGCATGAAAGTAGCTCATTCACTGTCTTTAGTAGTCTATTTATTTAGTGTATTATTTGGTACAGTTAATTGTCCGCCTAATGAACTGGTGTGAACTCAAACAGCCTGTGGCTAGTTTTACCACAACTTCTAGAGTAGTGTGTATTTATGCTAACGTCTCCTGTGTTAGTAGCACACTTCCAAACTTCTGAACCATTTTAATATTTATGCTGTTGACATTTTTTACGACACATAGGGACTGATTTCAGTGTTGATATCAGTGTTGACAATCGAGGCCATACTCTGTCTGCAGGAAGTGTAAATACGAGATAAACCTCATGTCACAAATGTGACAAATGTGTACTGAAGTGTGTGTGTGTGTGTGTGTGTGTGTGTGTGTGTGTGTGTGTGTGTGTGTAAGCTTTGATTCTCTGTGTGGATTGGCAGGGCAAAAGCACAGAAGGGTTCTTTAATGTCAATCCCCTCTATAAACATAGTCAAGTGAATCTGCCCCTGTGAAATCAGACACACACACACACACACACACCCACACACACACACACTCACACACACACACACACACACACACACACACACACACACACACACACACGTAGACATTGAACAACACATGCAAAGCAAACACACAACTATGCAATCCATATTATAGAACAAGCCACTCACACATCACTAATCTATAGGTTGCTTGTTGTACAAGAGAAAAGCTCAAGGGCACTCGCTCAAAGACACACACACACACACACACACACACACACACACACACACACACACACACACACACACACACACACACACACACACACACAAAGAAGTGCATTGTGGTGAGAGAATGGGTAAAAAGTGTTATATTAAGTAACAAAACCAGCAGCAATTTTCGGAAACATGGCTTTTTATTCGCTTTTAAGGTCCTTATTGATGGAGTCTCTGTGTCCCGATCCAGTGGACCCAACGTGCTGCACATTTCTGTGTTTCCTCCTCGAACACAGCCAATTCAAATCATTAAGTAATTATTGAGCCCTTGCTGAGCTGAATCAGCTGTGTTCGAGCTGAGAAAACACCAAACTGTGCAATTGGAAAGAACAAATTTAATAGCCAAACAATTAATTTTACAACAAAACAGTGATTGATTTTTACAGATTTTTACACAGCATGTCATTTAGCAGGACTTTAACCCAACCGCCAGGGTACATACACCCATACTGGGTGGTTTGGCTGGGGTATTGTTTCAGTATTGGGTTATTTTGGTAAGGACGCAACAGGATCGGGTTAGATATTCCCATCATGACCACCTGAACATACAGTACATCGTGACTAACCGCGACACTGTGACACAGTAACCTTGCAACAGACAACGAAAAAGAAGTTATCCTTTATTGTTTTCTTTTGGAAAAAATTGTATAGAATAAGCATAAACTTAACAATTTTAGCTCTGCCATAAATCTAACTAGCTTTTCACTTGTAGGTGTCATTTCTCTAAATTTTCAACAAGCAAGTTTGATATCAAATGGAGCCCCTGATATCAAAAGTCTCAGATTTCAGCATCTTAGAAGACAGCCAAAATTGTACATCGATCCATTTTCTGTACCGCTTATCCTACACAGGGTTGCGGGGAGCCTGTGTCCCAGGGGACTCGGGGCACAAGGCGGGGGACACCCTGGACGGGGTGCCAACCCATCGCAGAACACGATCACACACACATTCACACACTATGGACAATTTGTAAATGCAAATCAGCCTGCAACGCATGTCTTAGGACTGGGGGAGGAAACCCGAGTACCCGGAGGAAACCCGCAAAGCATTAGGACAACATGTAAAATCTGCACACACGGGACAGAGGCGGGAATCGAACCCCCGAACCATCCTAGCCACTAAGCATCAGATTTATAGAGAAAAATTTAAATGAATTATTTTTTTCTCTTTCACATATTAAACAATGCAAGTAAAAAAAAAAAAAAAAAGTAAAGTTTTTTTTTTAACAAAAGGATGTTGAGACTACTTTAATACTAGTGTTATAAATGATTTCTGCATTAAGCCAACTGTAATATATCCCTTTTTGTATTTATTTATTTTTAGGTGGGCTACATCTGCAGAAAGAAAAAGGTTATGGGACTAAACACTGCAGTAAAACAACTACTCTACGGATCGCTTACAGACAGAAATGTTTGAGGCCTGACATAGATCAGGACTGTAACGACGGATTAGGAAACATTTACAGGACAAAAGCTAAACCGCACCATGTCATCTCCTTCCTGTGTTATATTGTCTATATGTCAACGTGCCGTCATGGTAATCTGCTTTCATATCGTAGCTAGAAGTAAACACTCTCCCTCTTTGTTTCACAAAATGAGTTTTTGCCCTGCGGAGCATACAACCGAGGCAAGTGCATGTTTGCGCATATTTGCAGATGTGAAAGACATCCTTCCCATTATTGTGAGGGGGAGGGTTGGGGGGTCGGGGGGGCTATTGTTGGTGATGACATATTTCTTTGTGCAAATAAAATATTGTTATTTGTATGAGATTAAATTTCGCTGGAGTTTTTTCACGATCCTAATTCACTGGAGAGGTCTCTCCCTCTCTTCTCTGTCACTCTCATTCTGTTCATCCCTTGAGTATATCTGGAGAACTGGATAACATTTAGGTGCTTTTTAATGGAGTCTGATTCAGCATCAGCTCGAGTATGAAACATCTGTCTCTCTGCAGCACGGCAATGCAGCCCCTCTGGAGCAAAACTCCAAAAACAAAAAGACACTCGCAGTGCTCAGATACAAAAGGCCATTCTGGAGTTGATGGAAAATTTGAGAATGGCGTTAAATCATCAGGGAGAGAGAGAAACAATTCAGTCCCACCTATACAGCTGAGCTTTAAAATGTCACATTTACATTTATTCATTCAGTAAACACTTTTGTCCAAGCGACTTACAAAGAGATGCTGAATCAAATCAAATCAAAGCATCTAGCTGAGCGGCTGACGGATAACAGCGCTGCATTGCTTTAGGGCCCAACAGCGGCTCTCTGGCAATCTAACCCTAATCCTGGGATTTGAACTAACAAACTTCTTGGTACTAGCACATGACCTTTAACCAAACCCACACACAACTTAAGCTTTTTACAGAACAGAAAAAAATGAACCAGTAACCCAAAGGCATGTCAAATCAAATCAGACGCAAGCCCCTACTTACTCTGAGGAACTCTACAATGCAACATATCACATACTGATCAAATCTGACTACATGAAACTAATGGTGCAATAAGTATAACACAACAGGAAGTGACCAAAGGTAGGCCTACTGTATATTATAAAAATGTAATCATATCACCCATTATAATTACATTATAATCTGAATAAAACCAAACTGCATAAATAAAACCCAGTAGCACCGAGCTCCAACTGTGTCAGTGGCTTGTTTTTGCTCTACCTTGTATTCATAGCACGCAAACAATGCCAACCCCCTGCCATGGCTCAGCTTGTTGACGGTGCCAAAATAATAAGGCACACCCACAGCCTCCACTTAAATCATGCTTATAAAGTACTTACTGTCAATTATTTGCTTGGTCTTGCAGGATGTGATCTGCTCTGCGTTTCCATTCACACAGCAAAAACATGAGAACTTTGTGAACACGTAGCCTCTTATCTTTACCTACCATATTAACCCTGCTGCTATTTCAACTCACATGCTCTGCAGTAAGAAATGTATTATTATACACCCCTCTGCCCTTCATGTGTCTCTAGAACCCTCCATGGATTATGTCATTTCTCTTCAAAGTGCAGCACCTGGCTGACCTAGACTGATATTTCTGAATTTGGTGTTGGTTCGGAATAAGTGAACAAGTCGTAATTGTCATGCATCTTATCCCGGGGTGGCATGGTCATGCAGCATGTACAGTTGCCTCATAGCTCCAGGGTCCCCAGTTCGATCCTGAGCTCGGGTTACTGTCCGTGTGGAGTTTTTTGTGTTCTCTCCTCTTCTATGTACAGTAGGTATCCTCTGGGATCTCCGGTTTCCTGCCAACTCACAAAAACATACTGGACTGACAACTCCAAATTTCCCCTAGCTGTGAAAGAGCGTGTGAATGTGTGCCATACATGGTGCTGTGCTCTGCAATGAGCTGGTGTCCCTTCCAGGGTGTATTCCCACCTCATGCCCAGTGTTCCCGGGATAGGCTCCAGGAATAAATCTTAACTCCGGTTGTAAGACTAGCCTAAAGTTTTTCAACTCTCAAGCTGAAGCCCTGTGATGGATTCACCTAAATATCTATCCATCCATCCATCCATTTCCCGTACCGCTTATCCTGCACAGGGTCATGGGGGAGACTATCCCAGGGAACTTAGGCACAAGGCAGGGGACACCCCAGGGGACACCAGAGATTCACCTAAATATCCACCCCTAGTATTCACTCTACTGTTAATCATCATCTGCTTCATTCAGCTTGCCTCTCCAGCCTTTTCCTGTCTTGACGTCACTCCTCTCCAGAAATGACGGAGGATCCTTCCAACTGTCTGGAATTTCTCTATGTCTATCCAGGTGTCCAGGCTTTAAGACAAGCTTGACTACATCTTCCTTGCATTATTGAAGCTTCTCCATCTTCTCCTCCCAGGCTCAAAGTTGCCTCATTAATGTCACCATGGATGATGTCTGCCTCTTAGAGCTTTGACTTCTCCTTCTTATGCACTGGTACAGCATCTTCTTCTACTAGTATGTGGTGTCTTTCCTCCCTCTGTTGTCTTCGGTTCTATGTTTACTGGCCACTCTCTTGCCTCTATGCAAGCTGCATATACACCATTATTGTGTGGCATGGATAGACAGACAGAGTCATCCTTATCCATTCAAATAACTTTGCAGTCATTCATACAATCAATAAATGACACTCCAAAACCCTAAGCTTTATATCACTTCCCTTGACACTTCACATCACTGTGTCACCTGTCACACCCACGTAACATCACTTCATTCTAAAGGCCATGCATATTCCAGCTCCAGCTGACTCTTTCTGTCATCTTCAATTGTAGAAACTCCTCAAGCTTATCCAGTCCTGACTCTGATTGTTATCTCCTTATCTGACAGGCTGGAGAGAACATTTTAAACACTTCTGGTCCTTGCGCCCATATACTGGACAGTCTGAAAATACTACCAGCAAAAATCTCCCTCCTCACCTACACCATGCTGCCTCTTGATATTTGCTCTGTCTGGCTGAGATTAACTTTATCATGCAGCTCGTCACTGGATTTCCTCATGCTTTTGTTATTTAGTCTCAGGTGACCTTCCTCATTGTTTGCGCATGGACACCTTCTAATCTGGCCATCATTCTTGACAGCAATATAACATTTTGTACCATCAAACACATGGGTATGATCTCCCAGAATGCAGTACCATATGGCCTAAATTTTATTTTATTCTCTCCCATTACTACTTCTGGGGGCACGGTGGCTTAGTGGTTAGTATGTTTGCCTTGCACCTCTGGGGTTGGGGGCTTGAATCCCACCTCCGCCCTGTGAGCACAGAGTTTGCATGTTCTCTCCGTGCTTCGTCTGGGTACTCTGGTTTCCTCCCCCAGTCCAAAGACATGCGCTATAGGTTGCTTGGCATTTCCAAATTGTCTGTAGTGTGTGAATATGTGTGTGATTGTGCCCTGCGATGAGTTGGCACCCCATACAGGATGTCCCCCGCCTTGTGCCCTGAGGTCCCTGGGATAGGCTCCAGGCTCCCCGTGACCCTGTGTAGGATAAACGGTATGGAAAATGGATTGATGGATGTACGAATGAGTGGCTAGCACTAATTTAACTCGGTTTCAAAGGTTGCTGTGTGAAGCAGAAGTCACTCCAGGACTCCAGCTCAGTTCTCAGAATCAATTTACTTATGAAAGGGAGTTAGCAGCACGCACGAAACCTGACCTCCCTCTGGGTTAATGTCTTATATTTACATGTGAGATGGGAATATTTGTGCATTCCCATCTCCTTTCCAGTCCATGCGTTCTGATAATTTCCCCCTTTGCTATTCCACAATCAATCATCATGCCACTATTAAGTGAAGGTGTGGTCTACACTTGTTAAAGGCAGGACATGGCAAGGCAAGTTTAATTATATAGCTTATACACAAGACAGACAGATGCCACTGTAAGCAATTTCATTGTGCTAAAAATTAAAGTAATTAAAATGAATTAAAGATAAGAGGATGATGAAAGATAAGATCAAAATAATGATTGATGATATGGTAACGGCATAGTGCACTTAAGGATTTTAAATAGCACAGGTGAACAGAAACGCTTTCAGGACTGACAAAACACTGCAATTAGCTACTATGTTGCAAAACAAAAGTTAAATAGGCAAACTGCAGCTCCTTTGTATTTCATGTTGTATTTCATGTTCCAGTGAAGGGTGTAACTGCAATCTGTGCTTGTTTAAAGTCAGACAGGAAACGCAGCCTGCCAGCTTCTCAACAGCACTTTTCACAAGATGAGAGGCTTGAGGCTGCCGTTAGAAGTGTATGGTTAAAGTTCTATTGAAAAGATAAAATTAGGGCTGTCATTTTACGCATGGCTTACAAGAAAAACATCTGAGAGAAAGTCATGACTGGAACATTTAAGGAAAATAAATAAAAGTGGAGAAAGAATATGCACATTCTGTAATATTTATTAGCGTACTGGTGAATAACACTAAATAATACAATACAAGTAAATACTGATGACTTGAGTGAATTAAATGATAATAATAATAATAATCTACTATCTCACTAGCAGTTCAACATTTAAACAGGCTATAATGTATAACCTATAAATGAGATGAATCTGTTGAGAAATATAAATATAAATAAGTCATTTTTAACGCTAAATAGTGGATCGATATTTTTACACTGTCAAGAAACAGAAATGTAATCAAACCATTAAAAAAATTCCTGCTTTTATACACATTACAGAGTGTTAACAGTTTTTTTTTTTTTTTTTGACTGTGTGAATATAAATAATGAAATTAGCAATATTTTTCAGCCATATTTTTTCCATTCTAGACACAGGAATATGCTAATGATTTCCCTTACTGGAGTTGACTTCACTGTACGCTATTACAATCGTTTATTATTATAGTTCATTCTTCAAGTTAGGGCAATTCCTTGGACTCAACACATCTTTAAATTTTTTAAAAAGTGTAGTTTAAAAGTGAATAAAACACACAATTGTTTGATTGACACAGTATTCACGCTGTATTCACGCATGTCGGAATTACCGTAATTACTAGATGACAACCCAGATTTTCTACTCGGAGCTGTTCACGTCCTCGGAATTAAATGAATCCATATGAGATGATGTTGCTGACAACTGCAAAATTACATTAAACTGTATTGTATGTCTTTTGTTTATTTTCAGATTAATCTTGTATTATTAAAACATTAATAATAGTCAATTATACAAATTAGTACACAGAAATATTACAAGATAACTACTTAAAGTACTAAAAGTAGTAAGGTAACTACTTTTTACTGCTAAAGCCGCCACCATTTTGAGTTTTTCTGTATGACGTTGCAGCGGTCAGGTGGTACAAGTCAGAGCTCTTAGAAAATTCTTAATTTGCAAGATGTAACTACGAGTTCTACGAGGATGTGAACACTTATTACAAGTTGGAATCTCGTAATTGCAGTAATTACGACATGGCGTGAACGCAGCTATATACGTAGAGTTGTTATTAAAGTGACATCACGCACTGTTGAGTCAGAACTCTCAGAAAAACACAAACTCGAACAATTAGTGAAAAGTCAGAAGCTTGTAATAACCGTAATAGGGACAAGATGTTATTTAGCTATTAGGACGTAACGCAACAAAACGGTTTTTGTTGGAAGAAATTGCAAATATTATAACCACATACAGTGCTGTGAAAAAGTTTTTGTTCTGGTTTTGTGTATGTCTCATACTAAATTGTTTCAGAAATTAAAACAAAATCTAGGATAAAACAAAGGCAACCTGAGTAAACACAAAATACAGTTTTTAAATGATAATGTTATTTATTGAAGAAAAAAGTTATCCAATACCAACTGGGCCTGTGTGAAAATGTATTTGCCCCCGTAGTTACTAATTCCCCAAATCTACAAAACTGCATTCATAATGGGGTTCAGCTGGACAAGACACAACCAGGCCTGATTACTGCAAACCCTGTTCAATCAAATCAACACTTAAATAGAACTTTTTTGATGAGGAAGAAGGTGATTGAAATACATCAGTCTGGGAAGGGTTACAAAGCTATTTAAAAGGCTCTGGGACTCCAAAGGACCACAGTGAGAGCCATTATTGCTGCTAAAGGTGGCACAACCAGATTTTAAGTTTAAGGGGGGGAATTAGTTTTTCACATTGGTGATAGGTGTTGGATTGAACTATTTTTGCTTCAATAAAAAAATAAAAATAAATAAATAATAAAAACTATATTGTGTGTTTACTCAGGTCGCCTTTGTTTTATGTTGTATTTCGTTTGAAGATCTAAAACTATTTAGTATGAGATATACACAAAAACAGAAGAAATCGGATGGGGGCAAATACTTTTTCACAGCACTGTAGTTGATCCAATGGATTCTTTGGTTTTATTTTTCTCTTGTTGTCTGCTCATCTGTTTTCGGATTTAATGATCCCTAGACTTGCTTCTCAGTTCTGTCATTATATTATCTACCTACCTTGCACATTTAAACATTATTCACCACTTGCTAGTAAATTAGTTAACCAAACAATGAAGACAATATTAAAGCGAGACATTTTAGCAGATTCATCAAGTCTTCTCCGCAGAAAATGCCTGTCTGCTGTTCGGGCACACATGGGTGTTGGCCTCAAATTGCTTTACTTTTATATTACGCTGCCAATCATGAGTCAAGTAATTACATTCATACTGATGCTGCAATGATTTCTCCTTGCTTGAATGGGCCTGAATGCCTGATTACAGGGGCATCTATCTGTCTTTAACCAGACTCACATATATATTGTAGGTGGTAATTAATTACAATAGTAAATAATTATATAAAAAAAGGACATGCGCTTAATTATGGGATTATTATGAGTGACATTATATGTATAAGGTCCAAGTAATTTAATTATATATGAGTTCAGAGAACCAGACAAGCACTTTCATAAACATTTCTTTGGATATAAATTAATTCAACTTTTAGTGCTGTCATGTGGCCGGGTGTTTGTTTTAATACCAGATAAAGTTAACAAAAGATCTGGAGGTGTATATGTGACATTTGCATCTCATATCACACAACATGAAGACTAAATGTCAGTGCCAGCTAAAGGAAAGCTACGAAACTTAAAAAGAAAAGAAAAAAAAAACAGAATAAATGATTCAGAGACATATTCATAATACTGTAGGTGCTAATGTCAAATATGTGGTGCAATAATGAAGCAGAGGGGATAATGACTGGAAGGGATAATGGCTGCTAATGATATTCACCTGAGGAAAAAAGAAAAAGCTGGACAGGTAATTAGTATTTCCTGGAATCTGTGAAATAAAATGAGGTGCAACTGTCAGTACAGAACTTGTTGAAATGTTAAGGCCAAGAAAACACTTTATATTAAAGTTCGCTTATGTAAGAAATTAAACATGTTATAGGAAAATAATCCACGATGAGGCAATGAAGTTGATTATTTTCCTATAACAGCGTGTCGTGAAGGGTTTTTACAATTTTGAATTTATTAATGAAAGACAATTTATAGTTTTAATCATTTAAAATTTACATCTAATGTTGTAGAACATCCTTAAAAAATCCTTTTAAAAAAGTTCACTGTTATAGCAGCTATAAAGAGTCATTGCCTCCCCAGCCTCTCTCCCTCCCCACTCTCTTGAAGTAAAAAAAAAAGAAATTGTTATTGTCATGTTACAGACAAACATACAGTAAAACTATAACAAGACTTTCCTTGTTACGAAGCACTGACACTGGAGGCTCCTTCCAGAAAAGCTCACCATATCAATCATGGATTCTACGTTGTTCTTTGTTAAATAACAACACATTTTTTAAAAGTGTTTATTATATACCTTAGATTATGTGGATTGTTTGCCATACAAGTCCATGTGAACTATTTGCTTCTGTAGAAACTATAACCTATTAGAACAAGCACATTAATGTAATCCTGTGATTTGAATTCCAGCCAGAACTACTGTCAGAGATGCTGTTAGAGAAACGTAATCCACAAATTCATCAGCACTATGGTATAAATATAAAAACATTATTTACTTCATTAGTTTACATTAACCATGAAGATTAGAATTAATAAATCATAAGTAATGCTAACAGTGAAAGAAACAAAGTAATACAAATAAAATAACTAATTTGCTTAAATGTTAATGAAATACAGCTCCACTGCTTTTTTGAAGTTTTTCAAGTTTTAAAACTAAATTACATGAAAATTGAATTCATTAACAGTATGTTACTTTGATCATGTACTGGTGCGTTTGTTATTTGTGGTTTGTTCATGGTAACTAATATGTTCCTGACTCAATACCCATCCAACCATCCATTTTCCGTAGCGCTTATAATACACAGGGTCACGGTGAGCCTGGAGCCTATCCCAGGGGACTCCGGGCACAGGGCGGGGGACACCCTGGACAGCGTGCCAACCCATCACAGGGTACAATCGCACACACACTTACACTACGGACAGTTTGGAAATGCCAGTCAGCCTACAACGCATGTCTTTGGACTGGAGGAGGAAACCGGAGTACCCGGAGGAAACCCCCGAAGCATGGGGAGAACATGCAAACTCCACACACACAGGGCGGAGATGGGATTCGAACCCCCAACCACGGAGATGCGAGGCAAACGTGCTAATCACTAAGAGGCCGTGTCTAGAGGCACCCTAAAATAGTTCTCCCAACACTGGGCTAACTATCTTGTGCATTAAACATGTTCATTCATCTGTTTGAATTGTTCACACACTGTGGTGGTATATATATTTATGAATGTATCAATGTTTTTATTTATTTATTTATTAACAGTTTCTAAACTTTAGAAAGCATATTTAGAATTGTATCTTGTACTTTTAAATTATCTTGGTAATCAAACATGTACAGGATATACACGACTCACTGCCAAGTTCCTCAGCTGATGATTAAACAGCTTCATAATCTCAGCAATTCAGTTTAAATTCTTGGATCTTTAGCCCATTAAGCGACTGCAACCTTGGCACTAGTGCAACACTGACTGTTTTCCAAAAATACAGAAAGATGGAGGATGTTATGGGCTTTGGAAACACCTGCTGAAATTCTGGACTCATCTCATTAACATGTATTAAAAGAACACATGGTTTTGTACCAGTGGGGCCAAGTTAATTTGCTTGTTTGGCTTACATGAAATACCCTTCAGTTACATACAGTCTTCTTCAGCATTATGGATGGAGCTGTTCAATTACAGTGGTGCTTGAAAGTTTGTGAACCCTTTAGAATTTTCTATATTTCCGCATAAATATGACCCAAAACATCATCAGACTTCCTAAAGTCCTAAAAGTAGACAAAGAGAACCCAATTATACAAACGTGACAAAAAATACTATACTTTTTATTATATCTTTTTATAATATACTATTATACATTTATTTATTGAGGAAAATGATCCAATGTTACATATCTGTGAGTGGGCCTTTGCTTTCAGTATCTGGTGTGACCCCCTTGTGCAGCAATAACTGCAGCTAAACATTAGCGGTAACTGTTGATCAGTCCTGCACATCGGCCTGGAGGAGTTTTAGCCCGTTCCTCAGTACAGAACAGCTTCAACTCTGGGATGTTGGTGGGTTTCCTCACATGAACTGCTTGCTTCAGGTCCTTCCACAACATTTCTATTGGATTAAGGTCAGGACTTTGACTTGGCCATTCCAAAAACATTAACTTTATTCTTCTTTAACCATTCTTTGGTAGAGCGACTTGTGTGTTTAGGGTCGTTGTCTTGCTGCATGACCCACTTTCTCTTCAGATTCAGTTCACGGACAGATTTGTCTTTGAAAAAATGCAAAACAAATGTCCTGACATTTTCCTTTACAATTCACTGGTATAATTCAGAATTCATTGTCCCATCAATGATGGCAAGTCGTCCTGGCCCAGATGCAGCAAAACAGGCCCAAACCATGATACTACCTCCACCATGTTTCACAGATGGAATAAGGTTCTTATGCTGGAATGCTTTGTTTTCCTTTCTCCAAACATAACGCTTCTCATTTAAACCAAAAATTCTATCTTGGTCTCATTTTTCCAGTAGCCTTCTGGCTTGTCTATGTGATCTTTAGCAAACTGCAGATGGGCAACAGTGTTCTTTTTGGGAAGCAGTGACTTTCTCCTTGCAACCCTGCCATGCACACCATTGTTCTTCAGTGTTCTCCTGATGGTGGACTCATGCACATTAACATTAGCCAATGTGAGAGTGGTATTTAGTTGCTTAGAAGTTACCCTGGGTTCCTTTGTGACCTCGCGGACTATTACACGTCTTGCTCTTGGAGTGATCTTTGTTGGTCTCCACTCCTGGAGGAGGAGAACAATGGTCTTGAATTTCCACCATTTGTACAGACTCTACTGACTGTGGATTGGTGGAGTCCAAACTCTTTAGAGATGGTTTTGTAACCTTTTCCAGCCTGATCAGCATCAACTCTTTTTCTGAGGTCCTCAGAAAACTCATTTGCTCATGCCATGATACACTTCCACACACGTGTTGTAGATCTCAGACTTTGAATAAAATAAAACAGGGCGCTCGCTCACACCTGCTAATCCTAGAGGTTCACATACTTGTGCCACTCACAGATATGTAATATGGGATAATTTTCCTCAATAAATAAATGACCAAATATAATATTTTTGTCTCATTTATTTAATTGGGTTCTCGTTGTCTACTTTTAGGACTTCTTTTAGAAAATCTGATGATGGTTTTGGTCATATTTATGCAGATATATAGAAAATGCTAAAGGGTTTGCAAACTTTCAGGGTTCAGTTCATACTCAGCCAAGGTTAATACTTTGTTTTCAGCTTGGTACAAAAGAGTTATGTGCAAATTCAGAAGTATTTAAGCTTCAGTGTTTTGTACAACCCACAACATCTCAAAGTAAGGCTTTAAATAATAAAGGCTAACAATTAAATCAATCAAATCCTCCATTAACTGAGTATAAATCATAAAATAATGTAATTCTGTTGCCTTCATGTTACAGATCTCAGTTGCTATTCAGGCTTTAACCCAATTAACTGTCAATTATGGACAGCACTGAAGTACATATAATTCTTTACTGCACTTAAGTCCTTTTTTCAAGTATCTGTACTTTATAAGTATAGTAGTACAGTACTGTGCAAAAGTCTTAGACACATGCAAATCTGTAAATGCTGTAAAGCAAAGATGCCTTAAAAAATAATGTTTCTACATAGAAAAATACTATAAATAGCAGTAAACAGTACTAAACTCAAAAAAGGACAATATTTTGTTGACATCATTTTGCTTTTTAAAAATGTGTCAGTAGTCTCAGGTAGAGTTTGTGCAGTTTTATAAGGAAATGAGCTGGTATGTTTTACTGAACATCTTGGGGAATCTGCTGCAGTTCTTCTGGAGACTCACTCACATCTGTTTTTTTTTCAGGGAAAAAAAAAAAAAACAGAGGAAAAAAAAACCCCACCAGCCTTCATTATGTTTTTTAGTCTGAAAATTGCTCTGTTATGTAATCTATTGCTTTGTTTACTGACATACAAACATTTTTCTGAAACATAATATTAATATATATATATATATATATTTTTTTTTTGTTTGGACATATAAAATGTTTTTATACTGACTGAATAATGCAGAAGTCATAAAATAAACATCTGTAACAAAATTTGTTCTAAAGAAAGACTTTTGCACAGCGCTGTATTTCCATTTTTGCAGACTTTATATGTTGCAAAGCAAAACATTTCGTGTTACTTTAAAGCAACAAAAAAGACGAAAAAAAAACCTGGAGTAGCCGAAATATCTAAAATATGTCACGCTTTCAACTCGAAACAAACTAATCATAATGCAGTGCACCTTTTACCTGGCTGAGAAAGCTTGCTGTCTGTTTACACTGGCACATTTCAGCAGGAATGCCTTGCTGTAAACAAGGAATATTTTATGATTCACAAAAAATATTTTGTTCTGAATGCCTTTGTTGAGAGTTTACGAGGGCGGCCTACTTGAATAAGAAGCCGATTTATTTGAAAGTATGATTGACAGGTTAATTCACATCTTGCATTGTAGACAGACCCGCCCCTAATGCGGCGAGAGACTGGCGAAAGGAAGCGGAGGGAGATATTCGCAGTGTCTTGTTTTTTTCTGGAGTCAGAGATGTCTTGAGAAACTGATAAGTACAGCAGGTACTATTTTACTCGAACTCAAGTAGAAATGTGAGTGGAAGACTTTTACTTTTACTGTGGCAGGTTAGTACAGGAGGTTTGTATTTTGTGGGTTTTTTTTTCCCCAACATATTATTTTAGTTATATACTGTAGCTTTTACACTCCATACATCACTGCCCATAAAAGCCACAGATTTATTACTATCCTCCATCTGAGCCTTTCCCAGGTCTCATCCTGTCGGCTCTGCTGTTCTTTCTGACACCTTTTCTGTTGGTGCTATATGATTTACACACACACACACACACACACTCTCACACACACACACACACACACTCTCACACACACATACACACACACACACATAAACACAGCAAACTTACCGATAGGACAGGGTCCCTCTGACACCACCAGGATCTCGCTCTGCTGTTTGCAGGCGTCTCTCCGGAGCAAACACTCGTTATTGTAGAACTTGTTATTGGAGCCGCACACCGGGGCATAGTCGTTGTTACACTGATCGAGGGAGGAGAAATGAAGAGTGTAAGAAAGGTCTGCTATATTTTGACAACATATTGATTAATTTTGTTATGAATGCTGCATTTCAACATACAGTACTGTGCAAAAGTTTTAGGCACATGCAAAGAAATGCTGTAGAGCAAAGATGGCTTCAAAATAATGAAATTAAATGTTTCTACATTTAAAAAAAAGAGCAGTAAACAGTAGTACATAAAAGAAAGTCAATATTTGGTGTGACAAAAAAAATAAAAATAGTAGTCTCCGGTACAATTAGTGCAGTTTTATAAGGAAATGAGCTGGTAAGTTTTATCTTGCAGAACCAGACACAGTTCTTCTGGAGACTTTGACTTTCGCACTCGCTTCTTATTTCTGCAGTGAAACCCAGCAGCCTTCATTGTGTTTACTGTCTGAAAAGTGTCTCTTACGTAATACGCTGCTTTCTTTACTGACATTTTTCTGTAACATTTCATTTTATGCTAGAAAACTAATGTTTGGGAATCTAAAATGTTTTTTGTACTGACTTGATAATTTAGAAGTCATCAAATAAAACATCTATAATAAAGTTCGTACTAAAAAAAATAGGGTGACTAAAACTTTTGCACAGTACTGTAATCTGTTAAAGGTCTCTCAAATTTTGTCAAGATTAGGTCTCTATCGGTTAAGTAAGTGGAGCTGAATAATATTGGAATGATTTTTTTTTTACTCTTTGAACCCGCCCCCTTTTCCCACCCATGAATACAAAGTGGTGATTCAACTATAGTTACCATTAGCAAGTACTGTCATGACATCACTTTCAAGTACACCGATCAGCCATAACATTAAACCCACTGACAGGTGAAGTGAATAACACTGATTATCTCATTACAGTGGCACCTGTCAAGGGATGGGATATATTAAACAGCAAATAAACAGTCAGTTCTCGAAGTCGATGTGCTGGAAGCAGGAAAAATGGGCAAGTGTAAGGATCTGAGCGACTTTGACAATTGTGATGGCTAGATGACTGGGTCAGAGCATCTCAAAAACGGCAGGTCTTGTGGGATGTTCCCGGTATGGTTAGTACCTACCAAAAGTGGTCCGAGGAAGGACAACCGGGGAACCGGAGACAGGGTCATGGGCTCCCAAGGCTCATTGATGTGTGTGTGTGTGTGCTGTACTTTTTTCTTGGTAATAAGCTCTTATGAGCGCTAAGCAGCGGTATTAGCATGTCAGCAGAGTGTGGCGTGAAGGAGTGTGAGGGAGTGTCTCTATAAAAAGACACAAATATGCATTCGGACCGTAACGCAGTTGTCCAAAGGGGATTTCTCAGCCATGTAAAACTTTTCTCCTGAGGTTCTGTTGCTTAAGCCATCATTTGTTTTTTTTGTTTTTTTTTTAATCATGTACACGTTTCTCCAGCTTACAGGTATTATTAGTAAGGGGGGGGGGGGGAATTGACAATTGCACCTTTAAAATAAAACAATTCTGTGATGTTTTATATGATAATGGCATTTCTGATTTATGCTTTCAACTGGTCTCAAATAATCATTCACATTAATCTTCAAAATAATCATTAAAGGAAAACTCCACCTTGAACAACTTGCATGTTAATCTTCATATCTTCAATGATGTCCAAGATTTTTTTTTGAGAGCGATGCAGCGGCACTTTAGTCCTTTAGGCCCTATACTTCTATAACTACAGTACCGTCAGACTTCCATGTTCAATATATTTGTAAACATTAAGAGGCAATGAATTATGGGACTTTTTTTCTTTTATATAGTGTGTAAAAATTACTTAATATAATCATGCACCTTGAGGAAACTTCTGTATTTTATTCATCACAGCACAGGGCAGATCTCACCAGAGCTAGAACAGATTAAAAAAAAAAAAAAAAGATAAATTGGCTTATATCACTTGCACTAGTCCAACGGAAATTTATGTCTGAAAAAGGATTATGTGGATACAAGCGTCGTATTATCCAGCAACCCTGAATCATGATGAAGTCTGGAGGGGACAGAGATTTTATTTTTAAAGCAAATGAACAAAATATCTGGCCTACATATCACAGAGCTGATCTCAGCTGTGTTAGCATTTCTTTTTTTAAAGAAATACATTTGGGTAAACAGCTAGCACAAGAGAATACGTGTGTGTGTGTGTGTGTGTGTAGAATGTAAATGAAGGCAGTGAAGGAAGCCCCAAATATATCCTGGCAGCTTTGAACTTCCGATGTTTCTCCCGTAATGAAAGAGAGACTAGGAAGTCCTGAACATCAAGATGAGAAAACTGGTTCAGGACTGACACGAGATCCAAGTTGTAAAATGTAAAACGTAAAATGATAGCATTTGGTTGATGGGTGACCTCAAGGAGTATCTATTCCTGTATACCCATCCTGTATTGTGTTTTTTTGAATCAAACACATCCTCCAGCAGCACTGCTGCATTTCAGCAGAAGACAGGACTCATCTGTTTCGCTCGCTCACTGTACTGCACATAAAGTGGGTGGCCTTCAGGAAACTGGAGCAGATCCACACCTCGGGCAGGTATTCTGGGAGAATATGATAATGCCACACACGGGTACACCTGGCTTCAGCAAGCAAGAGATCTGTCTCTGTCCTACGCCATGCACAAGGTGAGTAAGAGAGGTGGGCATGATGTAGGGCAGCGCTGGCCTGACTGCTCACTGTTTGGATGAGCCACTGTATTGGCCTTTATCCAGCCGTGAAAGGAAGAGAGGAAAAAGCCGTGCCCATTGATTCCGGAGCCCACTCCATACCCGCTGTTTTATCGGCCGGGAGACAGGATAATGTAGAGGGAGAGCGGTCGGAGCCAAGGTTGGCAGTGGTGCAAGAGATCCGGTTGAATCGAGAGGTAGGAAAAAAAGAACAAAATAAATGAAGGTTGGATATGTGTGGATAGACGGATGAGATCAAAAATAGCAGAAGGATCTCGTCAGGAATCTCATTAGGAAAATCTGTTAGGAAAACCGATACGTTTGGAAGCACGTAGCACATTTCTATTAATCAAAATTAAGCAGCAAGTACAGGAAATTCTTACTGCTATCTCCTGAGGAAAAAACAAATGAGAGAGAGAGAGAGAGAGAGAGAGAGAGAGAGCGAGAGAGAGAAAGGGGGGCGGGGGGCAGGGCTATAAAAAGAGACAGACTGGCAGATATACCTAGACAGACATAAAGGTGAGAAAGAGAGGAAGTAGCAAGGCAGAGTAGAATTAACAATGCTCTGAGGTGCTCGGTGAGAATAAAGCCCCAGTGATATTACAGGAAATAAAGAGAGAAGAACTTACGAAGGACTTGCCAGTCTCAAAAATAGATGCAAAGGAAGCAGTGGGGGAGTGCAAGATAGAAAATGAAAATGGCACAGAAAGAGAAGAAGAATAGAAGCCAGAGATTGAGGCGCTGCCATCGCATGGCTTTCAAAACCCCTCGTCCTCCGTCTATGTCTCTGCGGCTCAGAGTTTTCAATCAGGCTTCGCTTTTCACCAGACATGATGCAACAGTGCGTAAGATGCCCTGCACCCCGGGGTGCCTCGAGAGGCGCCTGTTCTTCCCAAGCCCCTGCAATTCACACTTTTCATACTCGCCCCCTAAGGCTATTAATATCGCCACCCTTTACAAAGTGTAGCTGCGAACTGTTCTCTCTACAGCTGGAGGAAGTGCTGAGCAGTCTGGAAAATGCTATAGGAAGATGAAAGGACAATCAGTGATCTGTTTCCAGGTGAATACTGTACATCAATAGTGTCTCAATTATAAAGCGAGGAGATGTTGAATAGAGGGAAAAATCTAGAGGTGTAGTTATGACCTGCTCAGTCTCAGATCAATGCAGAGAGGAATAAAAACGTGTATGATAACAGGGAACAGACAGACACGTTCTCAAGTATACGGTTAAATATAAAAAACCCCTAGAACCATCTTCTCAGAGAAGCAAAGGAAGCCAAAAACATGTAACTATCCAAAGAGCTTTTTCTCTCTCTCTCACTCAAAAAAAAATTCTTCCAAGAGTGGAGGGATATACTGATTTCATACTCGGTATCAAGATCAGAAATGTCAGTATCTGCTGTGAACAGTTTGACCTAGTGCAGATCCGGCATGCGAACATGGGCCACAAATTGTCTTAAAGCGTGTCACTGTTATGGATGGCACCTTTTGCACAACCAGGCAATAAACACTCACACAAAATCAACTCACTTATAATAAAATGTTGGTATCAGTTAATAAATAAATAGCTTTAACATCGGTTTGTGGCTCGGTGGCTTAGTGGTTAGTATGTTTGCCTTGCACCTCCAGAGTTGGGGGTTCGATTCTCACCTCCTGCCTCCACCCTGTGTGTGTGGAGTTTGCATGTTCTCCCTGTGCTTCAGGGGTTTCCTCTTGGTACTCCAGTTTCCTGGATGTGCTATCGGCTGATTGGCATTCCAAATTTGTCTGTAGTGTATTAATGGGTGTGTGATTGTGCCCTGATTGGTACCCTGTCCTGGGAATCCCCCGCCTTTAAGAGAGTGCTCCTAATCTCAGCTCATTACCTGTGTAAAGGACACCTGGGAGCCAGAAATCTTGCTGATTGATAGGGGATCAAATACTAATTTCACTCATTAAAATGCAAATCAATTTATAACTTTTTTGAAATGCGTTTTTCTGGATTTTTTTGTTGTTATTCTGTCTCTCACTGTTAAAATACACCTACCATTAAAATTATAGACTGATCATTTCTTTGTCAGTGGGCAAACGTACAAAATCAGCAGGGGATCAAATACTTTTTTCCCCTCACTGTAGGTCTAAATGTCATGCTCAAGATTGCTCACAGTTCCACGTTTAGTGTCGACTTATAATGGGAAGCGTTCGAGTCTCAGTCTTAATTTTTTTAGGGGGTGCCTACGTAAGTATAGTGTGCATGCAGAACATTTCAGGTTTGAGAATTCTCGCTCAAACACGAGAGAGTGTAGGCTATTTTCAAAAAGTGCAATTTTTAAAAATTCCCCTCACTTTCGGGTTGAATATCTCTGGTGGGGGACCAGATATGAATCTGAAATTTTCACAGGAACAAGCCCTCTATAGCAGCATTCTGCTGTAAAAATTTTGAGAGTTTGAGATTCCACTGTTTACAGAGCTAATCACTCAAATATAATTAGGAAAATGAAAAATGGTCAGGCAACCAATTTAACTATATTCAAGATATGTTCACTTGCTAAGACGGCATTTACTGTACATTTTTAATGCGTTTAGTCTTAGATTATGATGAACATTAAAGTGAATGAGTTGTTACTATAGAAATGATTACAAATGCATGAATATAAACCTCTGAGTTGCTGGAAGTACAGTCGAGAGCACATTTTATGGAAAATTAACTGCGGAATCCAACTGTGCTCTGGTATGAGATTTCATAGTCAGTATAATTCACAGTGCATGAAATAAAATTTTAAAAATTCAAAATTTAAGCAAAGTAGTGTCATTAATTTGTGCTGATTTATTTTATATTAAAACCTGTTCATACCTGTTTTTTTTTTGTTTTTTTTGTTTGTTTTTGAGAAATTACAGCTTCAGGTCACTGTGAAGTCAGTTTCAACCACTGATCAATAAACACTTCATATTAACAAACACTTCATTCATACTGTTCATATATTTCATTCATATTGTTCATATATATATATATATATATATATATAAGATAGAGGGGGGCAACTTCACAGAGGCGGACTAAGGTCGAAAAGAGAGAAAGAGAGAGAGAGAGAGAGAGAGAGAGAGAGAGAGAGAGAGAGAGAGAGAAGAAGAAGAAGAAACAGATAATATCTTGACCAATGGTCAAAGGAAATCAGTGCAAAATGTACACTCAAATCTTTCTAAGATGCAAAACAGTGATGAAAGTCAAATAATTTCTGCTCTATTCTTGTGACTAATGCAATGACATTTTTCATATTCATATAGGATACGCGAGTCTTTTGTGCACATCATCTTGCACCTGTATTGCCATATGACAGTTTCAGTTATGTCCTGCAGGGGCTGCTGTGACTCTTGCTTGCAACAGGCTGACTTTCTCCGGCTCACGTTTCCTCATTCACATAGACTCTACACATAAAGCTGGCCTAATGCACGGGCACGCTCTCTATCCGAGCGGCCCACCTTTTAACACGTCGCTGATCGTCTATCGACCGACATACACTAATGCTCGTACTTGATTATAAAAAGGCATTTCCATGAAACATGTCATTTGTGCGTAATCTCGGTGATTAGAAAGAGCAGGCGGATAAAGGGGACGAGGTGGATGATGTAATGTGATGTGATGGCGTGTTTTGGTGTAAGAACCCCTTCAGGACTATGTGACTATCCGTCCCTGCTTTCATTTTTTAGTCCATCCATCAATTAATCCATTCCTGCCTCCCACTCGAGCATTAATCAATCCATCCATTAGGCCACCCATTCATCCACCCAGCGCCACAAAATAGTCCACTTGTCCAAAGATGAGCAGATCAGTGGATCTGTTCATGCTGAGTGCGTCGGGTCTGAATAATCTCTCTCGTGAAGAGACTTGCTTCACAAAGCAGTGAGCAGAGAGTGTACTGAGACAAGCAATTAGAGTCTGACACAGGGGAGAGTGTGGATGGAGTAGCTGTGTTTAAAAAAAAAAAAAAGCCGGGTAAGTGTGTGTAAGCCGCTGTAAGGCATTAGTACCAGCAATTGGTTGCGCGGATATCAGGTCAGCTAGAGGTCTGTGAGCTGTGGAGACAGTTGCAGAGGTGCTAATATAAAAGACCTTTATTCTCCAACAGCTGTGCGAGAGCCACATGAGCAAGGTGAGAAGGACACAGCAAGCGTGTGTGTGTATAATTTTAAATGTATTTACTGAAAATGCACATGAGTATTGTTAGTGTGTATGATTTGTTTAGCATGTGCACGTGTACAGCCGCACCCATTTGTGAAACGCTCTTCGTAAGCCTGTCAGGGAGTAAGTGTGAAATCCAGTCGTGTTATAGCTATAATGGCAAGACGTCTCAGAGGGATAACGCCCTGGTCCCATATGGTCCCCCGGCCTGCAATCCATTAATGGAGTGCCTGAATGAAATGGAGAAACGAGGAATTAGAAAAACATCTTCATACGCTTGACTCTTCCCCTCAGTATACAGCAGCTTGATAGGAAATGGGTATACCGAGTTAATTATGCATTGCGCAACATGATCCAATCCATTTGCATCATTAGACATTATGTACACCTTCCTTCACCCAAAATGCCTTTGTGAGAACTGACCCCTGGGTGCATTAAGACGGCTGAGACAGCACAAGCCGAGAAACATGAGAGCCTGCAGTGATGTGGAAAGTGCTCTGTGAGTGAGAGACTGTGATTGAAAACAGCTAAAGGAGAGACATGGACATGGACACACATGCACACACGCACCCGATTTAACCTGATGTGTCCAGGAGACACAGCTGCACACAAGCCATTTGCCTCAGACTGTTTCTTTCCTTCTGTTTCCTAAGGTTTGTAGCTGCGCTACTATCTGGTGCATATCAGTTAACAGCATGTGATCCTTATCAGGAGAATAAATCTGTCAAAGAGACCAAGCCTTGAGGAGAGGAAGGGCAGGCTAGGACACAGCGCTCTTGAAATTCCTAAACTTTTCTATTTGCTGTCCACGGTGCACCACTTGTGGATATCTTCCACAAAAGCTTCCTTTTGTTGAAAACTTAAAGGTCAGTTCTAGCAAAGCAGAGCTGGTGGACAAAGGTGAGTGAAATCACTGAGTACTTTGGTATACCTGAGGCACCTGACAAAAGAAAGAAGCTTTCTCTGAAATTCTGTGTTGCTCGCTTGGCTGTCAGAGAAGCCTGTTATATGATGGCCGTCTGGTATACTGTTCCTGACATGTTAAAATCCCCAAGGAGATAGCAAAAAAACAAAAAAACAAAAAAACAGGCCTCCTGTCTGATAATTAGCTCAGCACCAAGGGGACAGCCTGACTTTGGACAAGAGGACGGATAGAAAGACCTTGCACAAGGACACAAGAATATTCTTCATATTCTTTCATGCATGATTTGTTCCGTCTTTTCATTCCCAAATGCTCTTTGCCTCATCAGTCACCTCTCGGAAACCTGTCCCTTGAGGTCAGACACGAGGCAGCTTTGACCGATTGTGAAACAGGAATTAAGGCAGCCTTCCAGAGTGATAAATTCAACTTCACCCTTATCTGAGAAAGCAAGAGAACAACTCTGTCCTCAATCATTAGAATTCAAGCCCAGCCTTCTCACAGATGCACATTATCTATGACAGCTCTGAGAAAGGGTGGGTGAAAGAGGGTCACGTCGAGAGGAAGAAAAAAATCGGCATGCGCAAATAATGGAAATCTGCCGTGTGTCTCTCCACATGATATTTCTTTCCTTCCCTCAGACCCAGACACGCCTGCCGATGTCCCGCTGAGTGACAGTCCACTATTCCGAGGATGCCCTTTCTGGAGTAGTGTGTGCCGCCCGTTTCTGACAGGAGTGGAGGGGTGGAAGTTGGTGGAGGGATGGGAGAACCCTGGCTTCTGCCTCTCTCTTTAACTGCTTGGCAGTCTGCTCTTGATTAGACTGAATCTCTGCTCGGCGTGGAGCTCCCGGGCCCTGTCAGGAGAGACGGCTCTTCGGTAATGGTGTCTGACAGGCTGAAGAGAGGCGTGCGGGGGTGACACATATGCTACTATCCAGGGGAAAGGCTCTCGCTGGAGTTAGCGCTACAGCAACCCTTCGGCGCTACGTTCTCATTTCCAAGGCAAATAGCTTTCCCACACGGGCTGGGTAAAGTCCGAGAGAAAAGTATAATCCTTTAACACACCCGAAGAAGGGATGGATAACAGGTGGCTCCGCTGTGCTGGATTCTCATTCAGCTCACACAAAAAATCTAGTCCACTTTCTAATTTGCGAGAACTGCCTCCGTGATTTTAATTGCTGCATTTGTAATGCATCGGTGGAAGTTAACCTTTCGTGGACTGTGCGGTGATATCCTGCAGGGACCTCTCGGCACAATTGTGGCCGTTCATCTTAAGCTACAGCTATTAGGAGGGGCGTTGAGGGGTGAAAATATATACCAGTGGAAAAAGTTAAGAGTCCCAGCAAAAGAAAAAAAAAAAACCCAAGCCAGCTCTAAAACATGCTGAGAAAGGAAAAGTAGAAGGCTGAGAAAGAAAGACAGGTGGATCTGCTGAAGCTGAGGTAGGTAAAGCCCAGATGTCTCAAATGTGTAAGGATCTTAAAAAAGACAAAGCAGCACCTTTACAACTATTTCTGTATTTTGCAGATATCAGTGCAAAAGGTTATACAAAGATGTGCTACCGCTTTCAAGCCAGTAATGGTACAGTCCCCAGGTACCCATTCAGCTGAGATGGCACCAGGGAATACTGTAGAGCACTACCTTTAAACCTGCTGACTTGCCCTGAGAGGTCATATTGCTGATGGATAAAGGAATCACAAATGCATGCAAATATATGGAATGAGGCGATGTATGTGATCATGGAAAAGTTCTAGACCTACTGAGAATGTACACAAGCTTGTTAGGATGGTTGTCTCTGCTTTTTTTGGGTTAGAACTCAGTTCCCGTTACGGTAATGAAACCACATCCTTCGTAAACAGGAAGGCCTGCAGTATGTCATCTGGCACGGCAGCAAGACTAGTCGTATATCAAGCAGACAAGCAGGGAAAAAAAAGAGTATGAATGGCAGCCAAGCAAAGAGAACGGGTGCGAGAGTACAAAAATTGATCAGTCATGCTAGACAGAGGGCAAAGACCACACAACACAAAAAGAGAAGTGACAGTGCAGTCAAGTCTTAGATCAAAGTACAAAGAGGCAGAACCGAGTCCAAACAATGCACTACAGATGCACTGCTGTGGTGAAGCAAGGTGCAAAACGAAAGCATGATAGATGTATGATTGAGTATGTTAAAAGCTGAGATGAGAGCCACAACAAAGCGAATCATCACGAATGAAGCACGATCATACAAGCAGCAACCCAGCAGGCGGTAACTGGGTGTGACAAAACGCCTCATGAACAGACGTGATAAACAAGACCTGACATCCCATAAACCAGGACTAAATTGGAAATAAAGGGAAAGTACAGCTGGATGCATGAACATTTCAAGATCAATTAACACTTAGAACTGCTCAGTTTCTCTTCAGTATCGGAAACTTGTAAACGCACAAACTTGCCATGATGCAACACAAGTTGATCAATACACTCTAACAGCTGCAGCAAAATCCCACTTCCCTGCCAGCCTCTTTCCTTTTATCTTCCCATATCCAGTTATGAGCCAACGTGTAGGCTAAGATCATACAGTATATTTAAAGAACCTGCAGAAAACAGTGGCTCTTAATATTCATGAATGTGAATGCATATATCATAAGAACATAAGAACATGCCCTAATTTAAAATATGCTGCATGTCGGAAGATTCTTTAAAATATATAGCTTACACTCTAAGCTATATAAGGCAAAGCTGTGTCATTTTGCTTGATTAATAATGATTAAATGGTGTTTTGCCATGCTAGTTTTGGAATAATTTCCTGCCTCCAACTTGTGAAGCTCTCTTTCTTTCTCACTGATGGCAGTGCTAGTTTGTACCTGAATCATAACATATTACATAACATATATAACAGGGCTATTGATTTAGTCAAGGTAACGACTAAATCATACGATCACAACGAATGATCACAAAAGACCATTACTGGACTATTCTGGTTCACAAAGAGGTGTTATTGGTCTATCCATATTTGCTTTTTTAGGCCTGCCTTGCATATACAGTGGGTATAGAAATGAATCACCCCCCTTTAAAATAATCACATTTTGTTACTTTTCAACCTGAAATGAAGACGGACACAGTTTTTGTTTTATCCAGCTGTATTTACTCAGTGCAACTTATGATATCCAAGTGAAAGATGGAAAGTTGGAAAAAGGATCACCCCCCTCCTAAAAATGACTTGTAAACTCAATAAGGTGTAGCTAATCACCTTCTCAATGGCACACAAAGCCATCTGACTTTCAACTGTGATCAGCTGTGGTCATTTTGATTAGCTCAGCATGAAAAGAGCTTTCCTGGAGCATTTTGTAGTGCAACTGAAGCAAACAATCAACTATGGGTGGCAAGGCACTGTCAAAAGATCTTCGGGATAAAGTTGTGGACAGGCACAAGTCAAGAGATGGATACAAAAAATTTCAAAGGCTTTATCAATGCCTAGAAGCACAGTGAAGTCTATTATTAAGAAGTGGAAGCTATTTAGTACAAGACAGACCCTCCCTGGATCAGGACGTCGCTCCAAACTGGATGAAAGTGCCAGGAGGAAACTGGTTAGAGAGGCTAGCAAGAGGCCTACAGCAACTCTGAAGCAGTTGCAGAAATTTATGACAAAGAGTGGTCATTGTGTGCATGTGACAACAATATCACAAATTCTCCACAAATGTGGCTTGTATGGGAGGGTTGCAAGAAAAAAGCCACCCACGACTGAGCTTTGCCAAAACGCACCTTGAAGATTCTGAGGCCACATGGAAAAAGGTGTTATGGTCAGATGAATTATTTGGCCATCCAAATAACACCATTCCTACAGTAAAGCATGGAGGTGGTAATATCCTGTTATGGGGGTGTTTCCCTGCAGCAGGGACTGGAGCACTTGTCAGGATAGAAGGAAAATGGATGGGGCAAAATACCGTCAAATTCTTGAGGAAGATCTGCTGCCCTCTGCCAGAAAGTTGTCAATGGGAAGAAGGTTTACCTTCCAACATGACAATGACCCAAAGCACACAGCAAAACTGACCACACAGTGGTTGAAGGAGAAAAAGGTGAATGTCCTTGCATGGCCTAGTCAGAGCCCAGACTTAAACCCCATTGAAAATCTGTGGAATGACTTGAAGACTGCAGTCCACAAACGGTCACCATCAAATTTAACTGAACTTGAGCAGTTCTGCAAAGAAGAGTGGGCAAATATTGCAAAGTCTAGATATGCAAAGTTAGTAGAGACATATCCCAACAGACTAAAGGCTGTAATTAAAAAATAAGGCAAATTAAAGCAAGGGGGTGATCCTTTTTCCAACTCAGTGACTCTGTTTTTTTTTTTTTTTTTTTACATTTATTTATTTATTTTTCTGACATGTTGGTGTTATATCTTTCACTTGGATGTTTTAAGTTGCACTGAGTAAATACAGCTGGATAAAACAAAAACTGTGTCCGTCTTCATTTCAGGCTGAAAAGTAACAAAATATGATTATTTTAATGGGGGGTTCTTTTCTATACCCAGTGTAAACACATTATTTTTCACATTTTTCAAGGTCATTTTCACACTGTTTTTTTCCGCCAGAGTACTCTTCGATTGGTGAAGTGTGAAAGCCAATCATACCATACTCTGGAAAGTGTTTTAACACAATACACATATATAGAAGAGAAATGATATAATCTGGTGTCTCCCAGATGAGGATGGTTTCCCTTTTGAAAACGGTAATCTGAGGCTCACTTCAACCAAACCATGGTGCGGTCCGAATCAGATGTGGACGTTATCTGCTCTCAATCGAGTAAGGTGACTGGTTCTTGTAAGGTTACTTCCTGTTTCAAGTTTTGTCATGGCATTGAGAGAGTTGTTACTGTTAGCCAAGGAGACGGAATGCTTTATTGATATATAAAAACAAGCTCTCGTAGGACTGGAGCACTGTATTTATCTCACATTTAGTATGTGAGCACTTACACTGACAACACTGTGTAAAATTCATGTCTCGTGCTGGTGGGAAAAACCTTTTTATATGAGAATGGCTCGTCACTGTTTGCAGGTATCTGCATGATGACAGGCCCTGCATCCAAAAATGTGCTGTTCTTCGCCGATTGAGAATTGATACCAAACGAAAATAATTTTAAAAAACGACAAAGAGATGAGCCTAGTGTCTGCCATTTCACAAGCCTGTGTGCACAAAAGTGACACGTGGAATTGAGCAGTTGAGGAAGGAATTCTTGAATGTGAAGGAATGTGAAGCAAACCTGAGATTATGAGCCCAGTCCCCAAACAAGCCTAGAATCAGTATTAAGACCAAGTGTAAAAACTCACTGGGTATCAATTTTACCACTCGTTTCCATATGCTGTACTAAAATCCATAAATATTTCCATTATTCTATTGTATATACTACATTTAAAAAAGTGTAGATACTGTATATCTATAGATTTTAAGTTCTACCTATTTTTCTCCTATGGGAAAATGTGCAGCACATACAGTACCCCCTTTAGGTGATCTCTAAAAGAGTGCTGCACAACACAAGCCAAAAAGGAGGCCATTACAGAGACACTAGGAGCCATAAAAGAGCGAGTTGCATGCAAGTGTGACACTAGGAGCGATGCGGCAGGCGCCTGAAAGGCCTGGGTGTGAGGTGAATAAACTTCGCTGAACGGACATGAGGAGCTGAATGACCTCTATTCATCCCCAGAGATCAAACCCACTTCCCCTCTTCCCAGCAAGCTGAAGCTTTCACTACCTCCCCTGTTTTCGCTAACCCTCTTCCCTTCAGGCTCCGACTCTGACACAGCCCTTAAGAGGATCCTCCTTTGATGAATTACTCCACTTAATGGAATAAAGACATGGGCTATGATTTGGTTTAAGCTCTCTGACGTCAAGCTTTTCTCAGCTGCAGTAAGTGAACCCGGCAGCCCAGGATAACTGCGAAGGCTGCGCATGGCCCCTCAGGATGTAACAGGCTCCGAAATAAAAACAATGTGACCCAGTGTTGCCTAAAAACATGACGGCCTATGTCCTGCAGCCAGAGACCTATTTTGTCTAGAGAGATAGATAGAGAGAGGAAGAGAGAGACCCTGAAATGGTAACTTTATTTATCTCTACCAAAGAGACTAATGATGCCTTGTGAGCTGGGATAAAAATAACCGAGTCATTTAGTGTCTGTCTGCTCAGTGCTTTGGACGCGCTGTAATCCATTTTCATTTCGACTAAACTCAAATAGATTATTAAGGATGTCTCTCGCGCTCTTTCTCTTTCTGTCTCTTATCCCTTTTTCTTTTTCCTCTCACACTCCCTCCTTTTACATCCCACAGTCGAATGGAAGCCAAGGATAAATTGGATAGGGGTGGTAGCGCCCTTTCTTTGACGAGACAGCAACCCTGGACGTAAAACAGCGCCATGTGAATTTACAATTAGCGCGCCGCACTTACAGTTAGCGTGACATTGAATGCTATAGTGATAATTCAATTTGCCAAAATTTGCTGTGAAAGAGGAGGCTGCAAAATCCCAGCCAAAGGAATGGAATTAAACCAGAGCTTACAAAAGCACTGTTTTCCCAAAAGTACAAAATTATACGACAGAGTGAACCACATAACACATGGAGGAAAAATAAAACTATTGTTCACTACTCAGACACAGGAAACACCAAAAGCGCTATAACTGACCCAAGTCATTTGACTGCACTGATCTGATTTACAGTTTCTGCAGGAGAACGCAATACTGCTTTATAAGAGTTTTCAGGCAGCAAAGAAATAAATACTTTCAGGTGAGACTGGTTTGTTTATAATGCAGTAAACAGCCTGTGTTTGAGGGTGATCCTGGGGCAAATAAAAACACTTTTCTGATTGCTTGCAGATGGTTCAGTCTGTTCTGTGTGCCAGGTCAAAAAAAAAAAAGAAAAGAAACAAGAGCATACGCTCACCTTGAAGTCACAGATGCAGGTTATTATGTCCCCGATTCTGAGACACTCGCCATCAAACTTGCAAGTGTTGGTGTCACACAGGAAGAGATCTGTGTCTCGGTCATCATCACCTGCAGAACACACACGCACACACACACACACACACACACACACACACACACAAACACACACACACTTAAGTATATATCGCAATAACAAGACATTATGTTGGATCATGGATAATTAATGATTATTGAAGTCTGTCAGGCAGTCAGAAAAAAAAAAATCTATATCATGGTATAGTTAAAATCATCAGGGTGTATATGTATCACATTATAATGTTATCCCTTTCATTTCAAAACCATTGACTGATAGGTTCCCTGTTGAACACTTCACAAACCCAAACAGACCTTCACATTTATATTGCCCTTTAAATCAAATGCCTTATGCATAAAAAAACGTAAAAAGACAAACTAAATGAAATACAAGGTTTAGCAAACCACTCCACTATTACGTGTACACTGCTTCATCATTTTATTCTTATAAATAAAAATAAACATCAAATTTTCCGTTGTTTGTGCTAGGCGCTAACACCTCCTCCACACGCGCTCCACACAATCTGCTCAGGGAAAGACCAACACGCGAGCTCATCATACCGGCAAGCCCACTGCGCATTTCCCCCATTTTTGGATGAACACGAGCACGTTTGCTAATCGCACTGTTTATAATAATATATTCGTATTTATACATATCCAGCTGTTGTTTGTGGATGTAAACATCAGTATGTTCTAATAACTCACGCTGAGCACCGTTAAAAGTGATTATTAAGCTAATGATTCTGTGCAGCCATACAGAATAGACTACACATTCATTAGTGTTTCCCATCAATACAGAGACACACTGAAGATATTCTTGTCTCTATAACACTTCGTGACATGAATTTGATTATAGGCAGACCAGGTGTGCTTTGGAGGTGAGATTAGATTGAGAAAAGGCTGAAGTCCGGACTGATCGAATAATCGTGTTCTTGTTCTTGTTAACGCTCTACTGCATGAATTATTACATTTACACAAAGAAATGTTTTTTTTTTAAATGGATTTTTATTACTTGAATTAAGCTATTAATCAATTATTAAAAATAGATTTTAAAATATTTTGGTAAATCGTTGCCGTATGGCAACAGTGTGCAATGGCGAAAAGTATCGTGTAGTAAAAAATGAATATATGAGATTGCAATTCCAATTACTGCATTTTCCAGACTATAAGACTATAACTGTAAGAATGTAAAAGTTATGTCTTCTAGAAAGGAATTACAGTTGTGAAAAGTATGTGGATGGTTTTACTCACTCAAAATCCATAAAAATTATATCCAGACACGTTTTGGGTGAAGTTTCTTTTTCATTCTTTCTCTTGAAGCATGGAATTTAGAAAATAAGGCGCGATTACAAAATGTCTGAAATTACAAGTTTTTCTTACTTTGAAAGTGAAAAAAATTAAATATACTATTAGAGAAGTCTAGTCTCTGTTTTTCTTTTCTTTTTTTTCTTTTTCTTTTTGCTATGTAGGCCTGTTTCAATTCATGCATGCACATACCACAGTTCCATTATCGCATGTTGTTGCCATATGGCAACAATTACATTTTACCATTTAACAGAATACTCAAAAAAATATACACTTGTTTAAATGACTAAAAATAAATGTTAACTTATCCCAGATAGTGTTTCAATTTTTTCCTTTTGTAGTTAGTAGTTTTGCCTAAATATTGAAAAATTTATTACATTTTGAGAGCCCTCCGATGATGATGACCATGATGCCATGTGATTGCAGAAAAGTAAGTGCAAACAACACTTCCTGGTCATGTGACATGGCATTTTTTTTTGTTGTGTCAAAGGTAAAGCCCCCTTTTTCCAGTTACATAGGAAAATAGTAGTTTTGTATTATTGCCTATCAAAAAATGGAGAATTGGTGCCATATGGTTAACGTCTTTTGCTCTGGAGCACAGGATCCCAACCCTGGTCCTGAAGTACTGCACTTTATAGTGTTTTTACTGCTCTAACACACTCACTTCAACTCAAGAACGGCTGTTAATCAGCTCATTAGTTGAATTAGGTGTGTTAGAGCAGGGAAAACACTATAATGTGCAGGACAGGGTGGGGTACTCTGGGATCAGGGTTAAAAGCCTGTGCACTTAATTGTGTGAAATATATTGCTTTCTCACAAACTGTTCCATAGTGGTACAGCGTTACGGACAAAATAATAATAAAAGAAAAAACAAAACAAAACAAACAAAAAAAAAAACAGTACCTAAGATTAAGCATCATTCTGCCACTGCTATCTGTCCATTAATTCAATTCAGTTCAATTTATCTGTATAGAGCTTTTAACAATGTACATTGTCACAAAGCGGCTTTACGGAAATCCTGATGTACTTTTTAAATGTGTAAATTTATCCATAAATTTATCCATAATCCAAATTTATCCATAATTTTATCATTAATAATGATGCGAAACAGAAAACTGCGCAATATGATTTCAAAGCAAATCCATGACAAAACACTGACCTCAAAAAACACAACCAGCTCTGATTTCAGAATATGCCGTCTATCCATGACTACGCTTTGTTGTAGGAACATTCCTTTTACAAAGCGAGACAAGCCTCGCGCTGGGCATTTTAGTGGCACGTGGGTACACTGTGATCTACTTCTTGGAGCAGCGGCCTCAATTCCCTCTTCAGCGCAATACATATGCTGAGTGTTGTGTCTGTGTGGGATTCACATTTTGCTGAGGTGCCTGACAGAATCATCACAATTTGGAGACTACGCAGCGTTTTTGAGCCCAGAGCGAGTTTTGTAACACTGTCGATGAATCCGTTGCGAGTCCAAATGAAACAGACCAATGTGCAGCTGACTGTAACGTAGCCTGTGAAACAGCCAGTACAAAAACAGAGATGTGCTGTGAGCCACACAGCCGAGGACGCTGGCTGACATCTTTTCTGCTTACAAGAAGAAGAAAAAAAAACACTATTTGTATAATTTGCAGCCTTTTATGTGTGACATTTATGTGAGACATTGCACTGCGTATAATCCTTCATGATTGGCCTCATATTCCTCTCATATATTCAAATTCAAACTTATACACAGTACATCATCGTAACGGGTTCGTGCTGTGACAAGGAATTGTTTTTCCTCCTTGCGATATTTGATGTCAAAGCACATTAGCTTATGGCAAGGATTATATATTTTTTACTCTGCGTGCCCCAGGCTCGTCTCGCAGCTTCGCCTGAACAGGAATGCTGTACAGCCAGATGAGCTCCGGTGAAGCTGATAATACTTAAGACTCCTGCTTAGAGGGCTGGTCCTAAAGTGACCTTACGTAACCTGCATGCCTCATTTACATGCCAATTAAAGCAATTATCCACAGACCTCGGAAACCGCTGGGGGGAAAAACAAGATGAGCCTCAGAGAGCCAGGAAGGACAGAGCTGTAGTTGGACTGCATAAATGAGGCATGGTGTGGCCATTGGGTCCAGGGCACGGGATGATGGAATACGAAGTTCTATTCAATTTTAACATCTGCCTGTCGATAGCATTTTTAACTGATCGAATATAATCATAAATCAGCCTAAAAGTCTAATATTTTTGATAACGGATCAAAATAAAGTGTTAGTGCTTTAGTTTAGATTTGTTGGTTAAATAGTAATAATATTATTTATTTATCCACAGTACATCTACGTTAAACCTAGACTTAACGCTGTACTCATTAAATCGGAGGCGTTTGCTTTGGCATGACTCTTCATGACCTAATTACTAAGAAACTGGTTCACAATTAATAAGATGCTCTTTTTTGAAATTAGGCAATGAATATATGGCTCGTGAATAAGATGTTAACATTTAGGAGTAGAATACATATTTGGCAACAGTATTAGGTTGTATAGTGATAACAAGAGATTATGTTGGATCATGAATAATTGTCTGTCTAGCAGTAAGAAAAAAATCTATCATGGTAGCATTCGTGGTGCCTTGTAAGCGGTAATTTGCAAGTCGTAACGGCGTCTTTTCCCACCTCGGCACGTTCGATGTGTGACGTGAAAAACATGGACGCCTCCACGAAAGCGCATCTTTTGTTTGCGCTGTCAGAACACGTAAAGCTCATAAAAAGCTACTTTAAGTGCACTTTTACAGTTACAGGCCTGAGTGGGTACTGGCGCTGTTGTGACCTTCAGACTTTCACGAAACAGCTCGGACCGAAATTGCAGCACAGCAAAAACAGCAGGAATTAGCAAGTATCTTTAGCAACAAGTTAGCCGGCTAACGTTAGTGACAATTCTAATGTTGATGATTACCTTCTCAAAACAGTGATTAGTATGATCAGTGTTATAGATAAGTAAACCAATACTGCTAGATAGATAGACAGATATAGATAGATAGATAAACCAATACTGCTATAAACTCATTTATAAGTAGAGAAGGGGGACGTTACACTGTTCACAGTGTGAGCGGCCACGTTGGTTTGATGTCACTCAGTAAACAGGGAAGGAACTGGTGGTTGAGAAGACTACCTCAATTTGATGAAGTGGAGGGGCGTTTTCTGCGGTTTTTACTGGTTGTAGACGGGGAATTAAGCTGAAGTTGCAACTTCACCTCGAGCACAGCATTAAAATCATCAGGGTGTGTATCACAGTATAATATCATCCCATTTCAAAACCATTGACTGATGGTTCTCTGCTGAACACTTAACAAAACCATACAGACCTTCACATTTATAATGTCCTTTAAATCAAATGTTTTGTTGAATATGCATAAAAACCCCCCGTAAAAATACAAACTAAATGAAATTTAAGGTTGCTGTTTAGCAAACCCCGCTATCATTAAGTGTACACTGCTTCATCGTTTGTGCTTATAAAAAATAACAGCGTATTTTATTCTTATAAATAACAATAAATATCACAATGTTTGTGGTAGGCAGCAACACCTCCACACTATTCACCCACTGATTCTAACTCTAACTCAGAAAGCTACAACTACAGTATAACTGCAGTAATCAATAGAAAACAATGTGTAGCTATCCATGGAGCCATGTGTGATATACCGTATGTATCATGATGTTTAGATGATGATGATGATGATGATGATGGTGATGATTATGAGGACGGGAGCTGTTTCACTGACGTTCCAAAATATTTAATGTGACAAAAATGAATAAAATCTATGATGTTGTTATTTAATTAATAAGACTTGTAATCTTTGTCAAATTGCTGTGGCATAAGAGTAATAAAACCCTTCAGGACATGCTGTTATAGGATAATAATCAACTTCAGGATGGTAACAGTAACCATGGTGGATTACAGGTAACAGCTGTATTGGAGGTGGAGGTGGCATTCTTTGACCACCTAGATCACTTGACATCATGGATGTTTTGTGTATAACTAACAGTGCTTCTACTGAATGTTTGTAACTTCATCACTTTTGGGGGAAAAAAAAAAACATTTGGGTTTTGTGTGTCTATCATTCCTTGATTGGCAATTCTATGAAATGGATGGATGGATGGAGCCTGGAGCCTATCCCAGGGAATTCGGGGAACAAGGCAGGGGACATGCTGGATGAGGTGTCAACCCATCGCAGGGCACAATCTCTCTCACACACACACACATTCACACACTATGAACAATTTAGAGATGCCAATCATCCTACAACGCATGCGTTTGGACCGGGGGAGGAAACCGGAGTGCCTGGTGGAAACCCCGAAGCACGGCGAGAACATGCAAACTCCACGCAATTCTGTGTTAGTAAATATTTAATTTAGTATCAACTCAATTAATTTTCTTTCAAAATCCTGCGGTCTTGTAACTGAGACAGCCGTTTTGTTAATGATGTTATTAACTATTCAAGTCATGTTCTCTTCTCAAAACGACAGATCATTCACCACCACCCCCCCCCATTTGCTTAACATTACTGAAACCAACTCTACAATAGGTGTGATATTGTGATACCGCTGTGATATGCAAATATGTTTGTCATTGGAAAAAACACTCGGAGAACATTCTGTAGGAGCATTTGTGTTGGGTGCTGTGCACAAATATACATATTATAAACATTTGATACGTTTTTGCTTAAGTGACGTCTCATTTTCATGGCACGAGCATTAAGACACTTTAGTTAAGACCTCCATTAAGATTTCCAGCCAACTATCTGATCTTACTAAGAACTGCTTATTAAGAAATTTAATATATTCCCCACTGCCAATCTTTCAGATATCTCAATACATCGGGATCGCAGTGGAATTAATTTCTTACAGTGATTTTTTTTAAATACTGTGATAAATGCGATCCACTATGTACAGTTTTTATTGCATTTTAGACACTGACTGAGAGACGTAATATTTCTGGACCACATTCTAATCACACTTACTACCTAAGTAACACTCCTAAATCATTTATTTTTCCACCTTAATGAAATGCAAATTGTGCAACTACAACAGCTCTGAATATGACCAAAACTATTTTATTTCAACTGTTGTAATTCAAATATACACTTGTAGATTGATTTGTTAGATATAATATTTTGTTATACACTGGGGTCCAATAGTCTGAAATCACAAAAAAAAAAGCATCGATTTTGCAAGATTTACAAATTTACAACAAAATGTTTAATTACTAATAATATTAACAGCAATGACCTGAGTGAAAAGTAAAATTGTATAGAATAGTTACATGAATTTCAGAGTTTTTGGTACGTCCCCTTTTTACTTTAATGACAGTGTGTACTCAAGCTGCAAACAAGTTGGTGCAAAACCTTATAATCCATTTTAGATCGAATCCATCGGAGTGTTGTCTGAACACGTGCTTCAGTAGAAGAAATCAGACATGAGGAAAATCTGACCTTTTATACAAAGCAGTTAATATGATCTATATTAAAATGAGTTAATATCACAAACATGCTTACATAAGAAACCTAGCACGTAGAAATAGTGCATAATCTTGAATATTAAATATTCAAGATATTGAGCATTTACTTTCTTTGTTTTAAATATTTCCAAATTCCAAAACCCGCTGTTTATTTCCAATTGTAAATGAAAACAAACAAATAAATAAATAAATCCCAGATTTTCAGTGTGGTCTCATTCATTTTCGGACCATTTATCATTTATTAATAAATAAATAATTGGGTTACTCAGAGCCTTCCTGTATGCACAACGTATATCAAAGTTATAGATGATAAAACATACACAGTATAATATATAATAACTGACACTTCCAGTCAAAAGTCTGGACACAACTGATCATAGAAAGGTGTTCTTAAGTGTGACTGTTTTCTACTATTTTAGATAATGCTGCAAATATTAACATTATAGAATAACACACACTGAATTATACAGTGAGAAAAAGAAAAAAAAGTCTAAACTATTTATATTTTTTGAAAAATTCTTAACAGTATTCCTGATGAAGCTTCACACACTCTTGGCTTCTTCTCAATTGGTTTCATGTGGAGCTTCACCCGGGAGGCATTTCTTATTTTAAGTAAAAACTAATAATAAACTACATTTTGACTCAGAAATAAATCTTTACATTGAGATCAAATGCACAATTTGCATCTGTCATAAGCTTTAATCAAAATGTCTTTAAGACAATGCATTCTAGTGTGTCTAACTTATAATATTAAAAAAAAATAAAAAATCTATGCCACTCTCTATACAGCACCAGTCAGTTTACAGAAATACCTGAGTGGATCTCTGACATTTTTTTTTTTATCTAAAGGTAATGTGTGGGATTTCTTTCTAAGACAAATATAATGTATGAATTTCATCTAACGGCGAGTGTTCAGTGTGTGGGAACATAACGTTCCAGGTGGCTTCTACTGGTGGAGTGAACAGTAGATGTCGAACCATAGTGGATATCTAAGTTGGGCGGTACCTGCCATTAACCGATTAGTCAACCGTTTGATACTGAATGAATTAAAATTGATACTGAATGAAAACATAACACCCAAAGTAAAATATTGCAAAACTTTATTACAAAATTAAAGAGTACTGACTGTACCATGAAAATGTACTGTACTTTTTAAATTAAATAAATATATACATATTAATATATATATATATCAACTATTAATAAATATTAAAGTAAATAAAAGATATACATCCAAACTGAACCAAAAAGTAACACTCCAAATAACAAATAAAAACAGAGACATCCAAAATAAAAAACAAAACAAAACAAACAAAAAAAAACACACTTCAAATAACACAACAAAATTTGTAAGTGATAGTGTTTATTTCGCCTATAGGGGCCGCTCTCGTACTGTATAATGACAGCGGACCTTTCTCAGCCGCTCCCACAACAAACGCAACCCCGAAAAAACTATTGGATTTTTGCCGATAACCGGTAGTTCCAGCAATGGGTTATCAGTGCCGATTAATCGACCTCTAGTGAACACAAGGAATCTGTAAAGCTATGAAGTTTATTTCAACAAAGCTACTTCGATCAAATCAAAATACCCATTTCTGACCACTGCATAATCCTGACGGTCATGTCTTAAAGTTCACCTTTATCCTAACGTGGGGAGACAGTAATTATAATGTAAAAATTAGGAAAGGTGTCAATAGTTTTGCCTGGAAACACATATCAAGTAACTGCTAAACATTTCACTTCAAAATAAAGTCAGAGGCAAGAGCGGTGTGAGATTGGATCTAAAGTTCATTCTAGAAATTACAAAATTATTTTACTTTAGTAAGAATAATCCCAGTTTCAGGCAGAACCTGAATCATGTGTTTGTATTAAAAGACTAAATGTTCAAGTAGCGTTAATATTTAGACCATATAACATTCACAGGTTTGTTTTATTTTTACACATTTTTTCAACCAATTAAGATTTGTCTTTTTAGCATTAGTCTTAATCTAGTCTATAATTAATGATTGTGACAGTGAGATTTCATGTTTACTGTCTGAACTATGTTAAAAAAAAAAAAAAAAAAAAAAAAAAAGCACAGGGAAATTCTGGACCTTAATCCAACATTAAATTAATTAAATAGATCACCAAGAATACTGACATTAGTATATTTGTGTAAGATTGACTGACCAGTTAAAGCCTCTACATAGTAATAAAGGAGTATTGACAATATCAAAACAAAAATCTTTGCTGAAATATGCATCCAGTAACACACAATTACATTAAGAATGATTTAAGAATGCAATTTAAAAGGCTTTATTACTGAGTCAAAAAACCACAGAGCGGTGAAAAGCACTTTGATTTTGCTATCTAGAGGGATAAAATCAGTATATTTTCCTCACAAAGCCTCGCTGGTTGCTGTATTGAAAATATGACTCATCTTCCTCGGCACATAAGACATCTCTGTAATAAACCCTATTGACGCAAGGAGGGATTTCATTATTCCACAAAAGCTATCGGACAAAGGCTGTGGACTCTCAAAGTCTCACCTCATTACCCAGAAATCACATAAAGACAAGCTGTCCAAGGCAAGAAGATTTACATGGCAGAGGCAGCAGGAGGAGCTGAGACTGTGTCAGTTCAGAGTAGATCATGGAAAGCCATCACGGTGTTCATATGGACCAACTGAACTGACTTTAGCCTATCAGACCCTCAGGATGAAGGAGGAATGCTCGGCAAGCCGACCTGAAAAATGTCAACAACCTGCAGAGTTTTCGGGGATTAGTTGGTTAAAATGTGTCAGACTCTGAGAAGCAGCTGATGCACATGCAGAGGTGCGTCATAGCCTTCCTTACGGCAATATTACCATCATATTTCTTTTCATTCATTCATTCATTCATTCATTCATTCCTGCAACACTATGCATAACATTTCCTTTAAGATATTAACAATATGTCTCATTTTAATCTCAATTATTAGCTTTTTATTTAAGCGTGGTATTTTACACGAGAGTTATAGTCACGAGAACAGGTTGTATTTTTACGCACGGTACATTTTAAGGGGTTAAATTCTTCATGTTCACTTACAGCCATTCAGGCCACATTGTTCATGGATAAAAGTTCAAGCCCATGAAATAATTAGACCACACAAACCCTATTAACCTTGAATTTCATGTAATTTCTGTCATACTGTCCTTAAGCAAACAGCCAACGATATGCTTGTCATTTATCTCTCATGTCCTCTTGGGCATGTATCCTTGTAAAAACAGACATACAGTGTCCTCCACTAATATTGGCACGCTTGGTAAATATGAGCAAAGAAGGCGGTGAAAAATTGTCTTTATTGTTTAACTTTTGATCTTTTGTTAAAAAAAAATTCACAAAAATAATCTGCTCTCATAGATATTAAACAATTGCAAACACATCACAGGTTTATCCAAACAAAAAAAAAAAAAAAACTTTGTTAAATATAGGTGTGCAACAATTATTGGCACCCTTTTAGTCAATACTTTGTGCTACCTCCCTTTGCCAAGATAACAGCTATGACTCTTCTCCTGTAATGCCTGATGAGGTTGGAGAATACATGGCAAGGGATCTGAGACCATTCCTCCATACAGAATCTCTCCAGATCCTTCAAATTTCGAGGTCCACGCTGGTGGACTCTCCTCTTCAGTTCACCCCACAGGTTTTCTATGGGTTTCAAGTCAGGGGACTGGGATGGCCATGGCAGAGCCTTGATTTTGTGGTCAGTAAACCATTTTTGATTTTGATGTATGTTTTGGATCATTGTCCTGCTGGAAGATCCAACCACGGCCCATTGTAAGCTTGAACGAATTCATGGGGTGCCAATAATTGTTGCACACCTATATTTAACAAAGAGGTTTTTATTTTTATTTTTATAAACCTGTGTTGTATTTGCAGTTGTTTGATATCCATGAGAACAGAGTATTTTTGTGAATTTGTTGAACAAAAGATCAAAAGATTAAACAATAAAGACCATTTTTCACAGCCTTCTTTGCTCATATTTACCAAGGGGGCCAATATTAGTGGAGGGCCCTGTACCTCCGTGGGCTAATTCTTAACATCTTGCTCTAATTCATGGTCTAAAAGCATTCTCCCTAAATAACATATGAGTATCGCTCTGAGCCAAAATGACACTAACACACCTCTGAGGGAAATGAAAACTCCACTTGGAATTATAATATTTAAATATCATATATGGCAATTGGAAGAAAAAATGCAAGGCAGTTTCCTTTATTGATCCCATTAGCTCCTTAGTGATATTAATTATGTATACAAATGGCCTTGTGGAATCAATCATTTATGCATGTATGCATGCATGCATGTGAGGATCTATCTGTTTGTCTCATGGAGTTTCGGGGCGCGTTCTCCCCGTGAGGTTTTCCTAATGGTTCTCCGCTTTCCTTCTACCTCTCAAAAACATGCCAGTCGGTGAACTACACTTAATAGTCCCTAGATGTGAATGAGTGTATGAATATGTGTGTGTGTGTGTGTCTGTGTGTGTGTGTGTGTGTGTGTGCATGACTCTGGATCCACTGCGACCCTGACTGGAATAAAATGCCTAGATTTTTTGCTGAAGTCTGTGCATTTGGTTTGATTTCATTCCACCCTCGGTCTCACCTATCATACGACAGCTACCAAAGCACGGAGGGCGAAGGTTGTCATATGCTTCCGAGGCACATGAAGCCAGCCAACCGCTGCTCAGAAGGCGGTGTAACAGGCTCGGAGGAAAGCGGAGGAAAATATAGACTTAAACTACCAGGTAATAGCATGCAAATACTAGTCATACTTTACGTTAGATGCCCTCATGGAGGCATTACCATTTCTATTGCTCTTTATTCCTTAAAATGTATGTAAGTGATTTAAAGGAAAACAAATGTGTGTGCAGTGCTCACTGATCTACAGTACATGCTTTACAAATAGACATTCTGTTCAGATAGGAGAGGTGATCTATATTTTCAGGATTAACGCTAACATGTATGTTGAATTTTACAGAAATTATAGAACAGTGTGCATCCTCTCTATGCTTGTAGGGTTATGAATCTGTAACCCGGGCACTATCCTCCACAGTCAAAAATAAGCTGAAAAGACGCGTACCAAAAACCTTGTTTTTAACTGTAGTAGTTTTTAACTGTGGTTAGTTTTTAACCCGAATGAGAATGGCTACAAAAAGAATTGTACATGTATCTTCAAAAGCAAGGCCATAAAAAGTGAGTTGCAGTTCTGCTGTATACAAAAATGCTGGTCTACTTGGTCAAGTATCACTTGACATCCATAAAAATCCTGACTAAAGTGTATTTGTTTCACAATGAGCTTAAAACAAATGATAATAAAACTGTACACTGATGGCTGCACTCTTCACATTGGCATGTACTGTACTTAGCGAAAATTCAAAGATGAACCTGGCCGAGTAAACAGAACTTAGAGAGAGGGTGTTCAGTGTGATGCTCGCTCTACCACTTGATGGTGATCTTTGTGCCGCGATGCTTTTGGGAAACTCAGCCCTGATAACTGACATTTAACCCTATTCACTACTTATAGTGCCCTCCACTAATATTGGCACCCTTGTTAAATAGGAGCAAAGAAGGCTGTGAAAAAATCTTTATTGTTTAACCTTTTGATTTGATTTGATTTTTTGAAAAAAATTCTGAGAAAAAAAAAAAAAAAATGGAATATGGCCATATGGAAAAGTACCTCATGCCCACGGTTAAATATGGTGGTGGCTCTTTAATGTTTTGGGGCTGTTTTTCTGCCAGAGGACCTGGACAACCTGCCAACTTCATCCACAAATGTAAGTAGCTTGTTATCGTTGTTGTAGCTCTCAAATGATTACTTACATTAGCATTTTTTAAAACTTTATTCGACGTTCTATTTACGGTCTGTTTGAGTATAACGACTTGTTGAAGTGTTTAACGATTTTAAAAAATTCACTAGCTAGCATACGATCCTGCTTGAAGTACCACGACAGAAACGTGCGAGATTAAGCTAACAAATTTATATGACATTTAATGTCAGAAAGATATCGGTCCCGCTTGTTGTCGATGAATGCCAGTGGTGACGTTTTACAACACGAGTTGTGATTGAGTCATACAACAGTGTCCCAATGTGTATTGAGCCAGGGAAATTACCAGTGCCCCAACTCTTGTACACGACCTAGGGAACTAGTGAGCTGATTGAGACGCACCCAGTGAGTTTGTCAGCCTTAGTGAAAACAGACAGGATGCTGCTGGCAGTTTTATCGACATTCTTAAGATACAGCAAAAAATAAAATGAAATAAAAGTTTTGCCTTACAAAAGACTTGCTTCGCAACCCGTCTTCTAACCCGTCTGGCAGGACTTAGGGTTAGAAACAGGACTCGTCTCTCACTAGAGTATGTCAATATTGTTTATTGGGTGGGTGTGGCTAAGTGACTTCTCTTTCTAAATTCCAGCTGAGTAATAAACATTCAGGTTGTATGCCTTTCTGTAAGACCCTGACAAAAAGACCTGATAAAAAAGGGTTAAAAGCAAAGAAATAGTTACAGAAACCAAGAATGACTGAAGGTGCAACACTCTGTAACAGAGGGGAAAAGCACTGCTAAAGCAGTAAAGGCAGGGAGCATTTTGTCATCATATCATATGTATTTTCAAAGTCTAATTTTAGATTTTGATACTTGGCCCAACATTAACTCCACTGGAGTGAAAATTCAAGATATCTCTTTTTGACCCTTTTAAAAATGGTAATCATCTGTCCAGTAACTAATAACTGACAAACTTTCCTTTATAGAAAATGAGGGTCAGCATGTGTACTATAAATTACAACATGCTACAAAAAAATAAGAAATGAGCCATGGGTCATGTGTGTCAACTCATAAGTAAATATAATGTGTTGCTAAACGTCAGATGTAACGTTATTATGATTTGAGGGTCACATGACCGTGGCTTCCTCATGTTTTCGCTAACCGTTTTAATAAGCAGAAATCCGTTATTGTAAAATGCCCTAACAATTGTAAATGGGAGGCTTGTTTTCTAACAGGCTTCTTATTCATGACACACTGCCTCGCCCGTCTCCTGAATGTGGGCCACTTGGGCCACTCACGTCACTTTGTAAATAGAGTCCAGTCAGTATTAATTTGTTGCACTATGGCCCATCATGGGGTAATTACAAACACACCTTCTCGGTTCAAAATCCTGCCTGGAGAAGACAAAGGAAATTACCCAAGGTCATTTATCCCCACAGAGCTTCATTAAGTTGAACTTAATTGGATGGGAACATGTCCAATCTGGCAGCACTGACCAGCTTGCTGTCGATTGCGGAACAACTGAAAATAATGACACCGTTGTGTAAAAGGATCCGAGAACTGATGGTTATTGGACATTTTAGTGCACTGTAGCTGGACGGCAGAAACATGATTAATAAAGGGTTCAACTGCTTGATGTGGAGAAATGAATGGAGTTTCAGATTATATGCAGGGGTGGGTCAGTAGGTTCAACAACCTTAAAACTTTCATAAAGCAAAAGTTTTCATTTAGTACGTAGGCTACGCTTCATGGTGGCGCGACACACCTCGATACTGTAACAGTAGCGTACGTTACTTGTTCCAAATGCCACCACTTGTTGCACTACACACATCAGCTGAAGCGTGATCTGTTAGAACGTTTTTTTTTTACTAAGCAAATTAATTATCGTGCATTTTCAGAATCATGAACAAAGGACAAAGAAAAAGTGCAGCGGGAAACTGTTATAAAAACGCTCCTGAGAGGGAATCTCATGGTCAAACATATTGAGAGAAAAAAACAGACGGTAATCAGACTCAAATAACATATTGTATGTGTGGTGCGAGGACAAAACACCACAGCTTATAACTGAAACGTTGGTCAAGTATACTATATGGCCAAAAGTTTATGTGTTTGTTGACCATCCCATTCTATAAAGACATTCTATACAATTGTGTGCATTCAACTTTGTGTCAACAGTTTGGGGAAGAAACACATATGATGGTCAGGTGTCCACAAACCTTTGGCCATATAGTGTAACTTTTCGAGGGGTGCAAACATGATGATAAGTGGTAGCTCAGTGTTTAAGACATCGGACTACTGATTGGAAAGTCATGAGTTCATATTCCAACACCGCCAAGCTGCCACTATTGGGCCCTTGAGCAAGGCCCTTAACCCTCAACTGCTCAAGAAAAAAGAGAGATAAATATAAGTTGCTTTGGATAAGGGTGTCTGCCAAATGCCATAAATGTAAATGATCATATACTCATTGGTTTCCATTAGTCTATATTAAAGCACTTAACTAGCCTACTAGCTCACTATATGTCAATTAATTATATTAGATACCATTTTTAGCTTTGTCGATTAGGTTTCCGGGCAACCAAAACATGTGACTGGACATCACACTACTGAATGAATCATTTGTCCACCCCTGATATGATCAAATGATGGTGAGTCAGAGTCCCCAATAAGACAGAACATCAAGAAACATAGACGTTGTCCTGGAGGGTGACAATTTATTGTGTTTCCTCAAACAAAGGCTGCTTGTGAGTGGTGCAACAAATACAAGCCACATGTTTGAATTCTGACAATGCCACAGCTATCTGTGATCAGTAGAGCAAAATGGTGCAAAAATGGCTCTCTGGGTCGGAGGGATGGTATACGCTCTCTCTCTCTCTCTCTCTCTCTCTCCTGTCAATCACAGGGACACTAGCCAATCACGGACATCCGTGAGATTGTATATGCGGAAGAGGACAGATAGCACCGTCGTCCATGTGTGTGTTACACAGCCCTGTGAGGCAGCATGAGCAGCAGTGTGAAAAGATATGTTAGCTGGCTTCACATGACCTAAAAGAAGTAAAAAGTAGTGGCTATTCTAATGTAGGAATACGCTGTTTTTTTCCTGTGCTTTAGTGGCTATAGAAAACATTTTTAGATTCCTTACATAACCTTTATGAAAGGGAGCATGAATGCTATATAGTTCCTTGTGCCTGCAAGTTATATCCACATCTTCTTTTACAGAATATAAAATTTATTATGATGTTGTCTTCCAGGCTTTCTCCATTATGGCTTCTCAGTTGTGAATGGCCATCATTATGCCACTGTAAAAAAAAAAAAAAAAAAAAAAAAAAGCCAGCGGCATGATGTGTTGCCAAAGCGGGACGAAATGAAGACGGCTGGTAGGGTAGTGGTGTGTGTGCGTAAATCCTTGCTGTTCAATAATAAGCAATAATTTGTACTGCAACAACAGGTCAACATATTGGAGAACAACAATGAATCAGAAAAGATCCATCAATAACAGTGACAGTCAACAGAATGATGCTCCTTCATCATCAACTTGTTCCCCCCTTTTTTAATGATGAAATAAGGAAATGAAATAAGGCTTGTGCTTTCTTCTTTATTCGTCTGTTTTGTTTTGTTTTTTCTTCTCTGTCTGCTTGCTGGAAGTGTTGGAATTGTACAGTGTCAAAGGAGAAGGTTTGGGCAACTGCAGTTTCTACGCATATGCCAAACAGCCAGGTATCGAGGGACAGGGCTGATTGTTCTTTTTGCCCGAGGCCACTGTTTCAGCCCCGTGAATAATTAAAAAAAAAACAAGCTGGCCAGCATCAAATATTTAACAGGTGATGTTTATACACTGCTGTATAAAGCATTATGGCACTTTCTGGATGAAAAACAGGAAACGCCGTTTAAAGGCCAGGGTTTTTGACTCGCACAGGAACTTCCACTTTAATATTTGTGTCAAAGCTGAAAAGTGGATTTAGAGACCAAACAGAAGCAGTGTTCATGATTTTAATGCGGTCTATTAATATGCTAAAATATTAACTATTTAATTACGGTAATTTTACTTTATTGTATAACAGCTCGCCTGTTTGGCTGCTTTGGGTGGTAAGTAAAAAAGAAGGAGAAGAAGACATTTGGGGGAAAGAATGAAAACAAGGAAATTAGATGATTTTCCACTTGAAGGTACATCTGCATCTAACTACATTCTGCTTACAAAACAGCCAAAGGTTAAGGGATTACTGTAGCAAACAAGCCGGTTTCTGGTACTGTAACATCAGAAGCTTGCAAACATTACCACCATATGTTCACAATCACTAAATCAGGAATCTGTATTATGGTTACCATTGTCTCTGTTAATGAACTCTGAGCTAATCGTGTAACTCTGACTTTTATGGCTAAATCAACACATTGCCACAAAGACTATTCACTCTGCAGCTGTGAATGTATCATATACAGTATCCACCACAATCTCTGAACTATAAATCAATAAAGCCTGGGTCAGGAAGCCTGGACCACTGCTAACTGTCCTTAGAAGCTGTTTCATTTAAAAGGCAACCTATAAAACACTCACATTTCTATTAACATCTGCTATGGAAAAACAAAGCAGGTCTTAGATCAGTGATGCAATTAGCAGGCTTCGTTTGTCCCCTTGACTGCACATTCCTGTCTTGTAGCTGCCATGCTTTTCACATTTTTTGCTTACTCCTTTCCACCCGGGCCTGTGTTAAGTAATTATAAAGCCTCAATTACGACAAATTAGTCACATCAAGTGAAGCGACTTCTGACCGTGTCCTAGTTATTAGTCTTTTAACTGCCTTGCCCTTAGGCTGATTCACCGATGCATGAGGCCTTTTAAATAGTCACCTTTGGTCACTTGTAGCAAAGTGGAATCTACATGCATGATTACACTGCAATTGTGCTCAAATGATGTTGCTAATTTAAAAAAAACAAAAAAACAAACAAACAAAAAAAAAACTGCTTCAAAACCATTTTTGGGGTCATGTGTACAAATACTATGAAAGCACGTCTCTATAATGGCAGCTCAATCAGCTCAAAACATTAAGAATAAAAACACATGTAACCTACATAAGCAACATGGAAAAAACTACAGCTATCTTTTCTATCACTTTATTCATGCTGTGTTGTACCATTCATCACTGATGCCATCATCATCATCATCATCATCATCACCCAGTATCTATTATTTCACTTTTAGAAATTGGCATCACTATTGACATTTCACTAATAATGAAAATCTCTATATAATATAGTGATTACACTATATAATGACACCATATAACACACTATATCATATTTTATATTTTTAAAATGTTTCTATTTGTGTAAACGTCATTAGGATTAAATGATTCTATCCAAGTAATTATTTAAGAATTATACAGGCAGCTACAGTTAATCAAGCATTAGTCTGTTCAGAAACCATATCGGCTGCGCAGTTAACTTTCCCAAGACTTACAAAAAGCATTATAAAATCGGCCACAGGGTTTTTTTTTTTTAATTTGTTTGTTTTTGACAAACTATCTTAAATGCCACTTTGCGCCACTGCCTATGCAACGATCTTTTCAATTTTGTTCATGACTCGATCATGAATCAAAGTTAGAATTTTTGGATTTGGAAGTTATTAATAACTTCATTGAATAATTTCTTTCTATGCATTCCCACAATTTACCAACATAATCACTGTAGTCTGACTAGTCCTGAATCATTTTGTACTTTTTTTTTGCCTTCTAAACATTTTTTTTTTGTTAAATAAACATATGGACAGTTTACATATCCAATGAGTAATGGACCAAACACTAATAGTAGCATGATAGGTAAATCTGGGCTATGAACTTAGTGGTGCTCCAAGAACAAAATGGAGTATAGGAGATGTTTTTTTCTTTCTTTCTTTTTTTTTTTTTTAATCTAGCACTTGTGTCAATGGATTTAATAACACTCTGGAATAAGGATTTGTCAAGTTGCAGGGTCGCTCATGTACATGGTTCTGGACATACGGTAAAGCAAAAACAAATAAACAAACAAAAATAGACATTTATTCAAACTCTGACACAGTGAAATTTAAAAAACTAAAATGTCTGGGTTGGTGCAGTGGACCCATCATCATCATCATCATCATCATCATCATTATTATTATTATTATTATTATTATTATTATTATTATTATTATTATTATTATTATTATTATTTCATTGCTGTTATTGTTGCTATTCAGTCTGTTAGATTTGACTGATTTTAGTGTCCGAAATAATGAGATCTGAATAGATCTCATTGAGGTTATTTTTTCTCTTCGTTGCCAAAATCCATTCAGAATAATACTGGCCTTTGCTTTCTTCTGAAGACTTGCAACACACAACACACAATGTATCAGAAAGGCAATAATGTAACCACCATTTAAACCACTGATCATTCAGAGTTATTTTAAACGCGACAAATGATCACATAGTCGTGCATTTTGTCATTTGGACTCGTTAATGGATGATTTCATTGTGCAAGGCATGTTCAGACACCATCCACAGTCTTCTGTGGGCGAAAACAACACCGCAACGAACAGAAATCGGCAGTAATCAGTGATTTAAAGAGTTACAAAGAGTTTACAGCGAAGTAATGAAACAAGTGTTGGTAAAAACAGAAGAGTGCCTTGTAACGTTTAATTAGCATATTCATTTACAATCCTGTTTTATGTCTTTATTACATTGTTAAAAATTTGTTTATCAGATTGGGGTGTGTGAAGAAAGATGATCATGTGGATCATATGAATATCAATCAGAAAAACAAAACAAGGACAGCATCCAAAAAAAGGCTATAATATTGCACTCAGAGGAGAATGAACACTGTGAGACTACATGTTAGATGTTGACTGAACACTCACAGTGAGTTGAAGTCATATGTGTTTGCTCCTTAAAACCTGATGTTGTTGCGTTACTCAGAGCAACTTGCCCCTCAGTCAAGCCCGAGGCAGCATTAAACACCACACGCCTGCTTTATACTATTTCAGCCTAAATCAACACATTCTAGCTTCCTGTTTCTCACATCAACGCACTACATCACTGATGTACCAAGGCGCACAATGTTTTCATGCATTTTCCTTGTTATTTTTATTTTTATTCATTTCTTTATTATTTTTGGTGGTGTCAAGTGCCTTCCAAGCTCCGATAAGGCGCACTGTTAGGGCTGTGTCCTAAACCACATCGCCTCCTACTGCACTACTGCACACATCTGTCCAATACAGCTACACACTTCAGTAGGTCTATATAAATGTAACCAAGCTATAGACTGGGCTATATATATATATATATATATATATATATATATATATATATATATATATATATATATATATATATATATATATATATATATATATATATCTATATATATATATATATATATATATATATATATGTGTGTGTGTGTGTGTGTGTGTGTGTGTGTGTATATATATATATATATATATATATATATATATATATATATATATATATATATATATATATTTTTTTTTACTAAATAAGAGATCCTATCAGATCTTACAAGCTGGAGTAAGAGTAAAAGACAGGCTAGAGAAAGAAAGAAAGGCTGCGTTCCCAACCGCGCAATATGGCAGTAAATAGTATTAAAATATACAGTAGGATAAGCAATTTATTACCTTTACATTACCAGTGCCAATATTATATGCAATGACAGATGTTGCATTAGAGATAATAAGATATTAGAGCACAGGAAAGAGAATGGTTGTCCCAAACCAACACGGTTCCGATCAGTCTGTGAATCTGGCCCGGGTTGCTGTGGATCAGACCCGGCATATGTATGTAGAAGAGCAGTGCGCGGTTTGGGACGCAGCCTGAGTACAGTGTCGGTCTCCTTGGCTGTGGCGCAGCACCTCCACCGGCTCTGTGTTTATAAACTTTTGCAACCTTAGGAAATAAAACAAACGCGTTCCTCACCCGAGCAGTTCCACCCGGTGGGCGTCTGGCAGTCGCTGAGAGAAGACGGGAACGCGCGGAGGCGCTGCACGGGGAAAGTAGCGAGGAGTGAGACCACAGCGACCCACAGCCAGTCTCTGGCAGCGCGGCTCCATGAGCGCCGAGGCTCCGCTGTGGCCGAAACCGCCGCGAAACCCATCTCAGTTTTCCCCCCGGTAGACCGACTCAGGCCAACTCACAGGCCGGAACGGGGCCATTTCCCGCGACCCATTAAGCGCTGCCGTTAGTCGCGCGACTGCACCGGATCCGCCCGGAACCGAAGAGCAAACAGGCGCGAGATGATGGAGAGACAGAGAGAGAGAGAGAGAGAGAAGGGGGGAAAAGATTGTGAATATGATGATGATGAGGAGGAGGATGGAACACCAGGAGGAGAAGATGCCCAGGAAGTCAAAATTAAAAGAAAAAAGAAAGACAACTAAAGAATTGATAAATGGGGCAATAAGGCAATTCCATTTCGCGAGCTGGGTGTAACATCCGCTGGGTTCCGAGATGCGTTTAGTTTACTTTCATTCCCGTCTCGCGCTACCCGTTATAACCACAGTGACGCGCCGCGCGCGAGCAGCTGGTTTCCACGCCGCTCCGGAGTCACATGGTCTAGGGCGGGCGGAGCCGCGTCCCTGATTGGCTGAGACGAAGAAAGAGAGAGTGCGAGAGAGAGAGAGTGAGAGAGAGAGAGAGAGAGAGAGATGCGGGGGAGCGCGAGGGACCGGGGCGTTCACGCCCAACGTTTAGACGGGCCGGTTGAATACATCACATGAGAATCCCCAGTGCTGTGTGAATACACTACACTCTCTGATTATACACACAGTACCCTTCCCTTGTACTTGCTTTGGCAATGCAAATGTACAATTGTTTGTCATGCCAATAAAGCACATGAAAACTGAAAAAAAAAAAAAAAACTGAAACACACAGTGTGTCCAAAAGTCTGAGAGCATTAGTGAAAATGCTTCTATTTTGCACTCTTTTCTAATTAAGTACAACAATTTTAATTACAAAGGATATTACCTACAGCAACCTGAGTGAAAACTAGAATCTCTGAAATATTTACATGAATTTCAGAGTTTCTTAGTAACTCTTTGCTACGTCCCCTTTTTGCTTTAATGACAGCTTTAATGACTCGGGCTGGCATGGACTCCACAAGTTTGTGCAAAAAACCTTATGATCCATTTTAGATCAAATCTATCGGAGTGTCCTCTGATCACATGACCTTAAAGATCCCTAATGTACTTTTAACTAGCATTTAGAGTAATAATTTAGTGTCAGAACGGTGGCACAGTGAATAACAGCTCCAGGGGTCCTCGGTTTGATGCAGAACTCAGGTTACAGTCTGTTCTCCTCACGTCCACCTGGGTTTTCTTTGGGTTCTCTGCTTTCCTCCGACCTCTCAAAACATGCAGGTGGGTGCATGTACACTACACTAAAGTGTTTGTGTGTGTTTGCGCTTAGTGAAGGACAGGTCTCATCCATGGTGTATTCCCATCTTGTGCCCAGTATTCCAAACTCCACGTTCATCGTGACCATGACCAGAATAAAGAAGTTACTAAAGATAAATGAATGCATTCTTTTCAGGTAAAACATACACACAGCGGGTATCATTACAGTAACAAGGAAAGGTACAGTTTAATACCCTTTTTTGTTAGAGTTTACAGTGCTTATATAAAGCCAACTGGACAAGTCAGCACTACAGGAGTTACTGCAGCACCTCTAAACACTCCAGTTGTTTCAGTGTCATACATGTTCATCCAGCACTACAGTGGTTAATTAGATATTTAATTTGATTGATTGACTGATTGATTGATTGATTCATTCATTCATTCATTCATCTTCAGTAAGCTCCATATCCTGGTCTGGATCCCAGTAGATCTGGAGTTGATCCCAGGAACACTGGACACCAGTTCACCCTGGATGGGACACCAGCCCACTGTTAGACACCATGACCACACACATTCACTCACTCATTCACATTTAGGGGCAATTTATCTCAGCCAATCCACCTAGTGGTACCAATGCACCTTTGGATAGTGGGAGGAAACCGGAGAATCCGAAAGAAACCTTCATGGACACAGGAAGAACATATGAAACTCCACCTGAGCTCAGGATTGAACCAGCGACCCTGGAGCTCTGAGGTAGCAATAGTACGCTCACTGTGTTGCCCCTCGAGTTAATTAAATGCTATAAAATGCAATCCAACCCTGTAGGTTTTTATTCAGTGCTACAAAATGTAATTCAATACTGTGAGAGGTCATTATATAACACATATAACACTATATGTGTTATTTAACACCAGGTATTAATTGAACGCTGTAAAAATGAATTTTAGACTAACTTTGAATATGCTGTACACCTAAGAAATGTCTCACTTCGTCTTGTAAAAGTTATATACAGGTTCATGTGAGATGGTGCTAAATGATGGGATATATATTGCATAGCCTTAGTACACACACATATACAAGTGTTTAAACTGGAACTGTGGACAGTGAGACAGGACCAGTGTCACCCAGAGCACTTTAATGCAATGGTTCAGTTTAAAATGCTAATGCTCCTAACAATGAATGGAAGAATAGATCAATTAGCAAAGTGGCATTTACATAACGCTAATTGGTGTCTATTTATTTTCGTTTATTGTTAGCAACATTAGGTAGTATCCACCAATTACCAGAATGTCATTTGCATAATGCTAGCTTCCATTTATTGTTAACCAAATTGGGTTAAGCAGTTCCTGTAATGGCGCATTGGTCTGGCATGGTGTGTGTGTGTGTGTGTGTGTGTGTGTGTGTGTGTGGAAGTGGGCATGCCGCGAGGCCTGGCAGCGCAATTTAGCCTCACTAGTTCAAACACAGGCCTGCAGGAATCGATGTGGCTGGAACTTGGATAATTGTGAGGCTTTGAAATAACACAGACAAGAGCTTCCGGTCCTAAAGTTTATAGATTAAAGTATCAGATAGCAGGAGGAATCAGGTTCTTACAAGTCTGGTAACTGATATGCTTGTGCTTATGAGTGGGCCTGGCAATTGAATAGAAAAAGATCATTATGAAACAGAGCAGATGAGTACTGTATGTTTGTTAACTGTCATCATGTGTCATTCTGGAAGCTGGAAGTCGAAAAATATTCTTCCTTCTCATCATACACGTGTATACTGTACAGTCCAAGCAACCTGCTTTGACCTCAATCGCAGTCTTGATTTTAAAGGAATCATATTCAGCAAAGTGATGATGAAATCTTCACTGTGGCCTGGGAAACCATTCAAATGGTCAAACCTTTTCTATTATTATCTACTTTATAGTTCTGGAAACTACAGGGTTTTTCTTTTAAACTGAAATATGTTTCCCTTTTGCATGCAAGCAGAAGTTCTAGCATTTAAAGGAAATCGTGAACGTGGAGAAAATCACATTTAAAGACTTTCGATTTTCAATTCCACTGAAAGACACTGCACCTATTTCTACACTTACAACCCGAGTCTACATATGAAACAAACAACATTACTGACAAGTTTAAAAGAATTATAAGTTTATAATGAGAAATGATTTCTCACTATGATTATCAGTTTCATCCACATCAAATCACTCGCAGCCTCATCATCATCTTCATCACCTCTTCACTCGAATGATCACTGTTCATGCTAACATCAGCGGGGAAATAATCACTGATTCATTCAGTCAGTTCTGTTCTGTTGACTAAATTTCTTGCTATTAATGTCTTTTAATTAAGATCATTTAAGGAAAGACTACAGGTGTATAGTGATCTTTAAAACAATAGATATAAAGATCAATCTTAATACATAAGATACTAACATAAATCCAACAATAATCAACATTATGGGAAATTCTTCTGTAATATTCTACTAATTAGGGATAGGAATGAACATGTAAAAATGCATGGATGCAGATCATCCATATCAGAAAGAGAGATTTTTGGTTCTGAGTACAGAAGAAAATGGTTTTGAGAAAACAATTTTAAAAAGTTGCAATCAAAATTATTCAACCCCCAATGCAAATCAGGTTTATTGTCAAAATTTACAGACTGTCAGCTGTTTGCAATGAACAAATCAAACAAAAACAATTGAAATAGTTCAACACAACGAATGCTTAAAGTGATTTCCCTAAATTCAAATTGAAAATGCAACTTATAATGACTTCTCCAGTCTCAAAATTATTCAACCCCCTGAATAGAATTCCTCACAACAATACAAATATGCAAAACAGGTTTTGTCTCAAGCACACTTGATGCAATTAATCAAGGGCTTCATTAGTTGCACCAGGTATGCTTGAGCTGGAACACAAGAAATATCTGAACTGGCTAGGGGCAGAAAATACAAGAGATACCTGGATGGGGCATAAAAAGGAAGCTATCAACAACTGCAACCAGATTTCTGAGAAGGCAGGTTGTGAAAAACCCTAGAGTGACTGCAAAAGACCTGCAGCAAGACTTGGTGGCAACAGGCACTGAGGTTTCAGTGAGCACAGTAAGGCGTGTACTAAACACAGAAGGTTTCCATGCCAGAACTCCAAGACGTACACCACTACCCAAAAGCACAAGAAAAGTCGGCTCAAAATCATATAAATAAGCCACAGAAGTTTTGGGATTCTGTTCTGTGGCGCGTTGAAACAAAATTGGAACTTTTCAGCACGATGGATCAGCGGTATGTCTGGAGAAAGAAGAATGAAGAAAGAACACTCTGTCCACAGTCAAGCATGGTGGTGGCTCGGTGATGCTCTGGGGCTGCTTTGCATCCTCTGGCACTGGAAACCTGCAGCGTGTGGAAGGAAAGATGGATTCATTGAAGTATCAGGAAATTCTAGGAGAAAACGTCATGCTGTCTGTGAGGAAGCTGAAGCTTGGGTGCCATTGGACCTTCCAACAGGACAATGATCCCAAGCATACCTCAAATTCCACCAAGGCTTGGTTGCAGAAGAAGACCTGGAAGATTCTACAGGGCCATCACAGTCACCTGACTTAGATAGAACCCCATAGAAAATCTCTGGTGGGATTTGAAGAAGGCGGTTGCAGCACGCAAACCCAAGAATATTACTGAACTGGAGGCCATTGCTCATGAGGAATGAGTTAAGATTCCTCAGGAACGCTGCCAGAAGCTGGTGTCTGGCTATACATCTCGTTTGCAGCAAAAGGGTCTCTACTAAGTACTAAAGATGCTTGCAATGAAGGGGTAATAATAATTAATAATAAAAACAATATTGAAACTGGAGAAGTCATTATAAGTTGCATTTTCAGTTGAATTTGGGGAAACCACTTGAAGCATTCGTTGTGTTGAACTATTTCAATTCCTTTTGTTTGATTTGTTTATTGCAAACAACTGAAATTCTGTAAATCTTGACAATAAACCTGATTTGCAATGGGGGTTGAATAATTTTGATTGCAACTGTATGAAGAGGTGCTTGGAGGGCACGCCCCACCTTCAAAACCATATTACAGAGGCAATGGGAAGATGTGGGATAAAAAAAACCAAACACAGCCCCACCCAGCCACAGGAGGACATCAGACAAGACAGAAAAGTCAGCAGCTGGGGTTCCCAGTGCACCAGGCCTGTGTACAAGGAGCAAACCTGTAGTCATTTGTGAGGCATGTAAGCACTGTGATGGCAATTTGAGATGGCACTGTACCCGTGTGATTTTATTTTGTCTTGATTATATTATTCGGTCACATTCACCACAATTCACTACTGTTGCACTACAGATACACTACAGTTCAATTTCAGTGTTATGGATTATCAGTGATATGTGAATGTTATGTGTGACAAAGTGGCAAATAAACATATTTAAACATACATAAACATAAACAAGTGTTAAATGTGTTGGTCTAAATAACTGCTAAAATGATTATTTTAACAAAATGTTGTCTTTATACTTTTGTTTTTTCACACTTGACATAGTAACACAAAACCTAGGAAAAATTCAAATAATAATTTGTGGTCATTGAAAACAAGATATTTTGAGCCCTGATCTCAACCCCATTGGGATGAACTGAAGCCCCGACTGCTCCCCAGGCCTCCTCGCCCGACATCAGTGTCTGACCTCACTAATGCACTTGTGGCTGGCTGGTTGAACACACATCCCCTTAGCCACATTCCAAAATCTAGTGGAAAGCCTTCCCAGAAGAGTGGTGCTTATTAGAACAGCAAAGTTACCAACTCCATGTTAATTCCAATGGTTTTGGAATGGGCACATATGGGTGTGATGGTCAGGTGTCCACTTACATTTGGCCATATGGTGTACTGAAAGCAGTATCCTGGCATACATCACACTACACTACTTCAGGATTCACATTAGAATTTACTATCTTCAAGGCTTGATAACCCATTAATTATTTCATAATGTCAACTTTATATTGACCAAATATGCAGTTAAAATTTGTTATGATATGGATATCATGCAACAAAAAACATTCTTGTGTTTAGGCATACAGGATGCAGTTTCACACTGCATCTTGTGTGATGTTGTGAATTCATTCATTCATTCATTCATCCATTCTTCTGGTGACAGCAGGTTGAGAAGGTCAGCCTAGACTTCTCTATCCAAATCCATAGCTCTGGATGCTCCTCTTATTTCTGTTTCAGCCCCTTTCTGTCTGATCATTTTCACACCTTTTAGTCCATTTCCTGAGTCTGCATCAGAGCAAAATTGATCTTCAGAAAGCAGCTGAAAAGGTACCTATAAAACTCTTTTATTCATTGGTAAGAAAGATGGCATTGGTAAAAGGTAAAAGAACCTATGTCAGGTGTGTGTAGAAATCACTGAAAATCACCCAAAACACATTGTAGAACACATTTATATCCATCAAAGTAAATAGTTTAAAACAATTAAAAACATTTAGTGTACTGCATCCACCATTTATCATTTGTCCAGATATTCTGAATTGCTCTCACCTCCTTTGCAAGCCAAAATAAAGAACATATTTGAGTCACCTCTGGCAGCTTGGTCAATTCAGGGTCAAATTTCTCATTTCAATCAAAGCACACTACAGCCGTGGCCAAAAGTTTTGAGAATGACACAAATATGAATTTTTACAAAGTCTGCTGCCTCGGTTTTTATGATGACAATTTGCATATACTCCAGAATGTTATGAAGAGTGAGCAGATGAATTGCAATTAATTTCAAAGTCCCACTTTGCCATGAAAATGAACTTAATCCCAAAAAAACATGTCCACTGCATTTCAGCCCTTCCACAAAAGGACCAGCTGACATCATGTCAGTGATTCTCTCGTTAACACAGGTGAGAGTGTTAACGAGGACAAGGCTGGAGATCACTCTGTCATGCTGATTGAGTTAGAATAACAGACTGGAAGCTTTAAAAGGAGGGTGGTGCTTGAAATTATTGTTCTTCCTCTGTTAACTATGGTTACCTGCAAGGAAACACGTGCAGCCATCATTGCTTTGCACAAAAAGGGATTCACAGGCAAGGATATTGCTGCTAGTAAGATTGCACCTAAATGAACCATTTATCGGATCATCAAGACCTTCAAGGAGAGAGGTTCAACTGTTGTGAAGAAGGCTTCAGGGTGCCCAAGAAAGTCCAGCAAGTGCCAGGACCGTCTCCTAAAGTTGATTCAGCTGCGGGATCGGGGCACCACCAGTGCAGAGCTTGCTCAGGAATGGCAGCAGGCAGGTGTGAGTGCGTCTGCACGCACAGTAAGGCGAAGACTTTTGGAGGATGGCCTGGTGTCAAGAAGGGCAGCAAAGAAGCCACTTCTCTCCAGGAAAAACATCAGGGACAGACTGCTATTCTGCAAAAAGTACAGGGATTGGACTGCTGAGGACTGAGGTAATGTCATTTTCTCTGATGAATCCCCTTTCCGATTGTTTGGGGCATCTGGAAAAAAGCTTGTCCGGAGAAGAAAAGGTGAGCGCTACCATCAGTCCTGTGTCATGCCAGCAGTAAAGCATCCTGAGACCACTCATGTGTGGGGTTGCTTCTCAGCCAAGGGAGTGGGCTCACTCACAATTTTTCCTAAGAACACAGCGATGAATAAAGAATGGTACAAAAACATCCTCAGAGAGCAACTTCTCCCAACCATCCAAGAACAGTTTGGTGATGAACAATGCCTTTTCCAGCATGATGGGGCACCTTGCCACAAGGCAAAAGTGATAACGAAGTGGCTCGGGGAACAAAACATCAACATTTTGGGTCCATGGCCAGGAAACTCCCCAGACCTTAATCCCATTGAGAATTTGTGGTCAATCCTCAAGAGGATTGACCACAAATCCACAAAAAACTCTGACAAACTCCAAGCATTGATTATGCAAGAATGGACTGCCATCAGTCAGGATGTGGCCCAGAAGTTGATTGACAGCATGCCAGGACCAATTGCAGAGGTCTTGAAAAAGAAGGGGCAACACTGCAAATATTGACTCTTTGCATAAACTTCATGTAATTGTCAATAAAAGCCATTGACACTTATGAAATGCTTGTGATTGTACTTCAGTAACAGTTAGTAACATCTGACAAAAAGATCTAAAAACACTGAAGCAGTAGACTTTGTGAAAATTAATATTTGTGTCATTCTCAAAACTTTTGGCCACGGCTGTAGAGCAGACTGAGACCTCACTCAGGTGGTCTCAAAGTGGTTATTTTGGTCACCTGAGTCTGATTATTCTCACCTAACATATGCCCTAAGAACACTGAGAAGTTTAAATTTAAAAATGGTGTATATGTACATGTTTAGGGCTTATCCCTTGCTTTTATCACTCAATGATACCAATTTCAGTCCCTGTGAACACCACCAAGTAGGAAACAGGGTCGGTGACATAGCTACTGTCATTCCCCAATATTGGCCTCAGTCTCTATAAATTCACATTTCTGCCATGCCTAACCCTTGAGAGCTTTTTAATTCAGCTTCAATCACTGAGACTTACCTCGACTCATTTTCAAGCCCTGAGTCAGCTTAGTATGCGCTAATTTTAGGCTCTGTTGTCTCCAATGTGTCAGCCCTGGTCATATTGATTTCCAAAAAAAATGTCAAACCCAGAAATGGAAATGAGCATAGCACGGGGTCCACCTCAGGTGTTGAATCTGGCTTAAGGAATGGTCCTTTAGCCTTCCTTTGTGGCAGATCACCTAAGGTGGACCTAGTGTTATGCTAATTTCCCTGTTCCCTTGCTTATGCTGCCCACAGGCCCTTTCTCTTCCTAATGCTGCCCACGGGTCCTTTTCCCTCCTTTCTGTTCCCTTTCTGGTGCTGTATACTCGCCCTGAACCATTTCTGGTGATATTCACAAGCCCTCTTCCCTTCCTGATGTTCCTCACAGGCCCTGTTCCCTTCCTGGTGGTGTACACCACCCCTGTTTCTTTCCTAATGTGTACACCAAACCTGTTCCCATCTTTTTTGTATACACCAGCCCAGTTCCTGGTGGTGTACACTGCCCCTGTTTCCTTCCTGATGGTGTACACCAAACCTATCCCCTTTCTGATGGTGTTCACCAGCCCTGTTCTGTTTTCTTGGTGTTCACTAGCCCTGTTTCATCCTGGTGGTGTTCACTGTACCTGTTCCCTTCCTGGTGGTGTACACTGACCATTTTCCTTTCCTAGTGGTGTTTACTAGCCCTGTTCCCTTCTTGAAGCTCCTCATCAGCCTTGTTTTGGTATACACCGGCCCAGTTTCCTTCCTGGTGGTGTTGGCAAGCCCTTCTGCTTTCCCAGTCTTAGTGTCAGGCTTTGCTTCTTCTCCAGCCTTAATCCCATGCTGCTGCATTACCAGCCATTTCAGCTACTTACCCCTTTTTTGTACCCCTTTCCAAATAACTGAATCTGCCCTAATTTGTTGGACCTTAGCTGGGATTTTAAGCTACATATGCTTGCCACTGAGGTGGTAACATCCATTGTACTAAGCTAAGACAATATCATTCTAGAAGAATATCTTTAAGGTAAATGCAGTACTTGGACTTTAAGGAGCGCTGTTGTACCTTCAGGGGTAAATTTAATTAGTTTGGATTATAGAAAACAGTATAATCGTAATACTTCTGTGTTTCAAGTGTCATTTAGAGCTGCTCTTTATTCGCAGCCTTTTATCCTTTTATTCAGGTCATGGTCCTGTCTGACCCTTCACCCATCACAGTGAATTTTTCTCTAGTTTCAGTATCAGCTCTATTCTCAGCCTCAAACACAGTTAACATGTGTGCTTCTGTCTGCACTGCTGGTTTTGCTTATGCCTCTGGACCTGTATTTTCATATTCCTGTCTGTGTTCTATATCACAATCCAGACTCTGGCTAAGGCCTTGGCCCGAGTGGGGTATTTCCACTGCACATACCACCCTGAGGTACAAGTCAATCTCATGACTGGTGTGCTTTGGGGTTTTGGTGTTGGGGTTCTGTCACTCTGCCTGTGCTTACTACAGAGCGCAGAGGAGCAATAGGAGGTACCCAAAGGCAATTGCAATTGTTGCTGGCAATCCCCAATATTTACTGCTTATGTGTTATGTCCACTTCTAAAGCAAGCCGTCAACCAAGCCCCTTCCAGCCAGCAACCATGTTGCATGACACTGAAGCAAGTACATATCCCCCAATCTAGATCTCCTGACTGATTACACACATCTTCACAATCACACAAGTTCCTTTAGATAACCTAGACATTTAAACTGTCTTTGCAAAAGCCTTGCTATACCACTGCCTATGACAATACTAAACCTTTTAAACATTGCCTGGTTTGTCTTGCTGTTTGACCTCTGCTTTGTTTTCTGTTTGCCCAGTCTACCCATTTGCCCAGTCTAGTTTATGACTGTTTGCCAAATGCCTGACCTCTTGTCTGTTTATCCTTTTGAGTATTGCCTAGCCCGTTTGGTTTATTTGCCCTGTTTTTTATTATTATTATTATTATTATTATTATTATTATTATTTTAATAAAAGCCAAAACTTGCACTTGCACTTGTCTTCAGTAAACCTGATACTGTATATCTGAGATTAGTCATTGAACCTGATTTGAGCTCTTAAGACATTCTACAGAACAAGTAGACAGGTAGAAACAACTAGACAGGTTGAAATTTGAACACATTTACACATGGAATTTTTTCATTGAGACCTACTGAGATGTATGCACAGATGAACAGTATGCAGCATTTTAAAAATCCTTAATTGGGGAGTAACCCATGCATAGCTTGTAATGGTCCTATTGCAGTGTGTATTGGGGTCTTTTCTCCCATCCAAAATTTGAGGGATGGGAGTAAAGACCCACAGAGCGGTTTTAGAGTTATGGTAGCAGCCTTATGAGTAAGGTTGAAGTGAATATGTTGGTGTGCCAGATTGCTGGTGGGAGAGAAAATAGGAAAGAATTAGACAGGCCCTTATCAATTTCTCCCAGGGTGAATTATAACTCCTTCCCCAAACGCTGTAGTAACAACAGGCTTATCAAGTTGGCTTATCCATGTTGGCTTATCCATGTGGTATTGAGTAGGATTCTAATCTATAATCACAAAACATTATATATAAAATGTACTATCACTGAATAGAAGCTTTTCTACTTAACACATTGACCTATTTTGGAGCTTGGGAAGTACTATAGAGTGAAATCTATTAACTGCATATCTGAGTATTACGTTAACTCATATATAGGGAATAATATAATGATATGTGATGATAAGAAAGTCTCAAATAATTATATTTTAGCTTGTCTAAACTTTTCCATTTAGGTCTACACTCTTAGGAAAAAAAAGAAGTTCTTTGGATGGATAACAGTTTTAATGGTTTAATGTAATTGTAACCTTTTTTGGAAGATAAACCCTGTTTTGTAGGGTTCTGAACTTCTAAGGATACCCCCAAGATGGCAAGTAACCCTACCTGCCATTGGTTCACTGGTGGACTGGTGGCTAGCATGCCGCGCTCTCTCCAGCATGGCACGAGTTTGATTCCTGGTCTGGAAATCAACCCCAGTCAGTGCTCTCTCAGTGCTGGTCCTAGGCCTGGAAAATAGGGAGGGTTGCATGTGGCATAAAATGTGCCAGAATCAAAATATACGGATGGGTGATCCGTTGTGGTGACCTTGAACGGCATCAGCTGAAAGAGGGAATAAAAAGGAAAAAAAAGTGTGGGTATCATTTATTGAAGAACATTAACATCCATCCACCTTAAAAAGAAAGATTTCTAAAAGGATTTCTAAAATATGTGCACATAACCATACTTAACACATCAGCATGATGATTACAAAAGCCCAGTGGGTGCTGGACCAAAAAATTCACAAAATCCCCCTTCCTCTCTCTGCCTTTGTGGAAGTTTTAAAGATTTCATTTCTATTTTAATCAGGTTTGTTGATACTCACTGTTAAGTAGTACCAGCACTTCTAATAGGCTCTCAGGGTAACAACTGTATTTTTGGCTGCACACCCACACTAAGTGGAAATTAATTTCACAGATTACAAAAAAATGTGTGATTTAATAAATTTCTGTGGAGTGTGTGATTCACGTATGTATCATGCTTGTGAAAAATAATAGAATGTAACAGTGTGACACAAGAGCTCACGCTTTTGCACTTGTCGCAGAACCAAGGTGTACTGAAACACTTCTTAAAGCGGAAGAGCAGACGAAAAAAATTCGTCAGTGGCTATTATTAAACTAATATATATTATGTTTCAAATATTGGCAGTTTAGCATATAGAGATACAAACAGGTACATGGCTAAAATTTTATTGTTATAAATATTGTTAGCAAAACCTTAGGGGAAAAAAAACAAGACTTGTGATACATATTGCACCAACCTTGGGTTGTTTTACTGACAATAAAAAAGTAATAAACCTTAAAAGAGTGCAGGCTTTATTGTCATTATACATAAACAGTAGAATGAAATTCTGCTTTTCTTCACATAGCCTGGAAGGCCGTTGAGGTCAGAGCACAGGTCAGCCATGACAGAGCGCTCCTGAAGCAGAGAAGTACTGTATAAGGCATTGCCTACAGGCCCAACAGTGGTAGCTTGGCAGTGCTGAGATATGAGCTTTGAACTGTTCTAACCCTGCCTCAACACTATATATAAAACATATTTTGTTATAATATTTGTCATGTAGTTAGCACAAATTGTGCTTCAAATTACAGAACATGACTCATAACTGTTTGTCAGGCATTTGGCTATATAAAACACATCTTGAGCAGCATGTTACATAATGTATTGTTCACCAGTATTCTCTCAGGCACTGAACACTGAACACAAATTGAGGAGTTAAGCAGTTAGGTAACATGTCTTTTTACTTTCGCACTTAATAATGTAGTGAAGGTGTTGTGATGTGTTTATAATTCCTCTCATGCAAAAATTTCACATTCTGTTTTTGCACACAAAACAATACTATTGTATTCTCCAAAGGCCAAAGAAAATATCAGACACAAAAATATACACCTTCAGTTGAATAAGAATGTGTATGCAGTAGTGGTAATCAGGCACAGCTCTTCTAAGCCTTTAAAGAATCAAGATAAAGATGTGAACAGAACTCCATTAAATCCTCTTGTCAAATGCAGTATTTTCCTTGAGTTATAATATCCTCATTTTTGAGCGTTGCCTTTTGAAATGGCGCTCTGAACCACTGCAGTGTGTGTTGATATCCCCCCTATCATTGCCAAAAGCTTTCTCTTCAGTAATGCTCCCCATTTTCACCAGTCCTGTATCATAACACACTGCCTATTAATGCCTTCTTAAAACAGCCTGCTTTTTTGTTATCCCAACATGGTGTATGAAGCTCGCTGGAAAATCATTATATTCAGTGACAAAGTGCTGTGGTATCTGGCAGCAAGACGTTAGCAGCAGATCCTTTAAGTCCTGTAAGTTGCGAGGTGGGGCCTCCATGGATCGGACTTGTTTGTCCAGCAGATCCCACAGATGCTCGATCGGATTGAGATCTGGGGAATTTGGAGGCCAAGTCAACACCTTGAACTCTTTGTCATGTTCCTCAAACCATTCCTGAACAATTTTTGCAGTGTAGCAGGGTGCATTATCCTGCTGAAAGAGGCCACCGCCATTAGGGAATACCGTTACCATGAAGGGGTGTACTTGGTCTGCAACAATGTTTAGGTAGGTGGTACGTGTCAAGTTAACATCCACATGAATTCCAGGACCCAAGGTTTCCCAGCAGAACATTGCCCAGAGCATCACACTGCCTCCGCCGGCTTGTCTTCTTTCCATGGTGCATCCTGGTGCCATCTCTTCCCCAGGTAAGAGACACACATGCACCCGGCCATCCACATGATGTAAAAGAAAATGTAATTAATGCACAACAATCCATGACCCTGTCGCTGGTTCACTAGTTGTCCTTCCTTAGACCATTTTTGGTAGGTACTAACCACTGCATATCGGGAACACCCTACAACAACTGCCATTATGGGGATGCTCTGACCCAGTCGTCTAGCTGTCACAATTTGGCTCTTGTCAGAGTCGCTCTGATCCTTACGCTTGCCCACTTTTCCTGTTTCCAACTCATCAACTTCGAGAACTGACTTTACTTGCTGCCTAATATATCCCACCCCTTGACAGGTGCCATTGTAACGAGACAATCAATGTTATTCACGTCACCTGTCAGTGGTTTTAATGTTATGGCTGATCAGTGTAAATTTGCTTATTGGTAAGATTTGTAGATCGGAGTTAAATTACTCAAAGATGATTTAAATTACAGACTTCATATTTTCATTTTTAGATTTGACTCATTTGGTTGATGCTTTAATATTACAATTGAGACAGGATACAGCTGAACAGTTGATGATTGTCTTGCACAAGGACCCAATGCCTTAATGACAGTGCCACCACTTCCCCATCTTGTGTTATAATTGTCCTGGCAAAGCGGCACAACTGTAACATGACATGGGTCAATTGTAACACCATTAAAAAAAAAAAAACTGTAAACTTACATGTACGTCAGGAAAATCAAACTAAACCATCAAACAAATTAAACCATTCAGTAAGATTGTATATCTTTCAGAGTAGCTTGGAAAATATTAATTATTTACAACACCACTGGATGTTCATTATCACATGTGGAGAAGCATGCACAGAACCTATGTAAATGGTGTTTTTTAAAGGTTAATGGACCAAACTGTGAACAACACACATAATTGTAGACAGGGTCAGTGTTATTATTAACAAAAGCATATTTACCCTAGTTTTTTGTGGTGTGTTGCTATAATCTAACCATTCTATGATATTAAAAAAAGGTTAATGCCTTTTTGACCCGTGCATCAACTGCAATTCATGCAATTCACAAGTGTGGAAATTAGTGGGTGCATATCTTTTCTTTCCTAGTGATGCCAACATTTACTACTGTCTGTGCACTTGACCGTTTATGGAGTTTTGTGGACATCACTTCACTTCGAGCTGTTTTTGGAATGCACTTTGTGCTTATTTACAGGTGATCAACATACACACATGAGTACAAACTTTTGGTTTGGTTTGGCTTATGCAAACCTTTACACAAAACTTTACTAAAAGATTAATAAATTAAGGCCCAGTGTTGGCGAGCCATCATCATTTGTTATCATCATCATCATCATCATCATCATCATCATCATCTTCACCACTATACATTAGCTGCACAGCCAATACTGGTAAAGCAACATTTTGACGTGTTTTCGGTATCAGACTAATGAGTGAGGCTTGTCTGGGGTTAAGAAGATTATGCCTCGGGAGGCTCAGAGTGCTTGAGGCTTCACGCAGTAAGGGAACTCTTAATGACACAGCATTTAAGACACTCCCAAAGGTTTCATTCAGCATGCTGGGCATCTTCTAGATCTTTCTATTAACTATTATTACATCTGTATGTATTGCAGGGGTGGACTCAGTGTGGTATTCATATTTGGAAAAAAAATATTCTAATAAGTCCAGAACAGTTATTTTGCTTTCTGATGTCGCATTCAACATGTAGACTTGCAATAATTTTGTGCACTGTATGTGTACTATTGACCAGAAATACCTGAATATCTGAAGATGAAACTAACTAATGAGGTAAAAGGGACACAATGATACCCCAAATCAAATATCTACCCAGCCACACACCACACACTAATATGGACTGTTATCAGACAGCAGTGTGGCCAATGGAAGAACAGGCACGATAAAGCCAGTCCAAATGAAATCTCTAAAATATAATGCAAAGGTAGATCTTTATGTTTTAGAATTGTGTTGTCAGGATTTATTTGCAGCAAAGTCCTTGAAAAATCCACCCTCCAAAGGTTTTTTTTTTTTTTTTTTACCCCACTATCATATTTTCTGTTATCCAACATTATCAAAAGCTTACATGACTGCACCAATAAACATTTATTTTTGTGGTGTTAATAGGGTCACTGATTTCATGTGAGCTCAGTTTGCCCATGATTCTCAATTCTTGAAAATATGGACATTTTAAGATGCTCTCTAATGTTGTAGCCTGTCAGCTTTCTGTCAGTTTGTACTGGATTGATTTATGAATGTTGGATTTGTGAAAGCCAATATAATATTTTGCACAAACAGAATATAAGTACTTACAGTGGTTATAGAAAAGAATCACCCCCCCCCCCACCTTTAAAATAATCACATTTTGTTGCTTTTCAGCCTGAAATGAAGATGGACACAGTTTTTGTTTTATCCAGCTGTATTTACTCAGTGCAACTTATAACATCCAAGTGAAAGATATAACACCAACATGTCAGAAAAAAATAAATAAAAAAACAGAATCACTGAGTTGGAAAAAGGATCACCCCCTCCTAAAAATGACTTGTAAACTCAATAAGGTGTAGCTAATCACCTTCTCAATGGCACACAAAGCCATTTGACTTTCAACTGTGATCATGTGGTCATTTTGATTAGCTCAGCATGAAAAGAGCTTTCCTGGAACATTTTATAGTGCAACTGAAGCAAACAATCAACTATGGGTGGCAAGGCACTGTCAAAAGATCTCCGGGATAAAGTTGTGGACAGGCACAAGTCAGGAGATGGATACAAAAAAATTTCAAAGGCTTTATCAATGCCTAGAAGCACAGTGAAGTCTATTATTAAGAAGTGGAAGGTATTTGGTACAACACAGACCCTCCCTGGATCAGGATGTCGCTCCAAACTGGATGAAAGAGCCAGGAGGAAACTGGTCAGAGAGGCTACCAAGAGGCCTACAGCAACTCTGAAGCAGTTGCAGGAATTTATGACAAAGAGTGGTCATTGTGTGCATGTGACAACAATATCACAAATTCTCCACAAATGTGGCTTGTATGGGAGGGTTGCAAGAAAAAAGCCACCCACGACTGAGCTTTGCCAAAACGCACCTTGAAGATTCTGAGGCCACATGGAAAAATGTGTTATGGTCAGATGAATTATTTGGCCATCCAAATAACACCATTCCTACAGTAAAGCATGGAGGTGGTAATATCCTGTTATGGGGGTGTTTCTCTGCAGCAGGGACTGGAGCACTTGTCAGGATAGAAGGAAAATGGATGGGGCAAAATACCATCAAATTCTTGAGGAAAATCTGCTGCCCTCTCCCAGAAAGTTGTCAGTGGCAAGGAGGTTTACCTTCCTTTTAAAATTTTTTTTCTGACATGTTGGTGTTTTACTTGTATGTTATAAGTTGCACTGAGTAAATACAGCTGGATAAAACAAAAACTGTGTCCGTCTTCATTTCAGGCTGAAAAGAAACAAAATGTGATACTTTTAAAGGTGGGTGATACTTTTCTATACCCACTGTATATTCATTAATTATAAATGATGTCCTTGACCTTGAATTTCAACATACCCATCATATACCCACTGTCTTATTGGGTATCTATCAAGGTCGCCTGTCATACATTGACTTATCTCTCACAAACACTTGGTTGGGTCGGTTACCTGCCTGGGAATTTGTATTTACTGGACTGATTTGTACTGATAAATCTGTTGTATGGAAGAAATGCAGCTGTAATAATAAAAACTGTCTCTGTGCTCATACCAGGATTCACAATTGGCTCATACTAAACATTCTTTTCACACAGTTAGTGCCGTTTGTCTTTACTCTTCTACACCTGTATACTGTAATGATTTATATCTGACTATCTCATCTGTTACCCAGAAGAGAATGGCTTCCCTTTTGAATGTGATTTACTCTCAATGATTCTCCTTCATGTCATCTCAGGGATGTCGCCTGTGGCTTACTCATTAGGGATCTAAATCTACATCCGGATTTCGGTAAAGATGCTTTGTGACAGTGACTATTGTTAAAACCACTACACAAATACTGACTTGAGTTGAATAAAAGGCACATATTGAGTTATTTTGTGTAAACACAAAATTTTCCCTGCAGTAGTCATCCATGTTTTTGTTTGCCTAGAATCATATTTTGCTTTAGCTTTTCTTTTCTTCTTCTTCTTCTTTTTTTTTTAAAGCACAAACTGTTTTGCTGGTTTGGTTCTTCATTCTGCTAAAAAAAAAAAAGCTAAAAGAGTAATTCACACAGCCCTCTTTATTTATGACTCCATTCACTGATTTGCTTTCAGAATTGAAGCCAGACTGTATTTCATTTCCCATATCACATCATATGCACATATAATGGTTATTTTAGTCCTATACAGCTTATTTTGTAAAATGCAAAAGTGTCTGAAATGCAATTGGATGTTGAATGCACATAAAGCTGAATAGTCCTAGGACACGTCTCTATTTTATATTTAAAATGTATTTGCTTTTTTAATTATAATGTGATATGGATAGTTGAATTGAGAGTTTTCATGTCTTTCTTCAGCACAAAGTGTCTGGGCAGCCTATTCAGTTTACTGAAATTACCTGCATGCAGTTCACACCTCTGAGGTTGCCAGTTTTCTTTTGAGCAGCACTTTCAGAAAGAGTTTTTCATTTGCGTCAAGCCTTAAATTTTAATTCTTGGATTTATTTTCTCATTTTCAGGAAAAATCGGCAATTGCGATATGTGAAGATCACTCTCATCCCCTTCAATCTGCCTTTGAAATCCTCCTATCTGGGCGTAGACTCAAAATCCCTATAGCTAAAAGAAATATATACAGTGTATATTATATATATATATATATATCATTTGTTCCAATGGCAGTGACTATTTTAAATCAAATTATTTTTTTTATTTAAATCAACGTTTTTTTTTTTTTTTTTTGGTTGTTTTTTTTTTTTTTTTTGCTTTGGGATGTTTGGAAATGTGTTTAAGAATTATGTAGTTCATGTAATTTTATTCAAGTCTGTGTTTGTGTCAATGTGTAAGCATCTATGTGGTTGTATTTATAGATATATGTATGATACCAGTGTCAAAGACAAATTTCTGCTTTTTGACAAACAGAACGGATAAATTTAATAAAGTTAAACTAAACTATACTAAAAGCAGAAGAAAAGAAGGAAGTTCAGTATTTTGCAAGATAAACTAGTAGGCACACAGTATATGTACGTATGCTCATGGATTCTGTTTGTGCAGCTTCTCTGTTCAAGGAAATATTTAAACACTGTACCGTGTGGACGATTCATACAAGTATTTATTCCATAATGTAAAATTCATATACTGTACATTACCTACACTCTGAGCACATTCCATAATGTTTCACACTTGAAATTGATTATTTTTCATAATTGATGCAATAAAAACATGTGAGATGTTTGGATACTTAGTGCGTATGTCCTTTACACACTGGAAATCATGATGCTATTTCCTCCACTCATCTGTCCAACACTCAGAACAGTTTCATGACTTTCTTTCCCTTCATTCCGCTTGCATCCCACAGCGCAGAACCATCATGCTAACTCGACATGAGGTCTGACGTTTAGAACATTGTGCTACAGTCTTTTACACAGCTTTCTGGCAGCGTGCAAGAGTAGCAGTGGCAGCAAGAATAACAGCATATACAAGAGTGGCAGCTACTGTAGCTTAAGAGGAAGGTACCACAATTCTTTTTTTTCCCCCTGATGCAATACACATCTGAGGCAGAATGCAACATATATACACTGTAAAAAATGAACCCTGTAAATGACCAGTAACTTACTGGTATTCACTCCGCTTGAACCGTTCTACATTTTGTAGTACTACAACCTAGAACTGAAATGGACACAACTAGGGTTTTACAGTATGTCATCAATCTATAAATCAGTAGTTAAGTACACATAAATAGTAGTAGTGATAGTAGTACATAAGTAGTTAAGTACACATGCTCTTGGAAGGGTAAATGTGTAAATACTTATCCAAGTCACTGTACATCTTTGGCAGTGAGTTTGTGGTCATGCGCTGGATGGGAATAGGACCTCAAAATTTGAAGGATCTGGATAGATTCTGTATGGAGGAATGGTCTCAGATCCCTTGCCATGTATTCTCCAACCTCATCAGACATTATAGGAGAAGAGTCATAGCTGTTATCTTGGCAAAGGGAGGTAGCACAAAGTATTGACTAAAAGGGTGCCAATAATTGTTGCACATCTATATTTACAAAGATTTTTTTTTTTGATAAACCTGTGTTGTGTTTGCAATTGTTTGCTATCCATGAGAGCAGAGTATTTTTGTGAATTTTTTTGAACAAAAGGTCAAAACATTGAACAAAAAAGACAATTTTTCACAGCCTTCTTTGCTCATAATAACCAAGGGTGCCAATAGTAGTGGAGGGCACTATATAGATATAGATATACAGTTTGAGAAAATGAATAAAAGTATTTAGCATAACAAGCAAAAAGAACTAGGATTAGCAGTTAATTTGAAGGTGAAATTAGAGTCAGGTGTTTTCAATCAGTGAGATGACAATCGGGTGTGAGTGAGCGGCCTGTTTTATTGTAAAGAACAGGAATGTATCAAAGTCTGATCTTCACAACACATGTTTGTGGAAGTGTATCATGGCACAAACAAAGGAGATTTCTGAGAACCTCAGAAAAAGAGTTGTTGATGCTCCTCAGGCTGGAAAAGGTTATAAAAACATCTCTAAAGAGTTTGGACTTCACCAATTCACAGTCAGACAGATTCTGAACAAATGGAGGAATTTCAAGACCATTGTTACCCTCCCCAGGAGTGGAGACCAACAAAGATCACTCCAAGAACAAGATGTGTAAAAGTCTGCAATGTCACAAAGGAACCCAGGGTAACTTCTAAGCAACTAAAGGCCTCTCTCACATTGACTAATGTTAATGTTCATGAGTCCACCATGAGGAGAACACCGAACAACAATGGTGTGCATGGCAGGGGTGCAATGAGAAGGTAACTGCTCTCCAAAAAGAACATTGCTGCCTGTGTGAATGTGGACAGGCTAGAAGGCTATTGGAAAATGTTTTGTGGATGGATGAAACCAAAATAGAACTTTTTGGTTTAAATGTTTAAATGTTTAAGTGTTATATTTGGAGACAGGAAAACACTGCATTCTAGCATAAGAACCTTATCACATCTGTGAAACATGGTGGTGGTATTAGGATAGCCAGGGCCTGTTTTGCTGCATCTGGGCCAGGATGGCTTGAATTATCCAAATGAAGTTCCTTTGCTGCTTTAGGTAAACACTTTGCTACCTATTTTTACATTAAGTTAATGATACTCTATGTTTTATTGTGTTATTACAATATAGTCACAGCAATAGTTCCTTTTATACAGTTTAATCAGCCAGGACTGTAAATCTTTTCCTAGAATACCATGCTGGCTCATGTCTCCAATGGTAAAACACATTCAAAGTATTATACTGGGTTGAGAACAGTATTTTATTGTGTTATTTACAGAATTTCTTCACAGTGTTCATTCAACAGTTATGCACAATGAAGTGTCAATAAAATGAAAGCACCACCCCGTGGCATTAATCTGACTTGATGTTGTCATATTGTCATTTCTCTCAAGACTCTCTGACTCGGAGTCAGACAATCCATTCAGCTTCTCTGAGCTATGTTCATTACGCGTCACTGCTCCACAATTGACTTATTTTACCGCTGACTTTTATGGATAATAATAATGATTATATTGTCAGCTCAGCTCAGCATCAATCCCAACTTAGTTACTGAACTTGAAATCAGAAAGATCTCAACGGCCATTTCGAAATATGAAATATATGAAGCATATAAAAGATATTTCACATAAAATCCTGAATACATTGTAATAATTATTGGTGTATTCTACAATCTAAATACGAACTTGTTCGAACTTGTACTTTCAGTATACTGCATTTTTTAGGGGAAGCTTACTCTTTCTGCTCTTCAATCTTATTAGGTGACAACCTCCATTTTGTCAAGCAATACAAGGCAAAAGGAAAAGCTACATGCACTAAACCAAAATATTCTTACATATGGTTCAGTTTTCAAAGCCTCTGTGCAAAAAAAATGGGACTGTAAAAGGCCATGTGTCATGAATTGGTGGTGGAGGCAGATGCGAGTGCGGATAACTTATCATGGAAAGAACAAACAAAACAAAACAAAATGAAAACAAGAACCGTAAACATGAACTATGGGAGCTAGGCAAGAAACATACAGACATGCGATAACATCGCGTGCGCACACACAAACACACACCATAACCAATAACAACAGAAGCTTGACAGTGAGACGCAGAAAAACTGGAACTTTAATAGTGGTGCTAACAAGGCGTAAAGTGAGACACATTAGGTGAGAGTGTGAGGTGAGAGTGATTAGGGAACATGTGACCAGATCATGTGACATGCAGGGGCTGATGGGATAGTGTAGTTCTGCACCATTCAGAGTTACCATGACACCATGAATGACATCTGGTTTTTGAGGTCCCTGCTTTTGGCCAAATTTGAAAGTAACATTAAACATTACATGCATAGTGCATTAGTAATGATGTCACAATCTTTGTGGTTTCTTGATAACATGGCAAGCTGCATGGCAAGTGATGACAAGAACTAACTTTTTTTTTTTTTGGACATTAAATAAACTGATGTAAGACTATAAATGGTTTAAGCAATAAAATATTTTGTTTCATGCGGGACATACAGTTGCAATCAAAATTGTTCAAACCCCATTGCAAATCAGGTTTATTGTCAAAATTTACAGACTTTCAGTTGTTTGCAATGAACAAATCAAACAAAAGCAATTGAAATAGTTCAACACAACGAATGCTTCAAGTGGTTTCCCCAAATTCAACTGAAAATGCAATTTATAATGACTTCTCCAGTTTCAAAATTATTCAACCCCTTCATTGCAAGCATCTTTAGTACTTAGTAAAGCACCCTTTTACTGTTATGACCTGTTGCAAACGAGATGCATAGCCAGACACCAGCTTCTGGCAGTGTTCCTGAGGAATCTTAGCTCATTCCTCATGAGCAATGGCCTCCAGTTCAGTAATATTCTTGGGTCTGTGTGCTGCAACCGCCTTCTTCAGATCCCACCAGAGATTTTCTATGGGGTTCAAGTCAGGTGGCTGTGATGGATTTCCTAGGATTTCCTGATACTTCAATGAATCCATCTTGCCTTCCACAACAGGTTTCCAGTGCTAGAGGATGCAAAGCAGCCCCAGAGCATCACGGAGCCACCACCATGCTTGACTGTGGACAGAGTGTTCTTTCTTCATTCTTCTTTCTCCAGACATATCGCTGACCCATCATGCCGAAAAGTTCCAGTTTTGTTTCATTGCTCCACAGAACAGAATCCCAAAACTTCTGTGGCTTTTTTATATGATTTTGAGCATATTGGAGCCAACTTTTCTTGTGCTTTTGGGTCAGTAGTGGTGTATGTCTTGGAGTTCTGGCATGGAAACCTTCAGTGTTTAGTACGCACCTTACTGTGCTCACTGAAACCTCAGTGCCTGTTGCCACCGAGTCTTGCTGCAGATCTTTTGCAGTCACTCGAGGGTTTTTCACAACCTGCCTTCTCAGAAATCTGGTTGCAGCCACTGATAGCTTCCTTTTTCAGCACCGTCCAGGTAGTGTAACCACTGTTCCCTTTACTTTGAACTTGCAAACGATGCTTCCAACAGTATCTCTAGGAACATTCAGTGCCTTCGCTATAGTTTTGTATCCTGTTCCTTATTTCTGAAGGTTGATGATCCCTTCTCTTAACTTTTTGTACCATTCTTTTGACCTAGCCATATTTCTAACATGCAGTCAAATGTAACACTCAACAAACCCCTAGCCAGTTCAGGTATTTCATGTGTTCCAGCTCAAACACACCTGATGCAATTAATGAAGCCCTTGATTAGTTGCATCAAGTGTGCTTGAGACAACACCTGTTTTGCATATTTGTGCTGTTGTGAGGGATTCTATTCAGGGGGTTAAATAATTTTGAGAGTTATTATAAGTTGCATTTTCAGTTGAATTTGGGGAAACCACTTGAAGCATTCGTTGTGTTGAACTATTTAAATTGTTTTTGTTTGATTTGTTCATTGCAAACAGCTGAAAGTCTGTAAATTTTGACAATGAACCTGATTTGCAATGGGGGTGGAAAAATAATCACCTTTTGGGATTAACTCTATGATTAACACAGTAACTCTATTTCTCTTTGGGTTATGTCACTCCACCCATTTGTGATTATTTTTTATTATCTTTAAGAGTATTTAATTCCTAACATAACTAACTAACCGACTAGCAGTGGTTAGGCCTGCAGATGTGGGTACTAGACTCTTTACAAACTCTTTACTCTGTTGTTAATATACTTAAATTATTAATTCCTAAAGAATAGCAACTAATACATTACCATTTGATGGTTTATTCAAGTCTTTATGATATATATTTTTATGGAGTGCTATTATGGGTACAACAAGGCCAAGACTCAGGCTGCACATGTTTTCCCTAAAGTCCCTCTGTGACCTTCATAATTAATCCTACCATTAAGGGTGTCCACACTCACGAGCTGTTGATTTAAGTCTTTAAAAAAAAAACAAAGCTGTAAATCACCTCCAAACCACTTGGTGGCAAAGAAATGAGACCATTATTCAAATGCTGATTTTTCTTTTTTTTCTTGCGTATAGTAAACCAGTCCAAAATTGTTGATAGTAACAGAGTACATGCTTTGTGTCAAATTCACTCACCTAAGCACAATTAGTTTTTTTAAAGCTATTTTTTTTTTATTAAGGTTTGATTGTTTTGCACATATATATTCTTTTTTACTGAAAAGTTTGTGGACCCCTGACCATCACACCCATATGTGCTTGTTGAACATCCCATTCCAGATATAGCCCCTTTGCTGTTATAATAAGCTCCACTCTTCTGGGAAGGCTTTCCACTACATTTTGGAGAGTGGCTCTGGGGATTTGTGTTCATTCAGCTACAAGAGCATTAGTGAGGTCAGGCACTGATGTCGGGTGAGGAGGTCTGGGGTGCAGTCGGTGTTCCAGTTGATCCCAAAGTTGTTCAGTGGGGTTGAGGTCAGGGCTCTTTGCAGGACACTCGAGTTCTTTCACTCCAGTCTTGGCAAACCATGTCATCATGTGCACAGGGGCATTGTCATGCTGGAACAGGTTTGGGCCTCCAGTGAAGGGAAATTGTAATGCTAAAGCATACAGAGACATTCTATATTGGCTGTGTGTGCGTATATATATATATATATATATATATATATATATATATATATATATATAATCATGTGTCACATCATTACTGGTGTCGGTCATGAGCTCCACTGGCCAGAGTTCGTTGCTGCCTCACAAAATGGCTGAACTGGACTCCATTTCCCAGCAGCCACCACCACTACCTTGTTACTCCTGATTATGCACACCTGTTTCCATCACAGCATAAACAACCAGCAGAGTCTAACAGTCATTAAGTGTGACTCCTGCATCAATTCATGGATCAGACTGAAGACCCTGATATTAATAATAATAATAATAATAATAATAATAATAATAATAATAATAATAATAATAATAATAATTTAAACCTCATTTGACTTTGAATGTCATTCTAAATAATAAAAATCTTTGAAACTGTTAATATTTTAAATAATTAATGATTAAGGGTATAAAGAATAATTAAGGGCACATACTTAAGCGTAATACAGAACACATTCATAAGCATTGCGTGAATCTTCTTTTTTTTTTTTTTTTTTTTTTTAATAAAACACTTTAGCAACGTTTATTTCCTTTTACTGATGCATTGTGTAATTATGTAAGTGGTTTTCCTTCTGTGGATATTAAAAATAACAAGAACAACAAAAAAACACTATTATTGTATAAGCAATTTATGTTCTTAGTGGCTGAGGTAGTAGGAATGATTACATATAACACACAGAAGCACATAGTGATCAAGTCAGTATCAGCTTGTAGTCTATGAGACAACAATAATTAACACTAGTTAGTTATGATAAGTTTATACCCCAGTAGTTAGTGATATACCACAGTGTAATATGATGTTTCTGTCTCAAACAGCTAAAAATATGTAAGAAATAATGTGTAATAATTTTTTTTTAACTAATGGAAAATAGCTCTTAGTAGTCATTTTGGAACTTACTTCTTGATTTTTGATATGATTACACTGTAAGCACTTTAAGATAAATGTACTTTGAGCAAACCACAGAGTTGCGTGTTTATAAACTGCTCTTGACACATCCTTCCAGACATACAGACATCACTGCAGTTTCTGCTGTATAGACGTGTCACGCTAGCAGATCATGAAATCCAGCTCCTCCTATTGCACTTACTGGATAAGCTGCAGTGATGAAAACTATCTGTTCACCCTGGAGGGGACAGAGGACAGCATTATCTGCTTAAACCGCGTGTCCCACAGGCTTTATCACCGAGCCTTACTTAGTCTCATGAGCTGCTGAATGGGATTTCAAGACTGCAGCCTGCTCCCTGTGGACATGGAAGGAACTACAGCTGCAAATATTTTTAATAATAAAACAAAACAACAAAAAAAAACCCCCAAAAATATTGTGATTAATATTTCCAAAACACTACATCATGTGCATGATTTACTCTAGATATACAGTATGATTCAAGTCAAGTCAAGTCAAGTAGGTTTTTATTGTCATTCCTCTATATAGCTTGTATACATTGGAACGAAATGACATTTTTTCAGGACCATGGTGCAACACAGAACAATACGCAAGACTACATAAAGTGCAGATACACAACAGTGTGAGATGAGTGAAAAACAATAAGTTCACAGAACAAAAAACACAGGAGAGTAAATACACAGGACAATAAATACACAGAACATGGACTGTAAACTATAAGCTATTGTGTAATGTAGCAGCACGAGTATAGCAGTAATACTGGCAGCAAAAAGTGAGTTCCATAGTAAAGTGACTGATGCAGCTATGTAAAGTGCAGTGTGCAGTAGAGTTTTACTGGGTTAGTGCATGTGCAGAGGTATGAGTCTTGATGGGTTAGGTGTTTGACTGGCCCAGGTGAGCATTGGGAGGCAGCAGGGTGTTGAGCAATCTGACTGCCTCAGGGAAGAAACTATTGCGGTGTCTGCTGGTGGTGGCTCGGATGCTCCTGTACCTTCTGCCGGATGGGAGGAGGGTGAATAGTGTATGAAAAGGGTGAGAGGGGTCGCCCGCAATACTGATGGCTTTGCAGATGCAGCAGTTGTTGAAGGAGGTGTCGATGGTGGGTAAAGAACCCCGATGATCTTTTCAGCTGTCCTCACAATTCGCTGTAGGGTCTTGCGGTCGGAGGCTGTGCAGTTCCTGTACCACACAGTGAGACAGCTGGTCAGGACGCTCTCTATTGTCCCTCTGTAGAAGCAGGCGAGGAAGGGGTAGTTTGACTCTCTTCAGCCTCCGCAGGAAGTGGAGGTGCTGCTGGGCCTTCTTGACTAGGCAGGTAGTGTTGAGAGTCCAGGAGAGGTCCTCAGTCATGTGCACACCAAGAAACTTGGAGCTTTTGACTTTCTCCACAGTTGTTCCATTGATGTGTACTGGTGAGTGGTCCACTTGGGTTCTCCTGAAGTCGACAATCATCTCTTTAATCTTATTAACATTAAGACATAGATTGTTGTCTCTACACCATTCTGTGAGCTGGTTCACCTCCTCCCTGTATGCTGACTCATCAGTGTTGCTGATGAGGCCCACAACTGTCATCAGCAAACTTGATGATGTGATTAGAACTGAAGTTAGCAGCACAATCGTGAGTCAGAAGGGTGAACAGCAGTGGTGGTGTTGGATGTGGAGTTGCCGATCCTGACGGACTGGGGTCTCCCAGTCAGAAAGTCCAGGATTCAGTTGCAGAGGGAGGTGTTTAAACCCAACAGGCACAGCTCTGTTGTCAGTTGTTGTGGGATTATTTTGTTGAATACTGAACTGAAGTCTATGAACAGCATCCTTATGTAATTGTCTTTTTTATCTAGATGGGTCAGAGACAGATGGATGACAGATGGATTATGTATTTATGTGTGATATGTACTGACCCCATTTCCATAAAAGTTGGGATTTTTTCTAAAATGCAATAAAAACAAAAATCTGTAGTCAGTCAAGTCTCTTGAAACTTTAATTAACTGACAAAAGTACAACGAAAAGATATTCAATGTTTTCACTGACTAACTTAATTGTATTTTAATTTTTGTATTATACCATCACAGATGCTGGCTTTTGCACCTTTCGCTTATAACAGTCTGCTTGGTCTTTTTCATCTTTGGCACAGAGAACTTTTTCCCGAAAACAAGCTGAAACGTGGACTCATCTGACCACAGCACACGTTTCCACTGGCTTTCAGGCCATCTGTGATGAGCTTGGGCCCAAAGAACTTGGCGGCGTTTCTGCATAGAGTTGACGTGTGGCTTCCTCCCTGCGTAAGAGAGTTTCGGGTTGCATTTCTGGATTCAGCGGTGGACTGTGTTAAGTGGCAACGGTTTTCCGAAGTACTCCCGAGCCCATGTGGTTATATTTATCACAGTAGCATGATGATTTCTCAGGCAGTGCCGCCTGAGGGCTCGAAGGTCACGCACATTCAACAGTAGTTTCCGGCCTTGCCCTTTACGCAATGAGATTTCTCCCAATTCCCTGAATCTATTCACAATATTATGCACTGTAGATCGTGAAAGACCTAAATTTGTTGCAATCTTGCGTTGATCAATGTTCTTTTTGAACTGACTGACAATTCTCTAGCGAACTTTGGCACAAAGTGGTGAACCATGACCCATCCTTGATTGCAAAGACTGAGCTTTTGGTGGATGCTCCTTTTATACCCAATCCTGATCCCCTCCCCTGTTACCAATTAACCTGATCCTCCAAAATGGTGTTACTTGAATATTCTATAAACTTTTCAGTCTTATTTTGCCTCTGTCCCAACTTTTTTTTGAGTGTGTTGAAGGCATCAAATTCTAAATTTGTTTATATTTACAAAATACAATTAAGTTGGTCAGTGAAAACACTGAATATCTTTTCTTTGTACTTTTGTAATTAAAGTTTCAAGAGACTTGACAAATCACAGATTTTTGTTTTTATTGCATTTTAGAAAAACAAATCCCAACTTTTATGGAAATGGGGTTTATATGATTGCTGTAATCATTTCTAAAGAAAACTTTGGTGAAACTGTCTTTATATCCAGCCATCTGAGGGGGAAAAAAGAAAAATTCTGAGAATTTTCAGCACTCTGTAATCAGCAACTTAATCTTAACCTCAGACACAAAATGCACGGCTCACAGAACATCTCCAGAGTCTTGAAGATTTCTTCAACTTACTTCCACATAAATGCACTTAGGTACACAAGGTTTTGAAAGGAAAACAAACTTTTCTCATCAGCATCTAAAAGTCTTCAGAGTTTTTTTTTTTTTTTTTTTTTTTTTAATAGCTAGTGGTAAATAAACATGATTGGTCATTTGTAATGTCAGTCAAGCACCTCTTTTGGTGAAAGTTGGTGGTTCTTGGCCAGATTCAGTGACAAGAGATTTGGTACCAGTGAAAATAAATAAACTAAGAAAAAAAAAAAAACGAGATTCAAAGGTCTTAAAAATGATGCCAGCCTTTTTCTTTCTGCATAATAGGTAGTTATTTTCCTTGGAAGGGTTTGTGTAATTATTTACTTAGGGGCAGCGGTAATTAATTAGTTAGGGGCAGCGGTAATTAATTAGTTAGGGGCAGCGGTAGCTCAGTGGTTAAGCTGTTGGGCTACTGATTAGAAGGTTGTGAGTTCAAATCCCAGCACTGCCAAGCCACTACTGTTGGGTCCTTGAGCAAGGCCCTCAACTGCTCAGATGTATAAGTGTACGTTGTTCTGGATAAGGGCATCTGCCAAATGCCATAAATGTAGTTAAAAACATTATACTCTCTAACAGAAATGTACATGACACAGTTAGCTAGATGAAAACAACACTTAGATGTCTGCCAGTGTTTGGCTGAGAGACTCATTTGGAGGTAGATTTTGAGCGTGGACTCCTTCAATGTCTAAATCTGGTGGAATTTAACAAGCTTGTTAGTATTGTTTAGAGAGGCTTAATCCCAGACTTACAGTCAGGTCCATAAGTATTTGGACCGTGACAATTTTTGTAATTGTGCCTCTGTACACCACCATAATGGATTTGAGATGAAACAATCAAGATGTGATTGAAGTGTAGACTTTCAGCTTTAATTCAAGGGGTTTAATAAAAGTATGGCATTAATCGTTTAGGAATTATAGCCATGAGCCCTTCCTTTCAGTCTCTATACTCTTCTTTCCCCATCATTCTGGTACATCCACTTTAGTTGTCTTCCGTGGTCTTCCGGGACTTTTGGTGAGCTCGCCAGTGCATTCCTTCTTTTTAAGAATGTACCAAACTGTTGATTTGGCCACTCCTAAAGTTTCTGCGAGCTCTCTGATAGGTCTGTTTTGTTTTTTCAGCCTAATGATAGCCTCCCTCACCTGCATTGACACCTCTTTGGACCGCATATTGAGAGTTCCCACGAGCAGCTACCAAATGCAAATTCAACACTTGGAATCAACTCCAGAACTTTTATCTCCTTAATTTGTCATGAAATAATGAGGAAACAGGCCACATATGGCCATGAAACTGTTTATTAGTTAATTGTCCAATTACTTGAGCCTATGAAAATGGAGATACTCTGTAAAAAAAAAAAAAAAAAAATGGCTGTAATTCCTAAACAGTTAATGCAATGTTTTTGTTGAATGTCAACATTTCAATTACATCTTGATTGCTTCATTTCAGATCCATTGTGGTGGTGTACAGAGGCCAAATTATGAAAATTGTGTTACTGTAAAAATACTTATGGGCCTGACTGTATATTCCTCACTCCTACTAGTCCTGTTTAGGGATGCATTGAAACCAATACTGGAACTGGGTAAAAGTCCAACACCATGCTCATGTACTCATTCTAACAAAAAAATGCTCAAATCCCACCTGGTACTGTGTGATGTATGCTCAGTATATGTTGTCGCTCTAATGAACAGACGACTTGAAATGACAGCAATCTGGAAATATTTCATGATTAATGAATTAAAGCAGGCTGCAAACTGTGCTCTGTGAAAATATCAAGATGACGAACTACAACATCTTCCTACATTACAAATAATTGCGAAATCATCTTAAACGTGCAGTAAATCTCAGCACAAGGAGTTCACTGCTGAAATTAATGCTTAAACAAACTCGAGAAAGAAAAGTCTACAACCAGAATAACAGCTCTTACCTAGTATGTTGATCTTGAGCATCAGCCATCGGTCATTATCAACGAGGGTTTCCAAAACAGTGAAAACAATACAACATACTTTATTTACAGCTGTACAGAAACGTGTTCCAATGTGAAACATAACCTGCTCTTCTCTATTGCAACCCTACTCGATCCAGGTAACTACTGTTGCTAGCTAGTGAACTTCATTTAAATAAGATTATAAAGAAAGAGCCTAGTAGCTTTAACACACGAACACACACATGAACTAGGGAAACAGATAGCTAAAAGAAATGTCCCATAGTGCAACTAGTTGACTAATGCTAGGTAGGTTACTCATTTCAATATCAGTATTGGTGTTGATGAATACAAAAAAAACCCACATATTAACTCATAGACTGTCCTATTTGTGTCAGTGTGGTTATTCAGTAATGCTTTAAAATGAATAGCTGAATAAGAAACTGTGTTTTAAGGGTTATGTCTGGCTTTTTTGTGGCAAGCAGAAAAAGAATTAAACTATTTAATTATGCTTCAAAATGCATTCACTCTGTTCTAATTGGAATTAAATAAAGACATACTGTATATACAGTTCTGTTTTAGGCACCGTATTTTTTTTTAGTAGAAACTTTGTTATAGATCTTTTATTTTATGACTTCTACATTATCCAAAAACATTTTAGATTCCCAAACATCCCACACAATGAAGGCTGCTGGGTTTTGCTGCAAAAATAAGAAGCGAGTGTGAAAGTCAAAGTGTCCAGAAGAACTGTGGCTGGTTCTGCAAGATGCTCAATAAAACTTACCAGCTCATTTCATTATAAAACTGCACTAATTGTACCAGAGACTACTATTTTTATTTTCATTTTTTTTGTCACACCAAATATTGACACTTTACTGTATTTTTTTAAAAAGTAGAAACATTTAATTTCATTATTTTTAAGGTATCTTTGCTCTACAGCATTTCTTTGCATGTGCCTAAAACTTTTGCACAGTACTGTATGCAATAGTACTTAAAAGAAAGTAAAATGCAGACACGTGTTGTTCTTATATGGAGTACTGCCAAGTGCAAATGTAGTGTCTCGCTCTATTCTAATACACTAGTCTAGTCTGGTCTTTGTCAAAGCATCTCCTGGAGAACATTACTGTCAAAAAGAGAGAATGAAGGCAAATTCCTTCAGCGATGATTGACCTTCGTCTATTATTTATGGAATGCAACGGAAGCAATGGTGCAAATGTCAGGCTGAAATAGGCATTGTGGACTGAACAATAAGCAGCAAGCATTCCACATGGAAAGCCACCTGATAGCCTTAAAGAAGCTTTTTTTTTTCCTGGAGGATATTCTGAATCCTTCCCTGTCTCATGACTTTGCTTTGGAAACTAAAGTCTATAATCCAAGCCTCAGTTGTGTCTTTGCACTGCAGCATTTCAAAAAAGATTTTCAAAAGAATTTTGGTAGGCTGAAGCTTTCCAAGGTTAATCCGTGAGGGACTGCTCTTCCTCTCTCTGACAGATCCGTCCCATGTGATGTTTCTCCGAAAAGAAACCGTACATGATGTTTGACTGGACTTATTCAAGCATAAACAACATCCTCCGTCCCAGGCGGTCTGAAATGTCTGCAGTCTCCATAGCCAGTTTCCTTTTTTGCCCCCTCCCTCTTTCTCCCTCACTTTCTTTTCTAAATCAACTTGCTCACTCGCACTCAGATTAGCCTTGCATCAGACTGTGAGGGTCCACTGAAGCTCTTTGTGTGGATTCAGTAACATGTCTCACCCAGGCCAACTCTCACACACTCCTCACTTCTCTTTTTTTGTTTTTTTTGTTTCCTCGACCCCGTCTTCAAATCCAGTGGCGCGGCCTATCTCCAGCTTGCACGCCCACCAGTAATTAAACACCTCAATGAACAGATTAAGGAGTTTCCCCATTTGGAAATTTCATTACCATTGCTGTAATTGGATTCCAGATTTAATTAGCACTCCTCAATGAAAACAGCAGGTGATGCCGAGTGCTGTCCAAAAATGGTGATGTAATGGTGAGACCAAGAAAGGGGTTACGGTCTGACACAGTAGCGCTTCGTGACCTGTTGCTCTGCACATGAAAGGTCTCAGAGAAGTTGTAGAGAGACACTCTTTTATGAAATAGCCAGAGAGACATTCAGACTTGTAGAGGCACTGATCTTTGTTCCCTAGTCTGCCTGAAGGTTCTGTGTTGTGTCTGTGAAACCAAATTGCATTTTCTCTATTTGAGACACTGCTCCGGATGTATCCCTACAGATCACTTTGAAAAAGTAGTCCAACACACACACATTTACATTTTAATCAAGCATTTAAAACTTCCAAAAAGTGTCAGCTCAGTCCTCTTGGCACACAGTCAGCTATAATTTGATAGACTGCACTTTGCTTTCTGAAGGGTTCTTAATAAAGCATGCTTGCAAGTCGAAAAAATAGAGATGAACGTCACATAAGCATTTTTGTGATTTCTAAAGAAAGGCAAGACTAATTTACTGAACCCATTTTGGAAAAACAATGGCTTGCAGTGATTAGAATAAATTCAATTCAAACCCTTTTGGGGAAAGTTTCTCAACGTAAGGCCAGGATAGATGTCACAGATAAAACCCATAGCCAAGCTGCAACAGCGACTGGTAGAAACCTCCATGGGAGACATCGTGGGATCTGTAATTCATTTAGAGAGGAAAACAGATCTGAAGACGTCTCATAGGAGGGTGGCGCCTCATGATGGAGGTCAAGAACCTCAATGAGAGCAATAATTAATCATTACTTTTTGGCGGAGGGGACAGTCAGACAGACTGTTCTGCTTGATTTTGGCCTTGCGGTTTTAACCTTGCAAAACCTTACTGTTATCACGTGGCTTGCTTTGTGGTGTCTCATTGTTTATATCAAAGGGGCCATACAATTCCTTATACTATATCCTATCTTACATCTTTGAGAAAGCAATAAAACCAAAACAAACTGATTTACCAAAAGGTTTCAAGGACCAAAGTGGCTCACAGTTTAAACACATCGTTAAGAAGATTTTCAGACTGACATTAAACTTACAACCACATATCAGAACATAAAATATTTAGAACAACTGAGAACACATATTGAATTCTGCATGTTCTTAACATACTGACCACAATGATAGATCTTATCTTTGATTGCGGTCATGATGCAAGACAATATGCCAGGAAAATTGATCTCCATCAGACCTTTCATAACCCTATCCTTTAGATGACATCCTGTCAAAGTTTTAATAAGAATAATATTTTTCTTATTGGTGGTATTCATGGTTAGACCACAGCAGCCTAAAGAATGAAAGACTCTCTAGCGCAGTAAAAAGGCTGATTATAAATGGCTACAGTAATGGCATCTAAGAATATTTGGACAAAATCTTTTAATTGATATACTTATTTGCCAATATTTAATTTTTGGTGTTTTCTGAATATTGATTATGCAGTGTTGCCAACTTAATGACTTTGTGCTCTTTGCGTCAAGAGCAACAAATCTAGTCACATTTTAAACAGATGTTAGGGATAATGGTGAACTTGACATGGCTCTCCATCTCACATCACAGCTGCTGGTTATACAAGTTTTAAGAGAGTAGGTTTGGTGACTCACCATCAGCGTGTAAAGCTGTAAAGCCTATTATCATTATTCCCAATATTTACATTTATGGCATTTGGCAGACGCCCTTATCCAGAGCAACTTAGTACATTTTTTATTTCATTTATACATCTGAGCAGTTGAGGGCCTTGCTCAAAGGCCCAACACTGGTGGCTTGGTGGTGCTGGGGTTTGCACTCACGACCTTCTGATCAGTAGCCCAATGTCTTAACCACTGAGCTACCACTCAAATGACCAAACACTGATCATCATTGTTCCCAATCACCAATCACTCATCCATCCATCCATCCATCCATCCATTTTCTATCCATCCCCACTTATCCTACACAGGGTCATGGGGAGCCTGGAGCCTATCCCAGGGAACTTGGGGCACAAGGTGCAGGACACTCTGGGCGGGGTACCAACCAACCACAGGGCACAATCACACACATACTCATTCACACACTATGGACAATTTAGAGATGCCAATCAGCCTACAATGCATGTCTTTGGACTGGGGGAGGAAAAAGGAGTACCTGGAAAAAACACCCGAAGCATGGGGAGAACATGCAAACTCTGTGCACACAGGGCGGAGGCACTATTGTGACAAATCACTAATCATTGTTTCCAAAGACCAGTCACTGATCACCATTGTTCCCAATGACCAATCATTGATCACCATTGTTTCCCAACAACCAACCATGGAAAACCATTATGACCAATTACTGATCATCATTGTTCCCAATGACCAATCATTTATCACCATTTTCCCCAATAACCAATCACGTATCACAGTTTTACCCAATTACCAATCACTATTCACCACTGTTTACCAACAACCATACACTGATCAACAGTGTGGGTTGATCAACTGATCAACCCACACACTTCCATTTGCAGCTATTTCCTTTGTTTATTTCCCAGCAACTCTAGAAACTTTAGAAGTTATAGAAATTATTGTAAATTATTTTATATACGGCATATGATTTGATGTGCAAATGATCACGACGATACAACGATACATCAAATAATCATATGAGTACATGACATCATACTACTTTCCTGCAAAGACTTGGCAACACTGGGTATATGTGGTCTATACAGTTCAAAATCACTCATCTCTGGCTGAAAATAATTTCAAAAAAAGGAGAAAAAGAGAAGAGAGTGGCTGTTTCAATCTTCACTGTCAAGCAGTTGCCTGACAGAATAAGTTTCCAAGTACCTTCAAGTGACTTTTCAATGCTGTTATCTTCTTAAACCTGTCTAAATTCCATGTGAGCTGGGAAGCAATGAGGAAAGCTATCGATCTTCTCACAGGCGTACACTGTATGACCACGAGGGACCATCAGCAAAAAGCTCTGGCAAAATGACATGAGATAAAAATGCTTGGAACTTTATCCTTGAAACTTGTTTAGAAAAGGAGGTAAGCTCAGTCGGCTAGAGGCATGTCACTCGAGTCACCATCTTCGGCTCATGTCAGTAGTATGCGGAATGTGTTCTTGTTTTGGTTCGAGCACACAGAAGCATTTTGTATGGTGCACTGATGTCAATATAAACTATATGGTGTAACTCAAAGATTAATATGTTTTAGCTTCAGCCACTTGAAAAAATATATAACTCTGTACTTATAGTCATTTTCCATCCAATTTCCAAGTGTTCAACAGAACACACACTCACATCTACACTTTTTTAAAAAAAATGTTATGTTCATATCATGTGTTAAACAGATTTTTGACCCCATTAAGCAACTCTGCCTGTTAATTACTAATCAACTAAGTTCAACATTTTTTAACAACCAAGGATTTTCATGCACAATTTATCAGTCACTGACTACTCATTAGCTTTTTGATTTGCATATGTAATGGATTCAATACCTCTGTTACCAATTTAGACTACTCAAACCACTGTCTGACAGATTTGGTTTGTCTGAGGTTTAATAGGTTATTAGAGTCATTTTCATTTGGAACAAATATGCCCTTAAGTAATGCTGATTTGGTATTTGCACAGAATGTGCATTTAATGATGCATACCTTGGTGACAATCCCTTACTAATTAACAGGCCGTTAACAGAGTCATGAAAACTGTTGGAAAAACGTGAAAAAAAATGTGCTGAGTTGAGAAAGTGTACATTTTTGACAAGGTATGTATATAAAATTTTAAAACTTCACTTTCTTTGAATAATGTGGACATTGGAGGTGTGAACATGTGCCACATACTGAATGCAAAGACAAATCATGTGAAGAATTTTGAGAAACATTGGCATTCATAACACTTCCATTATTCACCCAGAAACCATGGGGATGCAAACTTTTGAACTTTTGCAAAGTATGTTAGAAAAAAAATGATTTAATGTTCCTGTCTCAATCTGTATCTAGATTAAAATGCCATTCAGGTTCTATATATGTAATCAGTCACTTGGATGGAGGTTGGCAGAATCTTTCCAATCGTATACTTAGCCGCTCCAAGATTCTCTTAAGTAGGTTCTAATAATCACCTAATAATTCAGGAATCTTTGTCACTGCCAAATGCCAGCACATTTCACTAACTTGGCTGAATCCAGTCTGGCAGGCCAATCTCGGGATGCTCAAAACAATTCCAGCTCAAACAAATTAAAAAAGGGAAGTGCCTGGAAATGTACAGTCAGGTATTTTTGGGTGCTGTTTTTCAACACAAGCCTGACAAACTGCATCGGTCAAACAGGAAATCAAGTAATTGCTTGTGCATTAGACAAACAAACGGACTGCTAGATCGAAAGTCAGCTCTCAGTTGTTATGAATCAGTTTGACAAAAACATAGATGGTTCATTGTTAAGCTTTTTGTGTATATTTGCACTAGTTTATGATGCTGAAATCCCATCCCATAAACATGCTGTTCATTTTTCAGACATCTCCATAGGAGTAAATCAGACACTTCCGAATAACTGCAAATAATTGCAGTTTTACTATTAGTGGTGTATTCATTAGGGTCTATTGCTATTGTCTTTTGGTTAGCATATTTACTGACAGGATGAAAAAAAAATAAATAGTGACTCCATTATGGTGCTGCATTTTGCTGAACAGTTTGTGTCCACTTGTCCCCTTAGAGGGAAGCATCACTACAAATCAATACAAAGTTCGTCTGACTGATCACTTTTAACTTTCATTATAACGAAACATTTCTTTCCTGATGGGAGTGAGTTCTTCTGGGATTATCTCCGCCCCCATGCACAAGGTACAAGGAGTCACTGAATGGGTTGATGAGGATGAAAATGATATAAATCATATGCTATGACCTTCACAGTCACCAGATCCCAACCCAAAGGAACACCAGTGGAAGAATTTGAAGTGACATATTGGACAACACCCTCCATTTCAACACCAACTGAGTGAATATCTTTTGAATAGAACCATGTTCATCTCTCTAATACAGTTCCAGAGACTTGGAGAATCTGTTCTGAGGAGAATTGAAGCTGTTCTGGTGGCTTTTGGTGGACCAACACCATACATGTGGATCAACACCATACATACACCATACAACATTTTATGTTGTATTTCCCCCTTTAATTTAATCACCAAATGGTCAATTTGTCTGTATATTTATTAAACAATACACAATAATAACATTTTTGGTGGAAAAGAAGACTTTCTCTCAAATTTGACAGAGAGAAAGGAGAAGAAATGCCTCCAACAAAGACACTGTATCACTCAAACAAACGTGTTTAATACCTATACACACATCATCATTCTGACGCACTGGAACCACAGAAGATTATTCTCAAAAGTATAACATAGACCCAAAGGAGGTTGTGTTACTAATTGTACCAAGTTTGTAACAAATGGATTAGTTGTGCCCAGAGGTCTAAATAGATAAAACAGCGCACAAAAAAACAGATACTATGCCTTGAAATATGCAAACACTGTCCTCCGTGTTTAATCTTCTCCCTGTCTTCCCTGTCATGTCTCAAATAACCCACATTTTCTGCAACTCTGTCATGACATGACACTCGGTGTCCCCACTTACAAGCGTAATTAACGAGATGAAGCAGAACTGAAATTAATTACATTTTTAAACCATTTCATGTTGCAAATACTATGCATGCCCTATCTTAATATGTTGCTCAAAATGACAGGTTGACTTTGGAAAACACATAAATAAGTCTTAATCCTGTAGTTACAGTAAGGATACATACCTTAACAATACATCTTAAAATTAGAATACAGCATGGTGTTAATGGTTGTAGGTTGGTAGGTTGGATAAAAAAAACAAAAACAACAACAACAACAACAAAACTAGTTCTGTTTCCTTTTATTCTGTCCTGCCAATATACATACAGTATAATGTGAAAATGAACCCATGAATAAGTCTTGTCAATTAATAATAATATATTTGCACGGACATGATATTTTTCTTGAAGTAGAAACCATGATAGTGAAAATCACAGTATCTGATTGTTTTATGCCTTTCTAATGCTGCAGAATGATTTATTGTGGTCTTTAGGAGGAAGAGTTCAATCAAACTTTTCACAGATGGTCAGGTCAAACTTACATGATACATCATACTTACGCTATACCTACACTTACATCCATAAGAGAAAGACGTCTTTTTCCTTTAATGATGGGTAACATACTGTATATTGTAATAACAGTGAATTACATCTGAGAAAAAACACCATAGATTAAAACCCATGACTCCAAAAATGCCTATGTTCAATTCGGTTCTATTTAGTTTTATTTCTGTAGCACTTTTAACAATAAACACTGTCACAAAACTGAATTGCAAAACTCTGGATGTAGATCTAGATGCCAAATGAACAAGTCAGAGATGACAGCAGAGATGACTTGAGGAAGAAACCTTGAGTTCTCAAAAGGGAATCCATCCTCTTCTGCATAACACCGGATAGTGGGATTGTAAATCATTCAGTACACAGGTATAGAAAAGTGAAGGGAAACAGTACTGTGTTGAAAGGATGTTCAGTATGAGCAGATTGTGAATAAGACTAATGCGATGAGCACAGTTATTATTTTGATAATAAAACTACCAAAAGACTGAAAAAATCAGCCAGCACCTTTGATCTGAAGCTAGGACTGTTAAATATTAGATCTCTTATGTCTAAAGCACTTATTGTTAATGAAACCATTACTGATCAGGAGTTTAATATAATGTGTTTAACGGAAACATGGAGCCAGTCCTCCTGGATACAGTTATATACATCAACCCCGTCTAACTGGCAGAGGTGGAGGTGTCGCACTCATTTATAATGATAATCTAGGCGTCACACAAAATCCTAGCCATAAGTTCAACTCATTTGAAGTTGTTCATTCTAGTATAACTTATGTAGCCACAAAAAATAAGTCTACCAAGTTGATTCCACTCATTATTATTTACAGACCCCCAGGGCCATATTCTGAGTTCCTTGGTGAATTTGCAGATTTTATCTCAAACATGGTTGTTTTTTTAGACAAAGCATTAATTGTTGGTGACTTTAATATTAATTTTGATAACCTGGAAGACCCTCTGAGAACAGCGGTTGTGTCTATTCTAGATTCAGTAGGGGTCTATCAGAATGTAATAGGACCCACTCATAATGGTGGACACACTCTTGATATTATACTAACATATGGATTAAACATAGAAAATATAGTCACATTTCCGCAGTCTGAAGCTATCTCAGATCATTATCTCTTCTCGTGTAAATTGCATATTGATCATAATATATGCACCTTGCCACGCTACTGTGTCAAACGTACATTCATGTCAGCTACTGCACAGAGTTTTAACAATAACCTCCCAGAGATATCAGCTATGATTCGATCACTGTCTGATCCCAAAGAACATGATCAGACGACTGAATGCTTAGAGTCAACGTTTCGCTACCTTACCTACATGTTTCTTCAAACAGATTATTCCAGAAGTAATCAAACCCCTTCTAAGAATAATCAATTCTTCCCTTAGCTATGTACCTAAATCATTTAAACTAGCAGTTATCAAACCCCTATTTAACAAAAACCTGACCTCAACCCCTGTCATTTGTCCAGCTACAGGCCAATATCAAATCTCCCCTTTATCTCCAAGATCTTAGAAAAGGTTGTAGCACAGCAGCTATGCTCGTATCGACATAGGAATAACATTCATGAAATATATCAGTCAGGATTTAGGCCTCATCATAGCACAGAGACAGCACTGGTTAAAGTGGTAAATGACCTACTACTGGCCTCTGATCAGGGTTGTGTCTCCATGCTTGTGTTGCTTGACCTTAGTGCAGCTTTTGATACCATTGATCATACTATTCTCCTTGGTAGACTAGAAAATGTTGTCGGCATTAAGGGAACGGCCCTCTCCTGGCTCAGGTCTTATTTGACTGATCGTTATCAGTTCGTAGATGTAAATGGTGAATTCTCGATGCATACTGAGGTAAAGTTTGGTGTTCCGCAAGGTTCTGATTTAGGCCCACTGCTTTTTTCTTTATATATGCTACCTCTGGGTCAAATTATTTGTAAACATGGAATTAGCTTCCACTGTTATGCTGATGACACACAGTTGTATGTTTCAGCAAAGCCAGATGACAGACACCAGCTTAATGAAGTTGAGAAATGTGTAAAGGACATTAGACACTAGATGGTTATTAACTTCCTCTTACTTAATTCTGTAGTACTTATACTAGGACCACATGCAGCTAGAAGTAAGTTTTCTGATTACATAGTAACTCTGGATGTCCTTTCTGTTTCATCATGTGCAGCAGTAAAAGACCTTGGTGTGATTATTGTCTCCATTCTTTCATTTGACGCCCATGTAGATAATATTACTAGTATAGCCTTCTTTCACCTCAGAAATATTGCTAAGATAAGAAACATAATGTCACTACAGGATGCAGAAAAATTAGTTCATGCTTTTGTCACCTCTAGGTTGGATTATTGTAATGTCTTACTGTCTGGATGTTCCAGTAGGAGCATAAACTTCATGTGGTAGCTCAGTGGTTAAGATGTTAGACTACTGATCAGCAGGTTGTGAGTTCAAATCCCAGTACTGCCAAGCTGCCACTGTGGGCCCTTGAGCAAGGCCCTTAACCCTCAACTGCTCAGATGTATAAATGACATAAATGTAAGTTACTCTGGATAAGGGCATCTGCCAAATGCCATAAATGTAAATATAAAAAAACTCCAGTTAGTCCAGAATGCAGCTGCAAGAGTCCTCCCTAGAACCAGAAGATATGACCACATCACCCCTGTTTTATCCACACTGCATTGGCTCCCAGTGAAATTTCGCATTGATTATAAAATACAACTGTTGGCCTATAAAGCTCTAAATGGTCTCGCACCACAGTACCTAAGCAAACTTTTGGTCTTTTATGATCCGTCATGCCTACTTCAATCAAAAGGTGCAGGCTATTTGTTGGTACCTTGAATAGTGAAGGCTACAGCAGGGGGAAGTGCTTTCTCTTACAAAGCGCCACAGTTATGGAACAGCCTTCCAATTAGTGTTCGGGACTCAGACACAGTCTCGGTGTTTAAATCCAGGCTGAAAACATATTTGTTTAGTCAAACTTTTTGTGAATAGTTTTTTCCTTAGATAAAGGAGCAGATCTAGAGGTCTCACAGGAATAGTGTGTTGTGGTGAACTGGGATGTTTGGATGCTGTCACCCCCCACTTTCACACTTTCACCCAGGTTTGTTGATGGTGGAGTGGCTGGCCGGCTTATGTCCCAGGGAGCCCTCATGTCTGTGTTACCTTCTGGCTCTCCCTTTTAGTTATGCTGTCATAGCTAGTCTTGCCGGAGTCCCTGCTTGCACTCATGCAAAGTACACTGTCCTTAACCATTACGGGAAAATAAGCATACCTAATAATCTCTCTCTCTCTCTCTCTCTCTCTCTCTCTCTCGCTCTCTCTCTCCTTCTGTTGAGCTACACTTGATACTCCTGAGATACCAGTGATCCCGACCCCTTCTCTTTCTGCCTGATCCATCCTGATGCCCTACTTCTGGTTGGAGTTCTCATCAATTGGAAGTCACATGCTGCTGCTGAGGATGGCCCCACATGGTGCAGCCTAAAGATCATTGAGATTACTGAGGATGGTACCACTTAAAAACTATAAAGATGGCTTTGGACCTCAATTCATATGATCAGTTATGCTATGATGGCTAGGACTACAATTGCCACAAACAGTTCTGCACTCAAGTCTCCATCAGTGAACAGTGGAGAAGTTCAACAAAACAGTCTTCATATAAAAACTGTAATGAATTTTCCTGGTTACACAACTGCACTATTTGACCATGTAGTATTAGTACATTTATAGAAGGGATTTATTTATTTATAATCGCACTATCCGGTATCACCCAGATGAGGATGGGTTCCTTTTTGAGTCTGGTTCCTCTCAAGGCTTCTCCCGTCTCAGGAAGTTTTTCCTTGCCACCGTCGCCTCTGGCTTGCTCATTGGGGATAAATTCGTACATTTAAAATCTATATCCTGAGTTTATATATTTCTGTAAAGCTGCTTTGGGACAATGACCATTGTTAAAAGCGCTATACAAATAAAATTTAATTTAATTGAGTTATAACCCTTTTATATTTTAGAGCATTTGTCAGTGTTGACAGAAAAAAACAGGGTACAGAAGGTGCTGAGAAATGCTTCTTCAAATCAACCTAAGCTGCTGCAGCTTTTTCTAATGTTGTAGATAACGGATCCTTGTCCTATGAATCCTCAACAGTGCGTGACAAGGTTAATAACTTTAACCCCACCCTATGATCCCCCTGGATTTAGTTGAACCTGCGAAATTGAGGAAATTGAAGCCTCTGACTTTAGGAATGCCTGGGAAAAATGAACAATAACATCAACTTAAAAGGAAGTAGTAAACCCTTAAAACCAAGTTAATGGTCCATCATGAAATCGTTAACAGATGCACGCACACTAATCACAAGGCAGTATGTTCTGAGAGGCAGCTATATGCTTTCAAGACAATAGCAATGAAAATGGACCTGCATTGTTATTTCTGACTGTTAAGCCCTCTACTAAAAGATGTACTCACTTAATAGCCTCTTTCCTAGATCCAAGGAATATGTGTTATATTTTAAAATCATTAAATCATCATGTAATATATTTGTTATATTGTATTTTGTGGTAAAGCTTTACATTAAGGTTCCGTTAATTGACATTATTTGACGCATTAGCTAACAATATTACAATATTGGCAATAAACACACCAACACTGGGCAAAGACTAGGTGGGAGAGGGAGGAAGATCAGCTAAAAGGGAACTAAGCCCAAAGATCAGCTGCTCTGGACCTAGTTTTGTAAGTTTTTGTTCCTCTCACTTAGCCTTTATCCAGCTGCCTATATATGAGCAGCTGAGGATAACCGTTAAGGTTTGCAAATAAACACAGGTTTATGGCCATTAAGTTTACCTCTCACAAGAGTCTATGACCACAATCCAGCCAGCTGCAATAGAAACTGAAGTGTGAGTATATACGTTTTCCCCCAAACTTCTCCCTAATTTGGTCGTTTGCCAATTCCCGCTCACCAGTCAGCTCCCTATCACACGACAACTACCAACTGGAGGAAGGTAAAAGCTAACGTGTGCTTCCTCAGAGACACGTGAAGCCAGCCAACCACATCTTTTGAGAATGTTGGTTATGCTGTATCACACGGTGGCGTAACACACTCAGAGGAAAGCACTGTTTGCTCTCCTCTGCATACGTGAGCTCACAGACACCCACAATAGACTAGTATCGCTGTGCTTCACATTCATTCCACGAGAGATGTATAGTATGTTAATGTACACTATATGACCAAATGACCATCACACCCATATGTGCTTGTTGAACATCCCATTCCAGATTTATTCCCACTTTGTTGTTATAATAAGCTCCACTCTTCTGGGAAGGCTTTCCCTAGATTTTCCACTAGATTCCACTAGAGCATTAGTGAGGTCAGGCACTGATGTCGGGTGAGGAGGTCTGGGGTGCTGTCGATGTTCCAGTTCATCCCAAAAGTGTTCAGTGGGGTCAGCAAAGATCAGCTCCTCAACACTCGCACACCAGTGACGTACACACACACACTGCGAAGAAAGTGGACACAATTAACCACACACACTACACACCAACAACTGCACAATCATGCACACACAGGCCTGCTCCTAAAAAAACCCAGAAACCGATATTAACAAAATACACACAAAAAAACACAGCAGTTGGTTTGTCACAGAATTATAAATGCAGTAACACAAAATTAACAAAACAGCAAAACAACTGATACTTAAGACAGACCAAAAAGAAAACAAAAGAAAAATACTCTCCAGGAAATAAAGCCAAACAAACAATGCACTCGGACAAAGAAGCCTTGATTCGGCACACTGCATGCCAGCTGGCAAACAAAAAAACACCACCATCTAGGCCAAACAACAGAGCTCAGGCATGTAGTTCAATGCATATACGATTTAGAAATCTTCATCACAAATTGATCTCCAAACAATAAGATGGAGCCTATCAACAAGATCAGCCTTCCCACGTAGAGTATTAGTGGCACATCTTCGTAACACGGAGAAACAACTTCAAAAGATTTGTTCAACTGGTGCGAGAATTGAAATCTATAGAGGCATGGCGAATACAGCTCCAAAAACACCAGAAACCGGAATCCAAAACATCCCTTCTCCCTTACCAGCATGCCAGACTATTTATAGGGAACCCTATGCAAATGTGAAGTATGCTCAAAGGAAAAGTTTTTTATCTATGCCAGCTCTATATATTAGCTACCATGGTCACACCAGTATATTTCTTTAACATTTCATTAAGACCAATTAACAGACATGGTCACTTAACGTGTGTAGCAACTCAATGTAATAACAAAGCATAATGTAATATAATGTTCATAATGTAATAAAATCTTGAGCTCATAATTTAATTACGATTTTGACTTTACGAGAAATTTATTACATTATAAACTCACCAAAAACATTGTCATGTTGTGATAATTGTAATGCCTTTTTTTAAACATAAATTCATTGGTATTCCTTTACAGTACGTTTTCCAAATCTAAATCTAGTCTTATTCTACTTACGGAATGCACCAGATTTAAATATTCATGCAATTATTATTATTATTATTATTATGCTCTTCTTCTTCTTCTTCTTCTTCTTCTTCTTCTTATTATTATTATTATTACTGTACATTACTTCTAATATATACTTGGCATCAGTTAAAAGAGGATATTAAATGTTTTTTAATTTGACAATGAAAGGGTATACATACTGATAAATGACAAACAGTGTGCAATAACAACACTGTGTACAAAGTAGATCCGGGCTAGGGCCAGGACAAGGACCAGGGTCCATGTTTGAGTTGGGAAAGGGGGGGGGGCAGAATGGCAAGGATCCACAGTTCAGAAAAGAAATGTCACTCAAACCACACTGCTGCAAAGAGACTGTAATTGAACTAAACTAACAAACATGTCACTGGAGGCCTTATATCAGTACAATAACATGTTATATCAACAGTAAATAAACCATTATGTAACATGCCTGATCCAGACTCCAGGCAAATCCGAATTCAGCATTAACAATTCACCATCTTATTCTAATGTAAAGGACTCAGATAACACATCTGTAATAAAAATAAAAGACGTTACAAAAGAGTTTGAAAATAAGTGCACGTTTGTGCGGGACTGCGGGAAGGCGAATATTACCATCACATCTTGCTAATTATTCATCAATGGAAATAGGCGGCGTTTAAAAAGAAATATGTAGCAAATTATTTATTATTGTGCGACAGGAATACCACATGCCAAAAGAACTTACACTGCTCGACTTAGAAAACAAGGAGTGAATGGTTTTTTGATGTTTTTTTGTCACATAAAGACTTATAGACATGTACACGTACACAAATTGGCCGTGGCCAGTGAAAAAGTACGGGGGACGAATTAATGTTTTATTAAAAGTGCGTCCCCCGTGGATTCTACACCCCTGGAATAAGGTCAGGATGAGGCCCATGCTCCATGTTTGAGTCAGGAGTAGGGCCATGGTCAGTGTTTGAGACAAGACTAGGGCCAGGATGAGGGCCAGGGCCAGTGTTTGAGTCCATACTAGAGCCAGGGCCAGTGTGTGAGTCAGGAGAAGAGCAAATATCATGGCCAGAATGGGGGCTGATGTCAGAACAAGAACATATATCAGAGAAGCTTTGGCAGATCTGTTGCAACTTGAGAAAGACAAGGACTGTTGCATTAGCATGATGAGGCTGTACAGTGGAGCTGGATGCACAAGTTGCCTTGCTAAAAAACTGAAGAAACTTTTTGGTCAGCATATTCAATGGATGTGAGAAATGTTTGTACCCTTTAGGATGCATTCTTGTACCGTAGATGCATCCTAAATTTGTGGATTTATTTGTTTTTGATTGGTGGCTAGTTGAACTGTTCCATTGTTATTTATTTAGTTTTTTTATTATCATCATTTTTTAAAGTTACTGGTTTTAAAAAGCTTTTTTTTTTTATTTTGCTATACGTATACTGTGTTTGTTTTTTAATGTAGGCTATACATTGTACACAGTGTTGTTATTGCAGACTGTTACCTTTTCATTGTCAAATTAAAAAATACTAACAAGTGTCTTTCTATATATATATATATATATATTTTTTATGGTTTGGTCGTCCATAAGAGACACTTTTCAGACAAAAAAAACCACAATGAAGGCTGCTGGGTTTTGTTGCAAAAATAAGAAGCGAGTGCGAAAGTCAAAGTGTCCAGAAGAACTGTTTCTGGTTCTGCAAGATGCTCAATAAAACTTACCAGCTCATTTCCTTATAAAACTGCACTAATTGTACCAATTTTTTTTTTGTCACACCAGATATTGACTTTGTTTCATTTACTACTGTTTACTGATCTTTACTGTATTTTTTTTAAATGTAGAAACATTTAATTTCATTATTTTGAAGGCATCGTTGCTCTACAGCATTTCTTTGCATGTGTCTAAAACTTTTGCACAGTACTGTAATATTAAATCTCGTGCATTTCACAGGTATATTAAGACTAGATTTAGATTTAGAAGAGGTACTGTAAAGGAATACCAATGTATGTATATGTTTAAAAAGGCATTACAATTTTTATAACAACATTCTTGGTGATTTTATAATGTAATAAATGTATCATAATGTAAAAATCGTTACATTATATGCTCAAGATTTTATTACATTTCTAGAAAATTATTACATTTTGAACATTATATTACATTAATAATGTAATACTTATTACATTATGTGCAGTTATTACATTATGCTTTGTTATTAAATTATGAGTTGCTACAGCATGTTACTTTGCCTACATTTCTCATGGTTTATGAAAGGTTTGTTCATGTTTATTATGATTGTATATTATCTACATATTGGATATTATCTGAATACTGTATGCTTTTATTCTCTGTACATTTGTCGTATTGAAAATTTGATGAAGAGAGACTGAATGTGCTTGCTGCGTTTAAATATGGCACATAAACCTTGAAATCTAGCAGCTCTGTGCTTAGAGCTACAGGGTGTGACAGAGTGTGATGTGGAGGCTATGACTGGGAGAGATGACCATAGTCTATTGACAACCATATGCTAAATAGCAAAAAGCTCTGACCCTAAGTTGAACAGGTCAGGTACTTACAGTAGAACTGTAACAGCTTTGGAAAGAAATGATGATTGATCAGTCACTTTGGTGGAATCTGACCTTGGTTTGTCCATTCAGTAGCAAACCAGTCTGTAAATGGACATGTGATGATGGAGCGATTTCTTTTTCTTTCTAAAATTGATTGCTTCACTTCCTATCCAGGCATCCAGATACAGAAAGATAAAGATTAGTGACACTGTCATAGATGGGCATGTATTTACCAGGAATTAAAAGACATAAATGCTGCTTCACTCTTAGTCTTTGTGTTATGGCAGCATTTTAAGATAATATAGCTTACAGTTAGGTCACAGTTACACTGAAAGATCTGGAAGGTGGCCATCTTATATCCTGATAAGAGCAGACATACCTATAAATTAGAAGTATAGACCAGAGGGCTGCGATTATCTTTGTCTGATGGTTTACTTCTACATCCAACATGAAGCAGAGGGCCACTGCATTAGCCTTATATTGTTGTATAATTATTTGCAGCGAATCTGATGGTGGAATGGCAGAACGTTAAGAAATGTGTTACTTTCTTGCTCTACCTTTAAGTTATGCTGTCATAGCTAGAGTCCCCGCTTGCACTCTGATCACAATGTACATCCTCGTAGGATAAGAGTGAAAGAAAGGAAGTCTAATACAGAAAGCTTGGCGAAGCTCACCAATTGTATAGCAGCAACAAGAAAAGAAAATTCTGATGAGGAGGTGGTGCTGGATACAGCTATTATGTTGTCAGCTGAAGAAGCTTAATGTTTCCCCCAAGACTTCACAGTCACAGCAATTGATGATAGATTAGCAAATTTGTTGAGCAAAACTCACTTCACCATTCTTTCTGATGACCCGGCACTTTGGGGGAAAATGTTGACTGACCAACATCGATGTGAAATTGTCAAACATGGGCCGGGTCAAATAACGGATTTCGATTTTCCTCATAATGATGAGAAAATCCCTTACCGATTACTGTCAACAGTTACCACATGAAAATGAAAAATGGAGAGAGAAAATACATTTTGTGTTCTGCTTCTGCTCTGTCTTTGAGACGAAATTTTCTCTTAGTAGTGGTGAATTTTGCTCATGGATATATATTCACAGCCATTAATTAGCAAAGAGGCTAAAGGCAGACATGGCCATTGACTGTGCTAGTCATGAATTGCATTAACTATCTTTGGTGGAGGCCCCAGATATAACCTTGTGTGTGGCCTCAGAAATGCCAACCCCTGTGTACGATTAAAGTCTTACATGATCTACATATAAGTAAATATGTTCTGTAAAGGCCCCTAAACTAATCCTGAAGATCAAGGAGCTATCAAAAAGTCTGGGACAAAGTTCTGTTCTAAAACAAAGTCCCAAAATTTGAACATTCCATAAAGCACCACTAAATCCACTATAAAATTACAAAGAATATTGCACAACCTAGAGGAGGCTGACCAGCAAAAGTCAGTGACCGGGAAAGGATGCATTAGTCAGGGAACAAACAAGAGATAACTCTGAAGGAGTTGGAGAGATCCATAGATCAGATGGGAAAAGCTGTTCACAGGGCAAACATAGCCTGGACACTCCACAATGCTGGGCTTTATAGAAGAGCGGCGAGAAAAAAAAAATCATATGACTTTGTAAAAGGCCACATGTAGAAAAGGTTCTCTGGTCTGATGAGACCAAAACTGAACTTTTGGGACAAAGCTTTATGTTTGGCAGAAACCCAACACTGCTCATCACCCTAAGGACACCATCTCCAAAGTGAAGAATGGTGGTGGTGGCATCGTGTTATTGGGAATGCTTTTTATCAGCAGGGTCTGGGAAACTGGCCAGGGTTGAGAGTAAGAGAGATGAAGCAAAATACAGGACAATCCTAGCTCCGGTCTTCAAAATACTTGAGACATAGGCAGATGTTCACCTTCCAACAGGACAACAACCATACACATCATGCCAAATCTACACCAAAGTTATTCAAAAACCAACCTGATTGTGTTAGAATGGTGTGGTCAAAGCTCAAACGTCAGTCTGATTCAGAGTCTGTGCCAAGCTTTGAAATTTTCACCAGAAGTCTCCAGCTGGTGGTTGATAAATTTTGCCAAGAGGAATGTTTAAAATAAATAAATAAATAAATAAATAAATAAATAATCATTATCAGATGTGCAAAGTTGATAGAGATATCCCAGAAGACTTGCAGTTGTAATTGCAGCCAAAAGTTGTTCTACCAAGTACTGACTCAGGGAACATCTCACATATCATTGGTATGGTTCTTCTCTAGTGATCAGAGGTTGAACTGAGTTATGTAGGTGGCACAAGAATATGCGCATATACCATTTCCCTGCAGTTATTCAGAAATCTTGGAAAGGTGTAGACCTTGGGGACAGGAGCCTGACTTAAAAAAGACGAGAGTTCACCACAGAATTCACCCAATCTCTCATTCATTGCACATCATTATGCAGCAATAGGTCACAGCGATCTGCCGCCTCTCACACATTAAGCTTATAAGCTCATCGCAGTGGTACTTGCTTCCACGACTGCTTCCTTTGTCTCGCCATCATGACTCAATAATGATCTATTTAGCACATCAACTGTATGTTTCAATTCAGTGTTTTTCTGAATGACTTTATTTATTTATTTTTTTTGTTGAAATGGGAGATCTTTTCAGCAATTCTAGTTTTAATGGATAGCGGTAACAGAATGATTGCAAGCAAACGAATTTGCAATTTTTTTGCAGCCCTGATTTATCAGAATAGCTGTCACTATACAAAAAAGTGCCCTTAATATTGATATTCTACAGTAAAACATGATCCAATTTAGCACTTTATCACCTATTGGGGAATGCTGTTATAGACAATGAAAGACGAAAGGCTACGTACGTGGGCTTAGCAGTCTCCCATTAGCACCATTGATTGGATTTAACTGCTAATTGAGAAAACACTATATAAAGACACCGTCCAAGTGAAATAAAAAAAAAGACAAATACAGCCATCTTCTTCAGTTCTGTTTATTTTTTGTTGCCAACACATAGTTGGCCACTGATGCAAAACACAATTTTTACACCCGATGTACTGCATTTAAGAAGAAAGGCTAATTTAGCTCCCGTTCCTGGGCTTAGCATTAGCACCATTTATTTGCTTCAATTGGTAACTGAGAAAAAAACTAGCTGACTTTATCTCAGTCACTCTGACTCAGTGTGGGTCTTGACTTCATATGGAGAGAGATTGAGAGAGGCAGCATTCACTGAGAGGGAGAGCAAGGCATTAGCGCACATTAGCTGTTATGCTAATCGCTGACTCTGTGGGTAGGAGGTCAGGACACTGGGAGATGTACTAGCGGTTTAGCTCCCCTGCTAATGCCAGCTAATGTGCCACAGAGATGTAATTGGACTCCGGCTGTGTACTCTCAGTGGGTGTGTATCCTCGCTCTGGGTGTTTGCATTAAAAGATCGAGTTCACCCATATTTTAAAGTTTTTCAATGTTTAAAAAATTGTCTTTTGAATTAGCTGTAAACTTGACAAAACTGAATCATTTTGCTCTGGTCTTCTGCTCCAGATATGGCAATGCCACTATTTGTATCATTATCTGTTTTATAATTCATAATTGGTCAAACTGTGTGTATACACCGATCAGCCATAACATTAAAACCACTGACAGTTGACGTGAATAACATTGTTTATCTCATTACAGCGGCACCTGTTAAGGGATGGGCTATATTAAGCAGCAAGTGAACAGTTAGTTCTCGAAGTTGATGTGTTGGAAGCAGGAAAAATGGGCAAGCGTAAGGATCAGAGCGACTCTGACAAGGGCCAAATTGTGATGGCTAGACGACTGGGTCAGAGCATCCCCATAACGATAGTTGTTGTAGGGTGTTCCCGATATGCAGTGGTTAGTACCTACCAAAAATGGTCTAAGGAAGGACAACTGGTGAACCAGCGACAGGGTCATGGACGGCCAAGTCTTATTGTTGCGCATTAATTACATTTTCTTTTACATCATGTGGATGGCTGGGTGCATGTGTGTCTCTTACCTGGGGAAGAGATGGCACCAGGATGCACTACGGAAAGAAGACAAGCCGGTGGAGTCAGTGTGATGCTCTGGGAAATGTTCTGCCGGGAAACCTTTGGTACTGGCATTCATGTGGATGTTACTTTGACACATACCACCTAAACATTGTTGCAGACCAAGTACACCCCTACATGGCAACGGTATTCCCTAATGGCAGTGGCCTCTTTCAGCAGGATAATGCTCCCTGCCACACTGCAAAAATCGTTCAGGAATGGTTTGAAGAACATGACAAAGAGTTCAAGGTGTCGACTTGGTCTTCAAATTCCCCAGATCTCAATCCGATCGAGTATCTGTGGGATGTGCTGGACAAACAAGTCCGATCCATGGAGGCCCCACGTCGCAACTTACAGGACTTAAAGGATCTGCTGCTAACGTCTTGGTGCCAGATACCACAGCACACCTTCAGAGGTCTTGTGGAAACAGGTCAGAGCTGTTTTGGCAGCACAAGGGGGATCTGCACAATATTAGGCTTATTAGTGGTTTTAATGTTATGCCTGTATATTATTTTTGTTTGTACCTCCTTGTGATATATTCTAACAAGCATAGCTGGTTCTATGTGGTTTCTGAAAAAAACATGAATAGTGCACCTCCTATTTGCATCTGTATTTGTATTTGTTTAGAACACATTATATATGTTCATTCTGAATAATTTATTCAAATTTGGTTACATCTCTAATATGTAGTATGGATTAGGGACAGAACCGTAATGAAACACAAAGCCAATCATGCATTTTCAAACTTTATCGACAACATATGGTAACAGGTCAACATTCATTAGGAGGTGTCCTGGCACCTCCAGGCACCTTGTAGCCAATTATGTGGTTTACTTCATAGAACTAGTTCTGATTGGTGGCTTGGATAATGAGTCCATATACAGACATGCATGTGCAGCCCTTTGCAGAGTCGTCATAAATAGATGATGTGCACTGGCTGGCTTATGGTTAGAATAGAGGACTTTCCTTGGGGCCAGATGAGAAATTGCCCACTCGAAAGTGGGGCAGACAGTCTGTGGTTTGTTCTTCTCAAGCTATACCACTGCAGAATGTAGTTTCTAGCATGAACATTAGCTCATGTGATGTTCACTACTTGACAGTGGATGTCGACCTAAATAATTCCATTTAATTTTATAACAATGCATTTTGCAATATTTATTTCAAAATAGCCCAAGGCAGTAATAGTCAACACAGGCCTTGTAATGCTCAATGCTTAGATACAGTGGAGTCCAAAAGTCTGTTGTTGTTTTCATTTAAATTGGAAATAAACATTAAAATAAAATGTTCAATATCTTGAATATGTAATATTCCAGATTTTGCACTATTTCTAATCCCTATTTAAATATAAGCATACTTGTGATATTGACCATGTTAACTGCTTTGTACAAAAGGTCAGATTTTCCTCATGTCTAATCTCTTCTACTGAAGCATGTGATCAGATGACACTCCGATGGATTTGATTTAAAATGGCTCATAAGGTTTTGCACAAACTTTAAAAGCAAAAAGGGGACATACCAAATACTAAGAAACTCTGAAGTTCATGTCAATATTTCAAGGATTCTACTCTTCACTCACGTTGTTGTCAATAACATAATTTGCAATGAAAATTGTTGTTCTATCTATCTATCTATCTATCTATGGTTGACAGAATGGTTCATGGAGTATCAGGTTGAGAGTAAATTATATTTAATTCATTCAAAAAAACTTGCGGTTTAGGCCACACCCACTTTGAGTTTAAATCCAAATCCAGATAGAAATATTTGGAGCACTGAAGAGATTAGATTCAGATAGTGGCATTGTGTTACCTAATACACATGCATTACAAAGCTTTGTAAGCTTTGTTTATGAGTGTGTTTTGGTTTACTATAAGCACTTTAATGCAAAATCTCACGTATTTTAGTCAGCAGAATATGTCCCACTGATGTGTGTGTGTGTGTGTGTGTGTGTGTGTGTGTGTGTGTGTGTCTGCAAGTGTCTCTTGTGCTTGGTCTGAATCAGATCACCGTTTTCTTGGATGAGGCAAGGTTCTGTGTGTGTGTGTGTGTGTGTGTGTGTGTGTGTGTGTGCAGAAGACGCAGGTGTGTGTATATGAGAGTAATCAGACCTCCATTCCCAGGCTGACAGCTCTTTTACTCTGCCTGGATGAGGCCCGCTCCTTTCAGCGAGACGATATATTTCCCAGGCGAACTGGCAGGGTCAGTTTCAAAATAGTTGTGGCTATGGATGATAAGCAGAGAAAAGAGCCTCTTTCATCCCTTGCTCTGGAGGACAAGGAAAGAAACAGATGAAGTTAACTGATTGTGACGCGTGAATGTTAGGCATTGACAATCAGACTTTTTGTTAACATTCTGACCAGAACTAAAGTTCCCATCATAGTTAGATGATAGATAGAATGTAATATCCTGCATGGATAATTATATCCAAAGGAGATTTGATTTGAGAATTGGAAACAAAACTTTAACAAAGATTGTGTCAGGCTCTACAACATGGCGGTGCAGTGGGTAGTGTTGCTGCCTGGTTCAATCCTGAGCTCGGGTTGCTGTCTGTGTGGAGTTTCACATGTTCTCTTCTTGTCCATCTGGACAAGATGGACAAGAAGAGAACATTGTTCTCCAGGTTGTCTGGTTTCCTCCCACTTGCAGCTAGGATATTTGCATATTTGCATGGTGCACAGTGATGGACTGGATGGTCTCATTGCTGGTATATTCCCTCCTCATCTCCAGTGCTCCAGCTCCACTGTGACCAAAGATAGAACTGTTACTGAAGATGAATGACTGTTGTTAGTGGAAAATCTTCAACTAGAAGCTATTTACAATTTACTCACAGGTGGCCTGTCCTCCACACCAATGTCACATGAAAACACTACCCATTATCTAGGAAAAGCATAGTAATCCAAACAATTTTGTAGTTGCAAGTAGCAAATAAATTAATTTCACATCAATGCTGATAAAAAAAAAAAATAAATAAAAAATGGAGGATCCAACTCCAATTTCAACAACTTTCATGAAAACATATGAATGGTTAAGGTGAAGTTCAGAGTTAGCAGTCATAGAGTTTTGTTAGTATGAAATCCCAAAGAAAACACTATAGACTGCTAGAACATTGGAAGAGCTCTCTGGGGAGCTGTTTAAAAACTCAATTGGATAATCTGGGAGGAGTAGTAACGGACCAGAGGAAATAATTTAGCAAATGTAGCAACTGGATGATGAGGAGAACGAGGAGCCAACTAAAATAAAACCAAATTGTGTTAAGAGTTAAGAGTTACAACTGAATATGGAAAGCAGACTTACTTTGGGCTTGTTTCATCAAGCAATATTTGATTCCTCATATCATTTTTTTAATGGAAGAATTATAAATTCCATGAGCAGGTGAATTAAATAGTGAATTAATTCCACCACATTCACTTATAAGATGCCTCGTTCTCAAATATTTGGTGGTTATAGTCAGCCATAAGCAGGCATGTTTTGCATACCTTTTTCTTCCTGGCAAGAAGCCTAATACATTTTTCTCTGAGGGTCTTCAGCCAAAGTGAGGATTGAAGCCATTTAGATTTATAACATTGTAGCTGCACTTGAAGTCAAAGGCCTTCATCAGTTCATTCCTGGAGTTGACCCTTCATGTTCTCCAGTCTTCTAATTCTCACCAACTCAGTGTATGAAATGCTGAACAGAGAGACAAGATGGGGGGAAAAAGAAGCAGTCTGCTGGTGAGATATATTAAGTTTGCTGGAGAGTTGCTGATATTATTGCACTTTTGTGAAATGGCTTCACTAGAGTCGAATGAATATTATCAGGCTAATATCAAATGTCTTATTTTCATTGTGAATTGTTATACAGTTGCAATCAAAATTATTCAACCTCCACTGCAAATCAGGTTTATTGTCAAAATTTACAGACTTTCAGCTGTTTGCAATGAACAAATCAAACAAAAGCAATTGAAATAGCTCAACACAACGAATGCTTCAAGTGGTTTCCCCAAATTCGACTGAAAATGCAACTTATAATGACTTTATAATGAAAAAATTATTTAACACCCTGAATAGAATCCCTCACAACAGCACAAATATGCAAAACAGGTGTTGTCTCAAGCAGACTTGATGCAACTAATCAAGGGCTTCATTAGTTGCACCAGGTGTGGTTGAGCTGGAACACATGAAATACCTGAACTGGCTAAGGGCAGAAAATACATGAAATACCTGGATGGAGCAGAAAAAGGAAGCTATCAATGGCAGCAACCAGATTTCTGAGAGGGCAGATTGTGAAAAACCCTCCAGTGACTGCAAAAGACCTGCAGTAAGACTTGGTGGCAACAGGCACTGAGGTTTCAGTAAGCACAGTATGGCGCATACTAAATGCAGAAGGTTTCCATGCCAGAACTCCAAGACGTACACCACTACTGACCCAACAGCAAAACAGAAAAGTCAGCTCAAAATCATATAAATAAGCCACATAAGTTTTGGGATTCTGTTCTGTGGCGCGATGAAACAAACCTGGAACTTTTCGGCATGATGGATCAGCGGTATGTCTGGAGAAAGAAGAATGAAGAAAAAACACTCTGTCCACAGTCAAGCATGGTGGTGGCTCAGTGATGCTCTGGGGCTGCTTTGCATCCTCTGGCACTGTAAACCTGCAGCATGTGGATGGCAAGATGGATTCATTGAAGTATCAAGAAATCCTAGGAGAAAATGTCCTGCCATCTGTGAGGAAGCTGAATCTTGGGCATCATTGGACCTTCCAACAGGACAATGATCCCAAGCATACCTCAAATTCCACCAAGGCTTGGTTGCAGAAGAAGTCCTGGAAGATTCTCCAGGGCCATCACAGTCACCTGACTTGAACCCCATAGAAAATCTCTGGTGGGATTTGAAGAAGGCGGTTGCGGCACGCAAACCCAAGAATATTACTGAACTAGAGGCCATTGCTCATGAGGAATGGGCTAAGATTCCTCAGGAATGATGCCAGAAGCTGGTGTCTGGCTATGCATCTCGTTTGCAGCAGGTCATAACAGCAAAAGGGTTCTCTACTAAGTACTAAAGATGCTTGTCATGAAGGTTTTGAATAATTTTGAGACTGGAGAAGTCATTATAAGTTGCATTTTCAGTTGAATTTGGGGAAACCACTTGAAGCATTTGTTGTGTTGAACTATTTCAATTGCTTTTGTTTGATTTGTTCATTGGAAACAGCTGAAAGTGTGTAAATTTTGACAATAAACCTGATTTGCAATGGGGTTTAAATAATTTTGATTGCAACTGTATGATTTCTGCATAGAAACTAAATCCTTAAAAGACATGACTAAAAAGACATTAAAACTGTAATTTAAATGTAACGGTCCAATTAATATATTAAATTGTGTGCATTATGTGGATATGGGCTTAATGCAATGTGATTAAATTAAATGTAAAAGTTTAGACTGGTCCCAATATCACTACATCTTCTTGTAGGAGGTGAGGATTTATCTCAATAAACTTGGTAATAATCCTATGACTTTAATAAACTATGGTTTAAGAAAGTCATAGGTTTTCTGTGGAGGTCCTTGTATAACTCTGCATTTGACATTTAAAAGCCCACCATAGTCCAAAAAATAAACTTAAACTCAGTAAGGGTACCAGGCAGAGATGTGAAAAAAATCCATGTTGCACTACCTAGTTAAATACTTATATAACGTTGAAACTGTATGTAATTGTGTTTTGAATGATGTGAAAGCCAAAGCACCAACCCATAGTCTGCCCACTGGAAAACACAATATGTCAAGTGTGGCATCCACTCACTGTGGATACTACACTGTAAAGCTACACTGCATGTAACTATAGTTAAACATCTGCCTTATTGGTTAAAAAGCCAAGTAGCAACTATAACCATGCATAGTATATTCTACTCTTCTATAAGTAGACTTGCACCAGTTGGCGTTAAGCACTGAATGATGTTTGTCCTGTGATCTCTTGTTTTTTCCCCCACCTTATTCACATCAGCTTGCGTTTGATCTTTTTGCTTTATCCCATTCTTTTCTTACTCTGCTGTATTTTGCTCATTTCCTCTGCTCTCCTGTGCCATCTGTTTCACTCTTGCCCTTACCACAGAGGTTTGCTCACTTTCTAATTCTCTCTCCCCCCACCAATTCGCTTTTTCTTCCTCTTTAGGCTGGAAGAGATGGATTGGGCCGGCTGCCCAGGTGCTGGTGTATTTGTCTTCGCCGGCCGGAGAGCCAGCTGGAGAGGTGCCCCATATGCGCCTTGCACATATCAAAAGGGCTCCTTTTCGAAGATGCCAGGCACAGTGAATATCATATGGATGATGGAGAATCTGTTTCTCTAACTGGTTCAGACCAAGCAATTGAGCAATCAGGTTATTTCATGGACAGAATTCATATTTTCAGTAAATGGAAAGAAGTTGCATTATTGAATGTCTATATCTGAGCAGTGCCATAGTGGCTCAACACTATGAACATGAAGCTTTCTTCACAAGGATGATTCATATACATAAATTATCAGTATTTTTTTTTATTTGTCTTAGCTGGTCTTCTTTCTAGCCTTTGTGTTTAGCTTATTGAGATACAAAGGTTAAATTGCTCAGTTCTAAGTAAAATGCAAGTTATACAATCCCCATCTAAAAGTATTGGAATGGCAAGGCCATTTGAGATCAAAAGACGGACATGAGATGACAGATCAGAATTTCAGCTTTTATTTCCTCATATTTACATCTAGATGTGTTAAACAGTTTAGAGCATGGCACCTTTTGTTTGAACCCACCCATTTTTCAAGTGATCAAAAATACTGAAACATGTGACTGACAGGTGTTCTTGTTGCCCAGGTGTGCCGTGTTAAATTGATTGTTTAAACAATTAATAGCCCTGAACATCTACTCTTGGTTTGAGCCCAGGGTTTCACCTGTGAAGACTGCATTTGTTGTTAAAATGGATAAACCAACATGAAGACCAGAGAGCTGTCTATGGGAGAAAAGCAAGCTATTTTAAAGCTGAGAAAAGAGGGAGAATCTGAGCATTTGCATTGGGCATAACCAGTACAACAATCTGAAATGTTCTGAAAAAGAAAGAAACCACTGGTGCGCTAACAACCAGAGATCAAACAGGTCAGCTAAGGAAAACAACAGCAGTTAATGATAGAAACATTGTCAGAGCCAACAGCCTGTGACATCACCAACAACCTCCACAGGGCAGGGGCGAAAGTATCAAAATACAGAGTTTGAAGAAGACGTCGAGAGCAGAAATATGGAGGCCATAACACAAGACGCAAACCACTCATCAGCAGTAAGAACTGGAAAGCCAGATGAATTAACAAAAAATACAGTGATGAGCCACAGAAGTTCTGGAACCAGGATTGACCTCTACCAAAGTGATGGAAAGGCCAAAGTGTGGAGAAACAAAGGATCTGCTCATGATCCAAAATCTATGAGCTCATCTCTGAAACATGGTGGAGGTAGTGTTATGGCTTGGGCTTGATGGCTGCTTCTGGAACAGGCTCACTAATCTTTAGTGATGATGGAACCCCCCATGATGGTAGCAGCAGAATGAATTCAGAAGTTTACAATTTAGAGAGAAATGTATCAATCTAATTGTGAGGAACTTCATCATGCAGCAAGGCAATGACCCAAAACATACTACAAATACAACAAAGGACTTCATCAGGGGAAGAAAGTGGAAGGTTTTAGACTGGCCAAGTTAATCACAAGACTTTAAACCAACTGAGCAGAATTTCACCTCCTGAAGAGGAGACTGAAGGGAGAATCGAAACAAAAACAATTGAAAGAAACTGCAATACAAGTTTCATGATGTAACCTTTCAAATTGCCTTGCATTATGAGAATCACACTGATACCTTCTTGTGCTTGTATGCATGTTAACCAAGACCTTCCAACAATGTTATGAAGTGACATATAATGCAGCAATTGCAATAAATACAGCTGTCATATAGTCATCTTTCTCCTGGAACCTGCTTGCTTTTTTTTTCTTTCTTGAGTTTTTGTGGGGTCAGTGCTAATTCTGCTGATACCTATCAAAAGTTCATATAACCACAGTTACATAAACAATATGGCCAAAAGTATATGGACACCTAACCTTCATACCCACATGTGGTTTTTGAACATCTCATTCAAAATTTATTCCCCCTTTTGTTATAATAATCTCCACCCTTCTGGGAAGGCTTTTCATTAGATTTTGAATGTTGCTGTGGCTATTTCTTCCCATTCAGCCACAGATCAGGCACTGATGTTGGGTAAGGAGGTCTGGGGTGCAGTCAGTGTTCCAGTTTATCCCAAAGGTGTTCAGTGGAGTTGAGGTCAGGGCTCTGTGCAGGACACTCAAGTTCTTGCACACCAACTTTGGCAAACCATGTCTTCATGAACTTTGCTTTGTGCACAGGGGCACTGTCATGCTGGAACATGTTTGGGTCTCTTAGTTCCAGTGAAGGGCAATATTAATGCTACACCATACAAAGACATTCTAAAGAGTTATATGCTTCCAACTTTGGTGCAACAGTTTGGGAGAAAACCTACATATGGGTGTGACAGTCAGGTGTCCACATACTTTTGGTGATATAGTGTACATAAATAGCATTTTAGCCACCAGGGGTCGTAAGAATCACCTGGATAACATATTCCAACAATGTCTTAAGGAACTAGAAACACCTTAGGACTCATTAGAAAGGTGTTTGGAGAGGACTACTGCAGTCATGTCACTGTGAAGGCCTGGAGAAAATGCAAAATGATGCCCAAGTAGCAGCAGCACAGATTTCATGGAGCAGCACACCTCTAACTAGTGCCTATAATGTAGAAGATACCTTGTAGAGTGGCATGTCACGATATGTCTACCACCTAGTGAGCTTGCTTATGTTATGGAGCCCCCTCTGTCCTTCCCCTGTGGCAGATGAATAATTGATCTGAGGTTTGGGTTGCTGCTGTCTGGTCTAAATCATACCTTAGGGTGCATATTGGGCACAACAACAACAAAAATTCAGCTGGCCACCAAAACACAGAAGGTGACTATCATCAGAGCATGCAGTTCTCCCAGGTAACCATGAGCAAAAAGACACTCATTTGAGTTCTGGCATCTTGAAAAGGAGGAACCTTAAGGAACTCTGGCACAAGGGGGAGATTCCATGCCATGCTACTGGGGAACTTTGGTGGATTGAGATTCTTTGCCTTTTTAAAAGAGTCATACTATGTTTATGAGACCCCAGGGATATGTTATCTGTGGTTCTGGGGTTTGTTACAATAGTTGCCTAATAGACCTTTAGTGGATATGGGAATCAGGAAATCCAGATACATATCTAATCTATCTGATGAGGTGCACACAGAGGGAGGAAAGGAGGAAGACTCCAGGGTGCTCCAAACTCTTGCCAAAACAGAAGTGGAATCTAAAAGTTCCAAACTGTTAAGTGCAGTAGCAGTTTCCTAAATGAAGGTGTTGTCCTGGATAATTTTGTGTGTGATAAAATCGGAGGCATTCAATTTAGAAACCAGCTTGCGATGTAGCAGTTAAAAGTATAATTTTCTTCATGTCACTAGTCTTGTCTCACTGAAGTGCCTAATGTTGTTCTACATAACTCCACACAGACACAAATCTAAAGGTATTATTATAACCCCTGCTCCAGCTGTGGGAGCTGTGAGAGATCCTTCAGTTACATATAGTGGTGGTTAGATTAATGATAGAAAATCTTTAGAAGCTCACTTCTTTAAGTCGGTGTTAAGGATAGTGAGGCTGAGTGTTAGGAATTTCAGCAGGAAGTGACTCGCTTTGACTCAAACAGGACTTTGATGTTGATTATAAATGACTCTATAATGGGGAATGTTAGTGTTAGTCATACCAATTGTCCTCACCTTTAGAGGAGAAAGCAGTACATTCTTTTGTTGTTCAGGAGGACAGAAACGACACTGTATTTAGAAAGTACAACCCCAATTCCAAAAAAGTTGGGATGCTGTGTAAAATGTAAATAAAACAGAATGCAATGATTTACAAATCTCATAAAACCATATGTTATTCACAACAGAACATAGAAAACATATCAAATGTTTAAACTGAGGCAATGTACCATTTTAATTTTGAATTTCATGGCAGCAACACGTCTCAAAAAAGTTGGGACGGGGGCAACAAAATGCTGGAAAAGTAAATGTTACTAAAAAGAAACAGCCTGAAGTTAATTGGCAAGAAGTTAATTAGAGAGGCAGAGACTTTCAGAAGTAAAGATGGGAAGAGGTTCACCAATCTGCAAAAAACTGCATCTACAATTTGTGGCGAAAAAACTCTTCATTTCCTCTCTATTTAAAAAAAAAAAAAAAAAAATCTTTACTTTTCTGTCCCTTTACAGAAAGAAAAGTATGAGTCAGTGAGAGTTCAGGAAGTGTGTTTCGCCTTGCTCCTGTTTCATCATGGGGGGGGCACACATTCTGTGTGAAGTGTCTGGGAGCGGAGCATGCCACAGTGGCTCTTGAGGGAGCTAACTGCGCACACTGTGAGCGCTTTACAATCAGGCAGCTCCGCTCGCGGCTTGCTCTCTTCTCAGCCGAAGGGAGTTGGGTTTCAGAGCCTTGCGGGTCCTGGGGATCTCGTATGGATCTGGAAGAGGAGCCGGAGACGAGTGCTGCTCTATCTCTTGCTCTGTCTTCCAGGTCCGGCTCTCCGCCAGATTTTGGCGCTTGCGCCGTGACTCCTCCTTCTGTTATGGAAAGCCAAAACGCCCTTTCTGACTCTGAGGAGCCAGTAGGGGGAGCCATTTCACCAAAAACAGAAAGCAGCTCTGAAGCATATAAAGAGCTTCTTGAAGTGATTACTAGGGCAGTAGAAAAACTTAATCTAGACTGACCCGGGGAAGAGGAAGTGACTTGTAGCAGGCTGGATGAGCGCTATCTCCCCAGTGAAAATAAATCTCCCTCACACCACAGAAAACTCCCCTTTTTTCCGGAAGTGCATGATGAAATATCATGCTTCTGGAAAAACCATACACTAGCCGTGTTTATAACCCCGCAATGTCTGATTATTCGGCCATTGTGGGGAATGAACAGCATGGGTATTTAGCTATGCCAAAGGTGGAGGAGGAACTTGCGAGCTGCCTCTCTCCATTGATGGCAGGGAATTTAGGGGGACCAGCATTGCCTTCCAAGCCGTGTAAGGCCACATCGGTGTTGGTGGGCAAAGCCTATGCGGCAGCAGGTCTCACTTGTGGGTCACTGCATACGATGGCAGTTAGCCCCCAGTATTACTGTAGGGCCTCCCCTAGCCAATGTCGTCCCAATTATTCAGTTTTCTCTGGTCAGCGAGCTGTCACAGGGCAATGAAAATCTGATGCTTTCCCCCCAACAGAATGTGGAAGTGTTAACATCTTTGAAAGACCACCATAGAAAAGGGTTACCGGGTCCAGTTCAGAGCTCGACCCCCCGGTTCAGAGGTATGCTCACCACAGTAGTCAGCACAGAACAGAGCCTGACGTTAGCGCAGAAAGTGCGATCCCTCTTGGACAAAGGGGCCATAGAACGTGTACCCCGTTCCCTGAGGGAGGGAGGTTTTTACAGCCGTTATTTCCTGGTCTGCAAAAAAGATGGGAGTATGGGGCCAATTTTAGATCTGCGCCATCTGAACCGTACTCTTTGGACATACAGGTTCAAGATGTTGACGCTCAAACTTATCATTCCTCAGATTCAGTTTGAGGACTGGTTTGTGACGATCGATCTAAAAGATGCATATTTCCACATAGAAATATTGCCCAGTCACAGGAAGTTCCTGAGGTTTGCATTTGGAGGCAACGCGTACCAATATTAGGTTCTTCCCTTTGGTCTAGCTTTATCCCCTCGCACCTTCACAAAGTGCATGGATGCTGCTCTGGCTCCCTTGCGACTCCAGGGCATCCGTGTACTAAACTACCTGGATGACTGGTTAATTCTAGCATGATCCAGGGAAGTGGCGGTTCCAGATCGAGATGTTGTTCTCGCACACATGAGGAGATTGGGGCTCAGGTTGAACCTCAAGAAAAGTATACTTTCTCCAGTGCAGAGGACAACTTTTCTAGGAGTTGTATGGGATTCTACTACAATGAGGGCATTTCTATCCCCAACACGTGTAGGATCAATCCTATCAACATTGAGCAAAATAAAGCTGGGTCTGGGCATCCCCTCGAGTCTCTACGAGAGACTGTTGGGGCTTATGGCAGCAGCAGCCAACATCATTCCATTGGGCCTATTGCACATGAGACAATTTCAGTGGTGGCTGAAAAGTTGGGGGTTTCATCCAAGGATGAAACCCCTGAGAGTAATCAGTGTCACACGCCGATGCCTACGTGCTCTGAAAATTTGGAGGTGTCCCCGGTTTCTAGCCTTGGGTCACACTCTTGTGGCATCTCCTTATCGCAAGACAGTAATGACAGACACCTCCCTTACAGGCTGGGGTGTGGTCTTAGATGGCCATCCAGCTCATGGTCTCTGGAGCGGCTCTCACTTGGAGTGGCATGTAAATCACCTAGAAATGAGGGCCGTATTTCTATCACTGAAATTCTTTCTTCCTCAATTGAGAGGTCACCATGTGTTAGTTGTGACAGACAACACAGCAGTGGTCTCATACATCAACCACCGGGGGGGTTACGTTCGCGCCCCCTGTTCAGGCAGGAACAACTAATTCTTCTCTGGGCAGAGGGAAAGTTTTCATTAGTGAGTGCAATGTACATTCTGGGCAACTGGAATGTGGGGGCAGACATCCGGTCGAGGCAGGAGCTGAGGCCCAGGGATTGGAGGCTCCATCCACAAGCGGTGGAGTCCATATGGCGGAGGTTCGGCCAAGCGGAAGTGGATGTGTTCGCCTCCGAGGAGACAACACACTGCCCGCTTTGGTTCGCCCTCACTCACTCTATTGGGGCTGGACGCCATGGTGCACACATGGCCGAGGTCACGTCTGTACTCTTTTCCCCGATTGCTCTACTCCCGCAGGTTCTAGCGAGAGTTCGCCAAGACCTGCTGCTAGTAGCACCTTATTGGCCAGCTCGAATATGGTTCTCAGAGATAATATCCCTGCTAGATGGCACTCCCTGGGAGATTCCCGTTCTCAGGGATCTACTGTCTCAAGCCAGAGGATTGATTTATCACCCTCAGCCGGAACTATGGAAACTGTGGGTCTGGCCCCTTAGGGGCACAAGCTCATAGATTCTGGTCTCTCAACTGAGGTTGTAGAGACCATGTTGAATGCTAGAGCACCATCCGCGAGAAAATTGTATGCGCTCAAGTGGTGACTTTTTGTCTCGTGGTGTGGGGAACGTCGGTTAGACCCAGTAAACTGCGCAATAGCTACAGTCCTGGAGTTTTTACAAGGACGTTTCTCAGCAGGGGTGGCTCCTTCTACAATCAGGGTCTATGTGGCCGCCATTTCGGCCAGCCATGCCTCTATTGATGGAGCCTCTGTGGGGCAACATCCTCTAACGTCGAGGATTATGCGTGGTGTCAGATGGCTGAGGCCCATCTGCAGACCATGCATAACTTCCTGGGACCTTTCTGTGGTCCTGGAAGGTCTGTCAGGTGCCCCATCTGAGCCCTTAGAGTCAGCCTCTTAGAAGCTTCTGACTCTAAAGGTAGCTATTCTGCTGGCCCTGACATCTCTCAAGCAAGTAGGAGATCTACAAGCTCTCTCTGTTGCCCCTTCCTGCCTCGACTTTGTCCCTGGATTAGCCAAGGCCTTCCTATATCCTAGGCCGGATTATATTCCTAATGTGCCTACTTCTGCTGCCCAGCTGATAGTGTTGCAGGCTTTCTGCCCTCCTCCGTTCCTCACACTGGAACAAGAGAAGTTGCACGTACTGTGTCCACTGAGGGCTCTCTGTACTTACGTCCACCACTCCAGCCAGTGGCGTAAGTCAGAGCAGTTGCTAGTCTGCTTTGGTGGCGACAGTAGAGGTGATGCTGTGTCAAAGCAGCGCATCTCTAATTGGATAGTGGAAACTATCTCTATCGCTTATGAGGCGCGCAGTCTCACTATGCCTCTGGGCATAAGGGCTCATTCCACTAGGGGGCTTGCCTCCTCGAAGGCTCTATCCAAAGGGGTACCCTTACAGGATGTGTGTGCTGCGGCGGGGTGGTCTACGCCACACACATTCATTCGATATTACAGTCTGGACATGCATTCCACTCCAGGCTCAAGTGTCTTGCAATGACCCTCGGACTCGGATCTTTTGAACAGGCCATTCCCTCAGTATGACGGAGTGGGTATTCATGCAACGCTGAGTTCCCTTAGAAAGGGAACGTCTGAGTTACGCATGTAACCCTGTTCCCTGAGAAGGGAACGAGACGTTGCATAGCTTTGTCATACTGGGGCATGCCTGTGGATTGCGTCTTTGCTTCAGATAATAGAGGCTGAGGGCGTGGTTCGCAGGGGCCGTTTTTATATCACGCGACGTGCTTAATTTCCACGTCACCTGACCACTGCAGGCCTATAAATTAGGCATGATTTCACACAGACTTCAGATACCGGTCACGTGGGAGAGCGCTTCCCACAGCGTGAAGGTCACGCAACATCTCGTTCCCTTTTCAGGGAACAGGGTTACATGCGTAACCCAGATGTTCGCTGTGCCATCCACAAATGCTGGTTAAAGCTCTATCATGCAAAGAAGAAGCCATATGTAACGAATCATTGCTCGCATTCTTTTCCACCAGAATAATGTAATGAATCAGATTTAAAAATGAATGAATGAAACGAAACAAAAATGCACGCTTGGATTCAAAGCACCTTTTTAAAGGAGACGAGTTTTAAAGCGTGCCCGCATTATCTACCAGAATATGTAGTAAATCGGATGAATCTGCAACGTTTAAAAATCTTCTCCACCAGTTACAATTCATGTAACAAATTAAAAGATGTTTAACACGTTTAAATGTATTCTCCAATTTATATAAGGAATTAGCTCGAATGGCGTGAAATATATCTATATATCTAATCAATGCATGTTGTGACCAGTTATAAATATACATCAGCCATGAAAGGGAATTCATGTACGTGCACATATACATATAGATAATCAATTACAATGGATTATAATTAATTATAACTATGTATGTGGTCTAGATCAGCTTTTAGGATTCGCTGTAGTCTAGTTTAGAATTATGAACTCTAAAGAGGGAGTTTATCTTTCTGGCCACGAAGGAATCTTGCAGTGTAGAATTGACTCATCACGTGACCAAAACAGAGGCAATCAAGCGTGGTGATAATAGATTTTAATAACTAGGTGTAACTATGGATACACACGACTAACTCTAAGCAAACAATACACCTACATCTATATACAAGAAGAGAGAGATTAGAGAGAAAGTAATGAAAGGAAGAGGGTAACAGACAAAAACAACAATTAATTAGCCTTTTTCAAAACCAGCAATGAACTTAAATCTCCTGTAAACAGGGGTACAATCTTAACGCATGTATAGATCCATTAACTATACTTGCATGGCTTGGGTGTTTTCAGTTTGAAAGTTTCGTGCGGTCCAGTAGGAGTTCGCTGGTTCGTTGTTTGAAAAGGCGTGGGCCGTGAGGCGGTCTGAGAGAGAGAGAGAGATTCCCTCTCCCCGGGGCACGTGGCCCCGGGGGAGGGAAACCTGAAGAGGGTCTGAAGAAGTGAAGAAGTTGCTAGAAGTAAAAGTGTAGTTGAAGTAAGAAAAAGTGAGGTAAAAGTGTTTTCAAAGCGTGGTGTTGTTTTAAAGACAACAACAACACACACGCCTCTTTGGGCTATTGGCCAAGCAGGAAGTTGGATTTGTTGGCGGGATGAACGCTCTTTGTCTGGTCTCAGACCTGAATTTGCATGTCCAGGGAGGAGCCGGTTTAAACCGTATTACGTATGGAATTAAGAAAAAGCATGAAATAATGTATCCCATTGCAATATGATATGCATAATCAATCAGGGTATCGCAAGATGATTAACTACATACCAAATTCGATGGACTTATGAAAATATTAAAAGGTGAAACATGGTTACAGACATTTAAAATAATATCCTAAATTAAACTATCTAACATCATTATGGTTAGGTTACATAAACACACAATATATGCAAATAAGATAACATCACACTATACATGTTACATTCAAAAGAGATTCTTCCATTGTGTGTGTGCACGTGTGTGTACGCGCGTGCGCGTGTAGGTAAGCTTTGTGTGTGTGCGCGCGTGTGTGTGCGCACGCATGCATGTGTAGATAAGCTTTGTGTGTGTGTGTTTGTGTGTGTGTGTGTGTGTGTGTGTGTGTGTGTGTGTGTATCTGAAGAGGGGGGTCGTGTCCCCTGTAGCATTCCGATGGCGTCTGGTCAGACACCAGAGGGGGTTACTGATAAGGAGTCACAGCTCAAGGAAACAGAGAAACATCTTTGCTAAGTCTAGGCTGATTCAGAAATCAGTTTGATACGTTCAGATGTTACACATATGTGAACATGATCCAGAAACGCCGCCGTCTTCTCTGGGCCAAAGCTCATTTAAAATGGACTGAGGCAAAGTGGAAAACTGTTCTGTGGTCAGACGAATCAAAATTTTAAATTCTGTTTGGAAACCATGGACGCCGCGTCCTCTAAACTAAAGAGGACTTAAGAGGAGAGGGACCATCTGGCTTTTTATCAGCGCTCAGTTCAAAAGTCTGCATCTCTGATGGTATGGGGGTGCATTAGTGCCTATGGAATGGGCAGCTTGCACATCTGGAAAGAAACCATCACTGCTGAAAGGTATATACAGGTTTTAGAGCAACATCTGCTTCCATCCAGATTCCATCCCATCTCTACTTCTGAGATACTCTGCCTCTCTAAGATACTCTTTTTATACCCAATCATATTACTGACCTGTTGCCAATTAACCTAATTAGTCATAAAATGTTTCTCCAGCTATTTATTTTTAGTAACACTTACTTTTCCAGCCTTTTGTTGCCACCGTCCCAACTTTTTTGAGACATGTTGCGGCCATGAAATTCAAAATTACCTTATTTTTTTCTTAAAATGGTACATTTCCTCAGTTTAAACATTTGATATGGTTTCTATGTTCTATTGTGAATAACATATGGTTTTATGAGATTTGCAAATCATTGCATTCTGTTTTTATTTACATTTTACACAGCGTCCCAACTTTTTGGAATTGGTTGCATTTTTTTAAGGACCCATTTTAGAACAGCAAAAACTTTTCTTGTTTGAGGTTCGAAAATCATGTGGCCTGTTGCTCATCTGTGGTGTGGATGACTATGCACAGAATCATTTTTCTATTCAAACTATGGTAACAAGCTGAGGCTAAAGGTTCTGTTAGCTAACAAAAACAATGTGTTGATTATGAATTTGATTAAAGCTATTGACTAATTGATACTTTGAATTTACTCCATACTTAAGTCTAAGGGTGATCTCTGGCACAAAATTTTATTATAAAATATATATTAAAATTTCATCAAGCTTATAAAGATAAAGGCTGCCTACTACAACAGGGACACACTCACTGTAGATTAGCAGCAGGTGTTTCCTTTTTGATCCTAATATAAAATTAATGATACTTTTATTTATTTATTTTTATTTATTTATTTTTTTAAATCAAACAAAGTGTGACCCTGGAAAAAATGTTGTAGGACAATTATTTCTGTAATTAAACAGGTCCCAATGACATAGCAGTCTTGAATTATTTATTTCACATACAATACTCTATTGTCATTTTTGCGAATTCTCACTGTTGAAATCTCCCTTTTTACTATTATTATTATTATTATTATTGTTGTTGTTGTTGTTGTTGTTGTTGTTAGTCAGTTGTTTTTTTAATCTAATATAGTAGTAGTATATAGTAATATAATACAATATTGTAGCTTTCCCTATATGACATCATCAGTTGGATTAACTGGGTGCATTTTAGGATAAGGCTCAGGTTTGTATTATACTGTAACATATGTAGATCATTTACTAAAGAATAGAGTATTTTGAAAGGAAAAGAGAAGCTAAAAGAGTAATTGGAGAGAAACTTCACTACATTAACCGTTCCGAGTTGGTTTTAAAATTGTGCACGATGTCAAATAGAGGCTACCCATACAGTACAAATGTACTTAATATTTTAAACCATTCAATCTCAGGTCTTTTATTAAAAAGCCATGACTTTTTTTTAAAAGCAATGAATGAAGGACTCTGGTCTTTGGTCTAGACAAGCGTGAAAGAGCCAGAACCCTACTTTGGTTGGTACACGTCAGTCATCTTCTGTGTATTTCTTTTCACCCTGTCAAGCTGGTTCTGGTGACAGACATGAATGGAAAACTTGTCCATTTATCTTCATGCTTTTTAAATTTTCCATGAGTCATTTGTCATTGTATTTGGAGAGATGGTTATTTATTGATTTGCCCTGAGGTGAAATAGAAAAAAAGAACTATGAAGAAAAAGAGGACTGAAAGACAGGAATTGGTTATACATTCTCCAGGGACAATTTTAGTTTACACAAATAAATTTAAAAGCAATGTGCACGTTTAGTTTAGGTTTTTTGTGGGTAAATTTCTATTATACTGTCTGGTAATTTTCAACCAATATTATCATCCCTTACAGTGCCCTCCACTAATATTGGCACCCTTGGTAAATATGAGCAAAGAAAACTATGAAAAATTGTCTTTATTGTTTAACCTTTTGATCTTTTGTTAAAAAAAATAAAATCACAAAAATACTCTGCTCTCATGGATATCAAACAATTTCAAACAAAACATAGGTTTATCCAAACAAAAATGTTTGTGCTACCTCCCATTTCCAAGAGACAGCTCTGAATCTTCTCCTATAATGCCTGATGAGGTTGGAGAATACATGGTAAGGGATCTGAGACCATTCCTCCATACAGAATCTCTCCAGATCCTTCAAATTTAGTGGTCCACGCTGGTGGACGCTTTCTATGGGTTTCAAGTCAGGGGGCTGGGATAGCCATGGCAGGACCTTGATTTTGTGGTCAGTAAACCATTTTTGTGTTGATTTTGATGTATGTTTTGGATCATTGTCCTGCTGGAAGATCCAACAATGGCCCATTTTAAGCGTTCTGGCAAAGGCAGTCATGTTTTCATTTAATATCCATTGATATTTGATATAGTCCATGATGCCATGTATCCTAACAAAATGTCCAGGTCCTCTGGCAGAAAAACAGCCCCAAAATATTAAAGCGCCACCACCATATTTAACCGTGGGCATGAGGTACTTTTCCATATGGCTACCTCTCTGTGTGCACCAAAACCACCTCTGGTGTTTATTGCCAAAAAGCTCTATTTTGGTTTCATCTGACCATAGAACCCGATCCCATTTGAAGTTCCAGTAGTGTCTGGCAAACTGAAGACGCTTGAGTGTGTTTTTGGATGAGAGTAGAGGCTTTTCTCTTGAAACCCTTCCAAACAACTTGTGGTGATGTAGGTGACTTCAGATTGTAGTTTTGGAGACTTTCTGACCCCAAGACACAACTAACTTCTGCAATTCTCCAGCTGTCATCCTTGGAGATGTTTTGGTCACTCGAACCATCCTCTTCACAGTGAGTTGAGACAATATAGACACACGTCCAATTCCAGGTTGATTCATAACATTTCCAGTTGACTGGAACTTCTTAATTAATGCCCTGATTGTGGAAATGGGCATTTTCAATGCTTGTGCTATTTTATTATAGCCACTTCCCATTTTGCCATTTTGTGAAGCTCAACAACCTTTTGCCACACATCACAGCTATATTCCTTGGTCTTACCCATTGTTATGAATGACTAAGGGAATTTGGCCTCTGTGTTACCTCATATTTATACCCCTGTGAAACAGGAAGTCATGGTTGAACAATTTCCTGTTCCTAGTCACCCAGGTGAACAAAATATCAAAAGTTTAAACATTAAAGACAATTTTTTTTACAGCCTTCTTTGCTCATATTTACCAAGGGTGCCAATATTAGTGGAGGGCGCTATCTGTAGTACCGCTCACAGAATTATTAACAATAAACAAGATGGTAATTACTTTAAATCCAAAAAGTGGCAGATACAAAATAGATATCATTAAGATAATGATAATGGTTATAATGGATAATAATGATGATAGTTTAAAAATAAATAAATAAATAAATAAAAAATACTGCCCACACTTTTGGGTATAACCATAGCCTTGTACCCAAAAGGCTCTCATCAAGTGCAATATTCACATATTTGTGTCAAGCCATAGCCAAGCAGCTAACAGCAGGCCTGGGATGCTGAGACTTAGTCCAAGCGTGAACCAACACACATGCACACACACCTAGAACTTGGAGCACTGAGCCTTACTCCGCCAAGAGAGTCTCACCAATTAACATCCAGCTGTTGCCCAGCGCAAACTGGCAGAGACATGGAGAAGGAAGTGGCAGGAACATGTGAGCCAGTGAGCTGGGGTTCCCAAAAGAGAAACCTTTAAAAGGCAAACACTCAGTTTCAGCACTGTTCTGTGGGTATTTGCACTATAGTTTGAAGAGTTGTGGAACAAAATGCATATTAATTTTATGTAATTATAATGTAATCAAGACAAATGGTTTAAAAAGACATTTTAACAACACGGCACTATAACTAATGTTATACCTATTTGTTCATATTTATTAGCAGTAGGCTATACAGTATTTATTACTCTCCTCAGATTGTACTGATCTGGGACCAGTAACAGTTTTTGCCTGCTACTGATGAGTACAATTATTTGGATATTCTATCCCATACCCACATCATTCCCACTACTCGTACTTGGATGTCACCACACTGCCATTATAATTACACATTCAGTTCACAATATGGGTTTGGTTCACAAGGCATTTTAGTTATAAACAGTAGTTTCAGTTAGTGTTCTGTTGTTTAGACCAATCTAGTAGCAGTTGTACATATGGATCTGTGTGGCATAAGGCGGTGTTTGTTCTGAAAGATTTGCAGTGTAAAGCCTTAATTTAATGACACAAACAAAAACATTCAGTAGCAAAAATATCACATTGAGTACATTGAATACTTGAGAGGAAATGAAGCAACAAAGAAATCCATCCACACACATACACATTCAGTTTGTTTTGTCAGTTTGTTTGCTTATTACATAAATTTTTTCCTATTAAACCTGTGCGCTTTCATATTTTAGATTAGATTTTAGATAGCTTTCAAACCTCAGCTGTAGATGAAATGCAATTATTAACATGCCACTGCCACAATTATTAAAACAAGATCCTATACCCAACCATCTAAGCATTGTGGCTATAATAGGATACAGTATGGCAGGATATGACTATCCATACATGCATATATTGCATTATAAGCCTATAGTTGTAAATTGTCCTGCATAACCAACCTGGTAACTTTGCCTAATGTATTATGATGTGAATTTGGGGCGGCTGTGACTCAGGTGGTAGAGCGGGTTGTCATCGCAGGGTTGGTGGTTCGATCTTTGGCCCACATGCCTCCACATGTCGAATTCTCCTTGGGCAAGACACTGAACCTCAAGTTACTCCCGGTGGCAGGTTAGCGCCTTGTGTGGTGTGTCTGAATGTGTGAATGAGAAACAGTGTTTTCACTTTGCAGTTTTGTAGAACAGCTAAGGTTAAAAGGTGCTATATAAGTGCACACCATTTACCATAGGCTTGTATTAAGATAATAACAATGCTTGGTCATAATAACATAATAATAACAATGAGGTCATTTTGTAATTAAACTGTGTAGTAAAGTCCACATGAAATTCTCAAAATTATATAAATAAATAGGTGAAATTTTCAAAGATAGAACATAGTTACCTTATAATGACTCCAAAGCTGTGGTGATGTGTGCATTTGTGACAGGTTGGTGATGACTGAGGTGAAAAATCTATAGGTAGCCAGTACTGCACTAGAGGGGTTGCCTTAGATCAATACAGCTCTTGAAACCCAAGCTATTACCCAAGTATTCCCGAGCCGAGGCTGAGGCAATTGTGCCTGGCCAGAGCGGATCTTGGATAATGGTGCAGCCGGGGGCAAGACCCCAGTCGCAGGGCTTATGACTGCACTCCAGACGTGCATCTCTGCTCCCTGAACCACTCAGAGCTCACACAAGATACGACTATTACACACACCAGCCAGAACCCCCCACCCCCCACACCCCCCAGGGGCTATATGTGGATACGACTGCATTTATTTATTTGACGGATGATTTTTATACAATCTGTTTTAGAAATGAGACAGACCACAATCATCTATCTGAACACTGGAAGATTAAGGGTCTTGGTCAAAGGCCCAACAAGGCCATTATGTAGAGTGCATAAGTAGTGAATAGGAAGTAATTTAGGATTCAGTGTAATTGTTTGCTGACGAGGCACAAATAAAAAAATATATATTCCTGCAAGAAGACACATAATGTTAGCAAATGTTCCACTATCTAATGTTTAAACATTAAACATTAAACATTAAAAAGTATCTCCTTTTACATCTATGGGGAACAGTAAATAGTGTTGAAAGAATACATTGTTGTCAAAATCACACTTTTAATGACAGTGATGTGCATGCATTAATGTGATATGTAAGAGAAATCAGAAGAGAAACTCTTTTATAGTGCAACAAAGATGAATGACGTTAAATGGTGCAAAACCCATAGGCACTAGTCTAAAGAGATAAAAAGAGAAATAAACTTGCATGAAATTCTTGACAAGTGGGCCCAACACCTTGCTAAAACACTTTATGTTGTTTTTCTTTTAATTTATATGTGTATTCTAAAGTACCTGTGGGGTCCTGGTGGTCCTCAGTGTGTGCAGGTAACTTGTCAACTTGTCATGCAGTGACAACTTGGTACGGCATCATGAGTATCTGTAAATTAGCCCATTGGGGCCTTGAAAGCAGACAAAATGAGATTTTCTGATGAACATTCGCTCGCAAATGAGCACACCTGGTACTGCATGGAGAATGTTTCTGTCCATGTGTGACAGAAGCATTTTTATGGATCGGGTAATTGAATAACTGCTCAGATGATATTTTGTTAAGCTTCTGGAGTACCGGTTCATCCAGACATCAAAAACATTGCATTAAACCGTACTATTGCATGCTTTTTTATGGGCTCAAAAAATATACAGTGCCTTTCACTAATATTGGCACCATTGGTAAATATGAGCAAAGAAGGCTGTGAAAAATTGTCTTTATTGTTTAACTTTTTGATCTCTCTCTCTTTCTCTCTTTTTATTTATTATTTTTTTTGTTTGCAATTGTTTGATATCCATGAGAGCAGAGTATTTTTGTGAATTTTTTGAACAAAAGATCAAAAGGTTAAACAATAAAGACAAATTTTCACAGCCTTCTTTGCTCATATTTACCAAGGGTGTCAATATTAGTGGAGGGCACTGTCTCCTTTTTGCATTACCATTTGCTCCAACAGTGAAAGAAAAAGAATCCAGTATTTCCTTTCCATGAAAAGAAAATATATATAGAGCGAGATGGATTACGGCAGTCAGAAGAAAAAAAGATGTCAAATTTGCCATCACTCTCTCAGCAGCTGTATTAGGAACCCCCTCGCAGCAATTTTATGCCAGGGTAATGTAACAAGTAATGTTATAAATGTACATAGTTTTCTGTAAAGAAGGAAATATAATAAACAAAACATTGCTATTGTGTAATATTACTATTGCACTGAATAATACTTAATAATAATAATAATAATAATAATAATAATAATAATAATAATAATAATAATAATAATAATAATAATAATAATAATAATAATAAAGACATTTTAAGACTTTTTAAGGATCCACGGACAACTTGACTAATGAAGAGTCTCGGCCTGAGTGTAGACCATTTTCTAGATAGAGGTCACTCGGTTTCTGTGCTTCTCTGGAGGACTGCTCCATTTTCTCTAGGCCTGATCCTTTCGCAAACTCATTCATTTCAGGAAGATGATTGGCATGCTGGCAGTGGCAGTTAGGGTTGGCAATGCACACATCAATCAGAAAATCATTCCATGCACTTATTTGAATACTTAATTTAATGCACACTGACTTCAATTTTATAGAGCTCAATCACAAGAATATCAAAATGAGTATTAGCCTTATTCTGATTGTTTGGAGTCGGTGACTGAATAAACAGCAGTAGTTGAAGATAGACTATAATTGAGAAATTTTTTACTTTGTGGGACTAGACAGGATGTGACCTGGCAGCCGTGTGATATATTTAACTCGAAAATATATGCAGGAAATAAGCAGGTAGTGGGATTTCATATTGTGTGTATTTGTGCTTTTCACTTCAGTCCTATTGCATCATCCTCCTTTAATGCTTCTAAGTAACATAAAATGGACTTTTTTCCCTTTGAGTGAAAGAGCATTTTGAGGCAGTGCAGTTAAGGGCTGGCTAATGTTGCTTTTTTTAAATTAATTATTATTTTTTTTAGTGAAATTACCAGTAAAATTGCGTATGGTGCTTGCGGCATAGTGCTGTGGCAGTGTTTCTGTTGGCTGGCATTTGTACAAATTAACATGTAATGTTTTTGAATCCTAGTGGTAGATGTTAAGTGATATTAAGGCAGAAATATTACGTCCTACATCATAGGTGTCCAATATTTTCCCCAAAACGCTGGGGTTTCTGCAGGTTTTCATTCCAATCAAGCAGAAACCACAGCTGGTAATAGACTGAAGGTAGAGATTGTGGAATCAGGTGTGACACCTGAAAACCTGTAGCCAGTAAATTGGGGATGAAATTGTTTGCTAAGCCATATTAATGTTACTTTGTGTTAGAATGCATCATAAATGAATGCTGTTTTGGTAATGCTGGGTTTGGTTTAGTCACATTTAGTCATGCACTGTTTGAGTAGCTTAAAGCTCCAGTATTTATTTATTTATTTAATGCGCTCATGACATGAGAAATCAAATTTTCCTTGATCTATTGACATAGAAGAAGTCATTGGACTGTCAAAGGAGCCATATCATGATTTTTAATGTTTTCCTTTTGTTTGGGTTTGTAATGTATGTTTGTGCATGTATAAGCTCGGCAAAGTCCCAAAGCTCATAGTCTCCCCCAAAGGGATTTGTTTTATCTAACAGAGAGCACTGCTCCAGACCTGCCCGAAACGCCTCGTTCGAAGTCCAGATTTACTTCCGTAATTTCTCTACGTCACAAAGTGCACTATCAGCATAATCCCGCCCAAAGGTAGGCACTAAGAAAGAAGGTGAGGCTTCAGTGAATTCAGGCGCCATGTAATGGAGACGCTGTGTGTTTCAGTGCAAAAGCAAAACCTCTTTGTTTAGACTTCGGACGAAATCAGTGGTTACTGTTTATTTATAACGCTGTTCCTGAGCAGTACAACCCGAACGTTTGCTTGTGCACAGCGCATTTTACGGAGGAGCTTCCTGAACCTGGGATGTTCGGACTTTACATCGTATCTGAAAGGTAAGAGAGTTACAAAATAAAAACTTACTGCTGTGAAACGTCCTGCTAAAGTCGTGTTTGCAAACTTGCTTCCGCTTGATAATCCGCATTTTCTGAATCTGACTTGGGCTCAAACTAATACGGTAAAACCGACGACATGTTGCTTAGAATTGCTTCGAGCATAGAATTGCTTTAGAAGCTTTGGAGGCTAAAGCTAACCCAAGAGGCGCTACATTTCTGACACACTCGTGAGGCTTTCGGCCAATCCAACGCAACGGGTCAGCTGGCCAATCAGAGCACTCTGGGCTTTTCGGAAGAAGGGGCTTTGGAGAAATCGGAGCGTTTCAGGCACTGCAATAATGTACATTATTTGACAAGTAATCTGTTTTTTGAACATTAACGCATGTCAACCTATTTTATTACACCCAATAAACAAAATAATTAATGTTTATAAACGTTTAAAAATCATGATATGACCCCTTTAAAACCTCCTGCAAGTTTCATAGGTTAATATGTCCTCCTCAGTAAGAGCATTTATTTAACCAAGCATCTCAAATCAAGCAGCTCCAAAAACGGCTCGTTAGTAGAAACATGTAGAAACATTTAATTAAATTATTTTGAAGGCATCTTTGCGCTACAGCATTTCTTTGCATGTGCCTAAAACTTTTGCACAGTACTGTGTGTGTGTGTGTGTGTGTGTGTGTGTGTGTGTGTGTGTGTGTATATATATATATATATATATATATATATACAATAATGTTGGCTATTAGTGTACAAAAATAATTTAAAATAAAAAAAAAGATGATGTGAAGTATTTTTAAATGTTAAAAATATTATTTTTTAGATAAGGGTTTAGATAAGGGTTAGATAAGGGTCTGTTGTTTTGAGTTGTGTGTGTCATTATGAGGAAAGTGAAACAGCACAAGAATTGTGTAGATGTGACACTGCGCTTGCTACCTATATAAAACAAAAACTTGTAAGTGATTGATTTAAATTGGGAGTACATGAAAAAGCTGAGGAAATAAGCACTCCTGAGGCATCTTAGTTCCTTTCGTAGTGGTGGAGTAAATTGAAACTGAAAGAGATAAGTTTGCAAGGGAAAAAGATCAGCTGGAACTCACACGAGTTCGTGAGGCTATTGCTCTTGGAGAAAAATAACTAGAGTGACTATATTTCAGCTGAAGTGATTAAAACATAACTAAAATATGAAAAAGGACATTTGAATTAAAGAGATTAGAACTGGAGTTTGCTCCTAAGGGAATGGAAACGTTTGGGTTGGGGGTGTCTGTGTCATCCGAGCCTGTTGCTAGGAATATAAAAATGATCTAACCATTTATAGAGAAAGACATTTGCTGTACTGTTCTTACTTCACTGAAGTTGAACGAACAGAAAAGATAATATGATGAATAGTATAGTCATCTATTAGAATCGAACATTGTTGACCATGGCAAGGTCAATACAGCAATTTGCATATGTATGAATTAATATTTGAAGGTTATTGTCAACATTTCAATAGCCACATGAAAACAGATACACACACTTTTATGAAATTCTCCAAAGAGAAAAAGAAAATATTTGATAGATAATGCATTACAGAAAAAGTAGAAACTAAGGAACAACAACATGATGAGTTATTGAAGAATTTATAAATTGTGTTGCTGAGGTTGATCATTTATTTATTTTCAGTAAACACTTTATCCTGATCAGAGTTGCGGTGCTTCTGTAGTATAGACCCAAGGCAGGAATACACCCTAAATGGAAAGTCAGTGCATTGCACTGGGAGAAAACCAAAGTACCTGAAAGAAAGACTCTGAGTAGACAGTAACTGAAGCTAATGATTGAATGGACCAAATCTGGAGGGTTAAGGTTTTATTCATCTTTCTATCCAGCCATCCATTTTCTGTACTGCTTATCCTACACAGGGTCATGGGAAGCCTAGAGCCTATCCCAGGGTACTCAAGGCACAAGGCAGGGGACACCATGGACAGGGTTACAACCCATCACAGTGCAGAATCACACACTCACACACCCATTCGCACATTACGGACAATGTAGAGATGCGAATCAGCCTACAACGCATGCCTTTGGACTGGGGGAGGAAACCAAAGTACCCAGATGAAACCCCCAAAACACAGGGAGGACATGCAAACACTGCATACACGAGGCAGAGGCGGGAATCGAACGCCCAACCGGAGGTGTGAGGCAAATGTGCTGACCACTAAGCCACCGTGCCTGCCATTCATTTTTCTACCTAAACAGAAAGTTTTTTTTAACAGGGTTGAATGCAGCTTTACTTATATATACATATATATCAAACTTGTAAACCCCAATAATTCTCCACTGGAAGTAGTATATAGGCATGAAAGGAAAATGTGCAAAACCAAAACTTTGCTTGCTAAGCTTATGGAAAGAATCAGTCTTTTAACATACTGAACATATTATGATATGATGGATTTGTCACTGAGGGGACTGTGCCTGTAGTTAAACTGTGATCCTCATGCATGGTGGCCCAAATCTGGTGATACACCATCCCAGTCCTTGCCTCTGCACCCTTTGGAAGTGAATGGCCATAAATAATGTTCTCAGAAATGGTACAGTGACCTTTTTTGTATGCACTATTGAATCCAAGGTAAGGAGAGTTAACATCAGTGGAATTATGAACTTCACTGTTGCTATGAGCCATGATCAGAAGAAATGTGGATAGATCATCCCGAGAAAAGTGTTTAACATGTTTCTGCTCATTGTGTCGTGGATAACAGCATTGATAACTTTATGTACTTAACCACATGAATAGACCTGGGGTCAGAGGAGTTAATCCTAAGACCATTTTATTTTTGTGATCAACATTTTATTTGGTTTTACAAACCAAAATTGAGCATATTCATACACTTACAGTATATCTACTGTATGCAAAAAAAAAAAAGCAAATGAAAATAACAGAGAGAAAAAGATAATGATAAATAAACCATGTACAATCATTTGGAGGATAAATAATGCTGGTACCAGTATCCTAAGACTATTTTAAGGTTCTTGAGAAGAGCTCATTAGGTTGAAAGACTGCAATTATTCCATTAGTGTTTCCAGGAAGCAAACCGGAGGGCGAGTTCCTTGTGTTATTTCTTAGAGGAAGGTTTCTGTGTTGAAAATATTTCAAGTAAAGATGGTTCGAGCATTGCATTTTACTCAGGTTATGGTTTCTACTAAATATAGAGACACTATATTAAAAGTAGGTTATAATGTGTGAAATACTGAGGTTGTGCATAGGTTCTTCTGGTCCTAGTTAGAGAAATACAATATTTACAGCTTATAATAAATTTGAGCCAGGAAGAAATGTGTTCGTATTATTTCCTGTTTTAAGCATTACTTCTTAAAGCAGGTTTGTGAAACCATATAACAATTAGTTGGAGCGTAATGCTCCATATGAGAAGAAGAAGAAGAAGAAGAAGAAGAAGAAGAAGAAGAAGAAGAAGAAGAAGAAGAAGAAGAAGAAGGTGAAAGCTTCTTATATTCATCTGTTAAAGGCAAGTTTATTCCTGCACCTGCTGTGCCTGTTGCTTTATAGCATAGTCTCTCTCCTAAGGCACAGGAAGACTTATGTCTTAATGACCCACAGTTTGAATGGCCTGATAAAGAGGTCAGTATTTCTGCTTGTGGAGTAGTCAGATATGGTCTTAAAATACTTATTTTCCTCACAATTTAGAGGTTGATGTTTTTCACTCATTTTCCTTGATAGATCTAGTTATATGTTATATATGTATTGAATATGTATAGTATATGTAGTTTAAGTACCTACACTGATCAGCCTTAACATTAAAACCACCTGTCTAATATTGTGTAGGTCCCGTTTGTGCAACCAAAACAGCTCTGACCCATCGAGGCATGGACTCCATAAAACCTCTGAAGGTGTGCTATGGTATCTGGCACCAAGACGTTAGCAACAGATCCTTTAAGTCCTGTAAGTTGCGAGGTGGGGCCTCCATGGATCAGACAAACCATTCCTGAACAATTTTTGCAGTGTGGCAGGGCGCATTATCCTGCTGAAAGAGGCCACTGCCATTAGGAAATACCGTTGCCATGAAGGAGTGTACTTGGTCTGCAACAATGTTTAGGTAGGTGGTACATGTCAATTCCAAATGAATGCCAGGACCCAAGGTTTCCCAGCAGAACAGTGTCCAGAGCATCACACTGCCTCTGGCAGCTTGCCTTCTTCCCATAGTGCATCCTGGTGCCATCTCTTCCACAGTTAAGCAATGCACATGCACAGGGCCAACCACATGATATAAAAGAAAATGTGATTCATCAGACCAGGCCACCTTCCATTGCTCCATGGTCCAGTTCTGATGCTTAAGTGTCCATTGTAGGTGCTTTCGGCAGTGTACAGGGGTCAGCATGGGCACTCTGACCAGTCTGCAGCTACGGAGCCCCATACACAGCAAGCTGTGATGGATTGTGTGTTCTGACACCTTGCTATCATAGCCAGCATTAACTTTTATAGCAATTTGTGCAACAGTCGTCTTGTTGTTTGGAAGCCATGATGCTCCTACCACTTCCAAAGCCTAGTTAATTGGCATTTTACATTTTGTAGAAATGTTACCACTTTAGTTTCTCCTTTAGTTGATTTTTGAGTCTTCAGCAGATATTTGGTGCTGAAAATGATTTACTGACAATTGTGCCAATACCAAATACCCAAATTGTCCCATGAGTGACTATGGTGTGGTGCTGTTTTACTTCAGATTATATGAAATTTAATACCACGCATAACTTTTTTGTGTTCTGCTGGACAGCACATAAGGGGGTGTGATTTAGTATTAATTCATCAATATGAATGCTGTTAGGATACCAATTGCATTCTCAGTCAAATTGGCACTTCACGCACAATTTCAATTTCTCTCTCACAACCTAATTTGATGCTTTATTTTTAGGCTCACTCTCAAATTATTGGAAGATCCAATACCTCTACATTCACCTACGTATATGACCATTTAAAAGTGTACTTTTTTTTGCTGTTGGAGCTTGTGTAAAGTAGATTATCTGGACAAAACTGTTGTCATGGGGACATATTTAATTCTCCATTGACACAGTATGTAGCAATTTGTTTAAAAAAAAAAAGTGACAGATATCATGTTTTAAGGAGAAATTTATCTTTCAACCCTTTAAACAACGTGTTTGCTTGTAATGCGATCAGACATGATTAGGAGATGATGCACTGTCTGAAGAGTTCAATTCCATTGATAAAAACCCAAGTGAGAATTTGCGTTTTTATTGTGTTTTGGAACCACAGGAAATGATGAAATGTCCGCGGAAAATTGGAAAAAGAAAATGGGAGAAATGCTCTGTGTGTGTGAGACCACAGAATGGATAATGAACTCGATATCATTCTGTCTATATTCATCGTTTGATTTTTTGAGCAGCATTAAAAGAGTGCTTATATTTAGTATAACTGCACTGAGACGTTTTTGCAACATAAAATTCCACTTCCTAGTTGTAAACCGTTACTACACTAGTGTTAGCGACATCATCAGCGGACATGACAAATGATACATTTTTCAGGAATATAACTTTTGACTTAAAATATCAGAGCTTATCAGATGAAGATAAAAAGGAAGAAGAGACGGCAGTTTCACTGGAAGCACCTTTAACGGGAATGTACTGATCAATGTGAGCTAGCTAGCAAGCTAGCTGATGGGTTATAAAGTGAGTGTAGCTTCTTCGGGATCTATTTCTGCTTGTGGAGCAAAAATAAACAGAGCATTTAGCCATATTGTGTTTAAAATGTCAGTTATTCGAAATGAATTTCTTGTTTATAGAACTGTTGTATGAATTTAATCCTCTCACTTCGCATATAGATCACAGAGCAAATTAAAATAAATAAATCAGTTAGATTTTTAGCATATTCATTCAGACATTAGTCACATTAACTGTATAGGTACTTATTGCCTTATTGCTGAAACTCTATATAGAGTTTGAGGAGGCTGTGTGCTCAGTGTGTCTTTCCCTTTTCTTGGTTCTCTTTTCAGGATGTTACATTCTCAGAAACTATAGGGAGACTACACTGCAGGCCATCATTGCTCTAGTTTAAGACATCTTTTGGGGAAAAAAACAGCATTATGACTTCTGGTGCCCCAACCTAGCTTGACAAGAAGAAAACTTATCAGGGAGGCTGCTAAGGGACCTATGGCAACGATAACGGAGCTGCAGGAATATCTGGCAAATACTAGTCACTCCTTGCATGTGACAACAATCTCTTGTATTATCTTAACATATTCTTCGGGGATATGGGGTAGGGAGGCTAGAAGAAAGTCCTTTCTCCCTAAATAAATAAATAAATAAATAACACATCCAAGCCTGCCTAAATCACCCCAAACCATGTGGCATAATGCATTTTCCGATGAGCCAAGATAGAATTTTTAGGCATAATTCTGAAAGAAATATTTGGTCCCAAAACAAGACAGCTTATCATCTAAAAAACACCATAGCCATGGTAAAGCATGGTGGTGACAGCATCATGCTATGGAGCTGCTCTAAATGCCAATATATTTTGGCCCAAAAACCTGTAGGCCTCTCTCTGTTAGGTAGTTGAAAATGAAAAGATTTCACCTTCTGGCATGATAGTGACCCAAAGACTGGGTGCTGTATTACAAGAACACTTTTCCATTTTTTTTTCTATTTTGATGCAGTTTAAAGCTGAGATAGAGCTCTTGGGGGTTTCGTTACTGTCTTCTCTTCAGGATTTTCTTCACGTGCTACACATTCTCTAGAGGGTTTGCCAATTTAAACAGTTTTCCCTTTACATTCCCTTTAGACTTTAATTATGTTTTAATTCATTTAATTTTAACTAAACTATGTATATATTTTTCATTGCGGCCCTTAACTTGTCAGCTGAAGCATCCTTGAAACAACAGGCTCACATTTGACGCAACAGTGGTCTAGAGAAATACTATTACACAACAACAATTCTTTTAAAAATATTCCGCAAGGCCGGATTTTTGGGAGTATATGAACTGAACTGAAGCGTATTTACTCAGATTTTAAGAGCACAAATAACAGGGAAAAGTCATTTCAAATGATATTACAGTGACAAAAGAGATCATGCTTGTCAGGTTGCTTTTCAGGTTTGTTTGCAATTTTATTTATACTGTGAGCAAAAAAGGAGTCAGAGACTCCGTCCAAAATCGTGTACTGTGACAGTACCTACAGTATTCGATTCAGTACCTACTGCTCGGCCGTTGATACAGTACATACTGATCAGTATGTGATAATTCAGTAAGTGGTAATTATGAATATAATCCAGACGTACTATGCGGCATGGATCCGAGTCAGTCCGGTTGCATTATGTGATAGTGTAGTGCACAGAATCCAGAGTGTCTAGTGGTTCCATACTGCAGAATCTCGGTGGAAGCAGTAGGTAATCTGGGTATTTATCGCCTACTGTTTTATGAATACTGACATTCAGACATACTACTCCTTTGGCATACTGCTTTTTGCCTACTGTGTAGTAGGGTAGTAGGGATATTCAGACACAGCCAGAGTCAGTGCAGCAGAACAGATGGGCCTTGTTGTTTGTCTTGAGATGATTACCTGCCATCACCAAGGTAACCATGATCTAGTTATTAGAAGAAAAATAAAACAAATACGTGTTTGGGTGATCTTATTGTCCTGGGTATAAAAAGAAGTTGACCTTTGTGGGTTTACCATAATAATGTAAGTTATAAATCTGTATGGTTTTTAAATTTCTACTGTCATTTGTTGCAAAGCAGGCATGTACAGCTAGTCATTTCCCTGCCTAACCTTAGGCATTACATATGCATACTTAGATAAAATGACAAAAATAATTAGATAAAATAATTATTTTAACGCAGAGTTCAGGACGAAGCTTTTCAAAGCCTAAGCAAGGACATTTTTCTAGCCCATGTTTAAGTATCTTTATGTAGCAGGTGTGGCTGAAGATAGAGAATACTGGCACTGCATTGTGTGAAATAAAAGCAGAAAACAACAACCCTTATTGCTTTATTATCTTCTATTCATATCATCAATTTGTGATGAACAAAAAGTAGGCAAGAGTGACAGCAAGTAGAAATACTGAAATATTGTGAGATGACACTTACGATATTATATGCACTGAACGTTAAACTGTCAATCAGATGTCCATCTAATATAATGTTATAGTGTTGTGTTTCTATTCTGGAACATTGAGAATATGTGAATGCTGTCATACCTGAGATACTGTATATAAACAATATCCCTTGTTTATGATCTTTTTTAGAGTAGGCATAGTTTTCCTCTTTATAATGTGATTACTAGTGACATTGTGAGTCCTTTTTAGCCCCTATTTTTAACACCATTGTGACTGGACAATAGAGGTAGGAAGTGACAAAGTACAGTGTACTTAAGTCTGTTTTTTCTAAAAGTATCTTTTAAAAGTTTTACTTTCACCTAATACTTTTGACTTTTACTTACAACATTTTAAAAGAAAATCTCTAGAACCTAGAATAGAAAAAATAGAATCTCGACTTTCTACTCACTACAATTTCAAATACTACATCACTTTATTTCTCCGTAATCATGTATTTGTAAAGTCATAAGGTGATTTTTTTTTTTGCATCAGACAGCTTCATGGACATAATCTAAACTCCTAAATTCCTAAATACCTTTCATTATCCTTAGCTGATGTTTTTTTTCATCTTTTTTTGATGAAAACTGCTCTAATTTACCATCAGTAACTAAACTCAGAGTGTAAATTTTATGTAATTTCCATAATCAGGGTTTATGAATGCGCTGCCAGAGTTTTCGTGAACACTTTCAAACTTTTCGTTTACACTCTGCAAGTTTACGTTCGCCATTCTAGCACAAACCTCTCATGTGGGCAGGGCTTAACAGCGATTTACTCTCATTGGCTAGTCAGATTTGGATCAACAGCTGAATGACCCGGAAGTAGAGTCTTCAGTGGCGTGAATTTTGGAGAGTGTTCTGTATGCAGTTCTCTGTATAGTTATAGTGTTTATGCTTTGTAGTGGAGATTACTTACTTACTTACTTAGTCAGTATATTAGTTTGGAATTGATATTTGAGGTTTGGGTAGTCTCATACCACTATTTTTTCGAGATGAGCTCTCCGGAGTGGCATGGACGTCGTTGTTGACATCATCATCATCCTCAGCTGGACACTCCCATAGAAAAGTTTGAAAGTGTAAACGAAAACTCTGGCAGCACGTTCATAAACCATGATTAGCAAAAACAAAGCTTAGAAAACTGTTAACAAAGAATGCTGTTCGTTTGAAGACCGTGTTACATTTCTGCCACTGAGTTTTCAGTTTCAGAGTGTTTTTCTTCCTTCTCATTGTATATTTTTTGTTCATTTCTTGAATAGTTACGTTCAACACTTTTGGCACAAATCTAATTCCATATGATTTGAGGCATATGCTTTTCTTTTGTGAACCTTTCTTGTACATTTACTTTCATACTTTATGATTAGATTTCATACTTCAAATTTAAGAGTTTATACTTTTCTTCTTTAACTTGAATCTGTAGCTATACTTCAACTTCTACCAAAGTATTACACTTTAGCATGAGTAAAGGAAGTACTAATAGTAATTCTGCTGGTGAATAATAAATGCTTTCCAATTAGGTAGTGAGTTTGAGGGTTTTTTATTTTTAGTTTGGTAGTTTGGCTACCTGACAGTTAACAGCAATATATTTTAACTAGAATGGTCAGTTGGATAACTAGCTAGCTGTCATGCAATTATTTGTTCATTTGTTGTCAAGCAGAATGTAGAAATGTATGTGATTGCTCTTGCAAAATTCAGCTAGCTGATTACGTGTCTTACTTTTTGGCAAATTTATTGGACCAAAGCATTGCTAGGTAGCGTGTTAGATCAGTAATTTCATAAAGCAGGAAGAAAGCACGCTACCAGCATTGTTCATTGTCCTATACCTTTGTAGTCATGTTAGGTTACTATTAATTATGTTTTGTACTATTAATCATGAGCACTGGAAAAGGAGAGTGTGAGATTGACAAATGGGTTGAGTCAGCAGCAGCAGTGTTACAGTCGCTTTACCAGCCTGTGGTGGTGAAGCAGGAGCTCAGTATGCAACAAAGCTCTCTTTTGATCAATCTACATCCCTCTTTTCACCTACTGTACAGTCATGGGATGTGGGTAGTGATGAGTACAGGCAGAAGAAATGAGGTTCCTCCATAGGGTGGCTGGGCTTACTCTCCGTGATAGGGTGAGGAGCTCAACAATCTGAGACAGCTTTGAAATAGAGACACTGCTCCTCTGAAATAAGCAGAGCCAGTGAAGATTACAAGGATGCCCCAGGAGGAGTTGGAATCGGTCTGCTGCCACTTCGACCCACACCAGGTACAATAGAAAACAAATGGAGTTGTGAGAAGGAGCCCGTGGGTTGTACATGTCTTGTCTAGCAACTTTGTTTGCTCTATGTAGAGAACATCTCAAGTCACCACTTGTTTCTGTTCCTATGAAGAAAGAAATGTTGGCTTCCAGGCTGTCATGCACCAGTAGTTACATATAGCTTTCATTTGGTAAGGTCAATGAAAGTCTTCAACTGAAACTTTTCTCCAAAACATAATACTGCTTAGCTCACTTTGTCCACCTAATGCAGTATCATGTTTGCTACATTTGCACATTGAAAGTAATTGATTGATTTACATGTTTACAACAGTTTTTTCCTCTGCACAATTAAAAATAATTTTGCATTTGCCTTTTAAAAATCCAAAATGTCTCAAGTACACTTCATACAATTTTAGAAGAACATTGACTGGGAAGTTTTTCTGAGCATCTTGGAGAATCTGCTACAGTTCTTCTGAGACACTTTTTTTTTTGTCTGAAAAGTGGCCCATTATGTAAAATGTTACTTTCTTTACTGACATTTTTTGATTTTTACATTTGTAGATCTAATTTTTTTATTTTTTTATTTTTTTTACTGATGCAATAATGCAGAATACATTATGAAAAAAAAAAACCTAAGAGAAAAGTTGTACTAATATATATATATAGGGTGCCTAAGACTTTAGCACAATACTGTACAGTACTGTATAGAATCTTTTTGACCCTGTATCCGTTTGTGTGCATCCTCCCTCCATCCCATCAATGAAAATGAACTTTGTTTGGTGACTCATTGAAGACTTTTTCAGACAGACAGACTGAGTCAGCATTACTGTAGACTTACGCAGAACTTGAATGTGTTTTGATAATGGTAGTGGAGAATGCTGTCTAACCTTTTGCACCAAAATCTCACATACAGGTGCATCTCAATAAATTAGAATGTCGTGGAAAAGTTCATTTATTTCAGTAATTCAACTCAAATTGTGAAACTCGTGTATTAAATAAATTCAATGCACACAGACTGAAGTAGTTTAAGTCTTTGGTTCTTTTAATTGTGATGATTTTGGCTCACATTTAACAAAAACCCACCAATTCACTATCTCAACAAATTAGAATACTTCATAAGACCAATAAAAAAACATTTTTAGTGAATTTTTGGCCTTCTGGAAAGTATGTTCATTTACTGTACATGTACTCAATACTTGGTAGGGGCTCCTTTTGCTTTAATTACTGCCTCAATTCGGCGTGGCATGGAGGTGATCAGTTTGTGGCACTGCTGAGGTGGTATGGAAGCCCAGGTTTCTTTGACAGTGGCCTTCAGCTCATCTGCATTTTTTTGGTCTCTTGTTTCTCATTTTCCTCTTGACAATACCCCATAGATTCTCTGTGGGGTTCAGGTCTGGTGAGTTTGCTGGCCAGTCAAGCACACCAACACCATGGTCATTTAACCAACTTTTGGTGCTTTTGGCAGTGTGGGCAGGTGCCAAATCCTGCTAGAAAATGAAATCAGCATCTTCAAAAAGCTGGTCAGCAGAAGGAAGCATGAAGTGCTGAAAAATTTCTTGGTAAATGGATGCAGTGACTTTGGTTTTCAAAAAACACAATGGACCAACACCAGCAGATGACATTGCACCCCAAATCATCACAGACTGTGGAAACTGAACACTGGACTTCAAGCAACTTGGGCTATGAGCTTCTCCACCCTTCCTCCAGACTCTAGGACCTTGGTTTCCAAATGAAATACAAAACTTGCTCTCATCTGAAAAGAGGACTTTGGACCACTGGGCAACAGTCCAGTTCTTCTTCTCCTTAGCCCAGGTAAGACGCCTCTGACGTTGTCTGTGATTCAGGAGTGGCTTAACAAGAGGAATACGACAACTGTAGCCAAATTCCTTGACACGTCTGTTTGTGGTGGCTCTTGATGCCTTGACCCCAGCCTCAGTCCATTCCTTGTGAAGTTCACTCAAATTCTTGAATCGATTTTGCTTGACAATCCTCATAAGGCTGCGGTTCTCTCGGTTGGTTGTGCATCTTTTTCTTCCACAATTTTTCCTTCCACTCAACTTTCTGTTAACATGCTTGGATACAGCACTCTGTGAACAGCCAGCTTCTTTGGCAATGAATGTTTGTGGCTTACCTAGTGAACCAAACTGAGAGACCATTTTGAAGGCTCAGGAAACCTTTGCAGGTGTTTTGAGTTGATTGGCTGATTGGCATGTCACCATATTCTAATTTGTTGAGATAGTGAATTGGTGGGTTTTTGTTAAATGTAAACCAAAATCATCACAATTAAAAGAACCAAAGACTTAAACTACTTCAGTCTGTGTGCATTGAATTTATTTAATGCACGAGTTTCACAATTTGAGTTGAATTACTGAAATAAATGAACTTTTCCACGACATTCTAATTTATTGAGATGCACCTGTATAGTAGGTTGACTCTGGTGACTGTTAAGAACATATGATTTACATTACTTTCATCTTTATTAAGCCATTCAGTAAGGCCTTGATCGCTGTGGTTAAGGATGGAGGTGGAGTCATCCTGGAAGAGACCACCCCCATGAGGATAGAAATGATCAGTCCGAAGAACTGATTTCTGTCTAAGGGGTAGACGTGGACCCTATAATCCCAACAATCCTGGCACAAAAGCATTCGACAGAGTCAATATTTTTTTCCTTTAATTTGTCACCCATCTGTATATACATAAAAAAGGTAAAAATGAAAAAAATATAGACACTCTTCTCCATATCTTCATGACCTCATCTGTATGACTCTGAAAATTTTATTAATTCTATCCGCATACCTCTGCCAAAACCTCAAGTTCAAACATTCCCAATACTGGCATGGCTACTTTTTGTGACATTGCTGAGAGAATTGAGATAATAATCTAGTCTCAAGGAGAAATACGTAGCACCTTTGGAGATCATGACCAGCTGGCCAACAAATGATTGGAATCAGTGAGACGGTCTAGATAACAATCCAAAAACAAAATGAAAGAAACATCAAAAGAGGTGTTCATCAGGGTCCGTCCGAGAGTTGAACTGATTTCGGGGAATGAAAGGAAGAGCAGAGTGTTCTTGCTGTGTTCTTGAAAAACTGGACCTCAATGAGTGCTATGCAACATTTAAGATGCTGCCTCTCGCTGTGCCTTTAAGACATCATGGGACTCACTGCATGAATTTCAGATGACTCGCAGCCCTGTATGCTACCTCAGATACCTCCTTCTTTGGTGTTGGCACATTCATTTGAAATCATAAGTATGTTCGCACTCACTGTATCAAACTCTTGAGTCATTCATTATTTTCACTTGATTGCTCTCAGACTTATTCTCTGCCCAATCTTCAGATATGCCTTCATCAGTTGTTTTGCACATTCTTTGTCGCTTACTGATTCAGAATCTCATCAAGCCACTTTCTAATCACTCTGCAGCAACTTCAGACTGCTTTTATGGCTCTGCTAAACTTTTTGACTCACATGCACCCTGGGAATGTGAATCACGCCAAGAAATGCAGCACCTCCAAGATTTAAATACACTCGACCCTTTCATCTTAGGCAGGGAATCTATGCAAATGCCTTTAAGTAGCGCTTTGAACCCACGCCCCTTGTGTCACCATCTTTTGGAAGCGAAGTGAGGTGCTAAAACTTCCCATTAGCAACCGAGCGAGCATAGCTGCAAGTCAGTGGCAGCTTCTGTGAACTCCCCTTCAATCACGGGTTTGAAAAAGGCGAGACTTTGGAGCTGATCGCATACACAGAGATAGCATGCAGAGGCACTGGCAGGCCTGTCTGGAAACAGGCAAACGAGTCAATGTTACACTATTAATCTTGTATTTGTGTGCTATCTCAAGTATGTGTGTACTGCCTGGTCCCTTAGGCAAGAGTGAGCTGCTAATGGCGCTACGGTGCTCCACTAGTGCTTCAGTTTGGTTACTTAAACTCAGACATGGGGCCACCTTGTGGGATTTTAGAGTGAGAATAACAGTGGAGGAACATAAGGCATCTGCAGATGTTATCATTTTCAATGCACTTATGCATAATATAATCAGCTATCGATGGTGATGCTTTGCTTTTATAGAGTATGTAAGGGCTAAAACACTTGGAGGCATGCTGTTGTAGGAAAACAATCAATGACAGTGTGGTGTAATGTGGCCCAATGTGAAATGGAGTTACTGTTAACACTCTGAAGTGGAGTATTTTCCTATAACAGCACATTCTGTAGTGTTTTAGTCCTCGTATGATTACGTTTAATGAAAAGAAACAATTTTCAATATACTTTTAATGGAGATAAAAAGTTTCAAAAGGTTTAAAAGGTTCAGCTGAGAAAACTCTTTAATCAACCATTTCAGCTTTTTCACATTTTCAGCAAGTTCTTTCAGTAAACATTTAGATTATTACTATAATACGAGTGGTTCGATGACACACTTTGTGTCCTAATATACTTGTTGTCTTTGTAATGCTTTTTACAATTTACAAGCTCGCTTCCTCTATTTGAGAAAATTGAGTTACCATTTGAGCTTCTAGTGGTATAACGTAGGTCAGAACAATTGTAAATCCATGCAGAAATCTCATCGAGAAATCATGATGTCATAGCTATCTGTGGCAGGGAGTCTTAGAGTGTATGCTTGGCCCTGCTGTCAGTGTGGAAAGGATGGGGTTACTCTATCCTGTAAATCAGAATGACATTAGCCAATCACAAGCCAATCATAGTTAGTGCTTTCCTCCAAGCATCTTCAGGCATACAATGACATGACGAGCAGCAGTTTGAAAAGATATTCTGGCTGGCTGTCTCAAGCCCAGAGCAGTACCCCTGCTTACCAACAGAGGTCACTATCACAAGAATTCTAATCAGTTGCTCATTACTTGTTTGCTTCCTGTTTCGGGGCTATAAAAGCACATGGTTTTCATGAACACATTCATACATCCTGTTCTGAGCCATGTTAAACCTGACTGCCTTGTCTTTCCAGTTAGACTACACATGGATCCTCACACTTCTACAGTCCGGGAAGACTGTTGGTGCAAATTGCGACAAATTATAATGGAGAGAAGAAAGGATTGAATGTTGTAAATCTGTTGCTTTATCTTACTGATGTATGTGAACATGGAGTTCTGTCAGTAAGGCTTTGAAGGTACCACTCTGTGGCTGGAGTTCCTAACCTTTTACAAATAGCTATGCCTTACTAAAAAAAACAACAAAGAAACAACAACAACTACCCATATGTTAAGTGAATGGTTATCCAAGGGCCCAAATAGTGTAGTACTGGGATGTGAGCTTACAACCTTCCCTGGCACAGCATCTTAGCCTCCGAGCTACCACTTCTCCTGGAAGCATGACATTCCAGAAGGCATCAGAACTCCTATCTTGTGAAAGGTTTCACATTTTCACTCAGATTCATAAGGGTACAAAATCTCTATAACCTATTCCACCCACTCTGTTTGGTCAGGATCATGCTGTATTGCTTCCTTGGTGCAGCCAGTGATAAGAACAGAACAACCTCACATCTATTTACCCAATGAGACCTCATGCAAAATTCATCAGAATGCTAATAAGGAAGAGAAATTTCATTGGATTTCATATGAACAAGCTCTTCACCCTGAGCTTAGGTATTTGTAACTGACTTATTAATTGTCTGTAATTGCTTATCCAATCCGGTGTCAAAGTGGTTCAAGAGTCTATTCCAGAAGCACTGGGTGGAAGGCTAACACTCAGTAGCATCAGTAAATGCAGGCTTTTTGTTTTGTGTTGTGTTTTATGATGTATTTATAAAGGTTCAGCCTTTCAGTTGTTGTGCTTGACAGCAAACCTATATATTGGCTTACAAGGTAGATTACAATTCAATTTGCTAATAATTTTGACTTTAAAATTCTAAACCAGTGATCAGAAAATTGTGAGTTTGAATCTCAGGACTGACACAGAGCTCCAGTTCACCTCTGTTGGCTTTTAGACCTCAACTTATTGCACTGTATACTCTCTCAAACTGTAAGCTGCGTAAAAGTGTTTGGCAAATGGAAAAAATATAAATGTCTTTAAAAAAAAAAAGAGAGAGAGACTCATAAGTGTGTAAGCGTTTCATTGCATGCTGTGATGATGACATCCTAATGATAATTGAAAGTTTTAACTAAAAGCTCACCATGTGAGGCCAGTCATCCATCTAATCTGGTGTGTGCAGGGGAGGTGTGAAGACACGCTTCTCTCCATGACCACATTGCCAGAAAGGGGGCTGAATGCAGTCTATATATCACTCATATGCATGAGCTGTGCTTCTCTCACTGAAGAAACAGATGATTAATGGTCTCTGTGTTGAGCAACATTTATAAATTCATCTGTCTCAGGCCTCCTAATGGGACGTGGTATTTCATGCTCACGCTTCCATGGAGCCCTTTGGACTGGTATACTACTTGCCTGAAATAATAATTCCAAACAACCAGGCATTTTCAACAAGATTCATAACACACACACACACACACACCCACACACACACACGCACACACACACACACACACACACAAAACACAACCTTATAAGCAAACCTATAATAAGTAGAAAAGGCGCGAGGAAAGAAAATTGCTATAAACATTTTCTATTTGAATAATCAAATAGAAAAATATAATATCATAATAAAGTAACTGTAATACATTATGCATGCAGTATAAGAGCAGATTGTACCAATGTGGTTTGACATGTGGTGTCTGTAGACCACACAAAAAGAAATGATCATTTCTCTAACTCCATTGAGAATCACCCTGCTGAGCTGAGTAATGATAGTCACGCTGTGTCGGTGCATTGCTCTCGACACCTGCTGATTAAGTTCGCTAACAATTTATGATCAACAATTCATGTTCAACTCTGACAATGGCTACCCACAATCCAGTGGGGCTTTACCTTGTCATTCTCTGCATAATAATTTTTACATTAAAAAAAAAAAATTTCTTCTCTACTTGATCACCTGCTAGTTCCTTCACAACAGTTAGTTCTCCTCTATCATACGACAGCTACTAAGGGGTGAGGGTGAAATCTAACATGTCAAGATGTGTGAAGCCAGCCAACTGCATCTTATCTAACTGCTGCTTATGCAAAGTGATCTTTGGATGAACGCTTTTCTGTTGAGCCCCACCAGCAGTATTTTGTAATGAATTTAGTTTTTGACTTAAGTTAAACTACTATGACCATGACCAGGCAGTTCCTAAGGATGAACGAAGCAATGCTGTATATACATCGTTCATGTTCACATTAATGAACGTGGTCTGTTTTTGTCCCATGAGCTTCATATATGACAGCTTGCCCACATGAAAGTCAAACCTTCAAGCTCATGCAGTTTTTTTCTTGCATCCCCATATGCACACCTCTAGTCTAAAAAATTAATAGTGCTGATTAAGTCTTGCAAAGGAGATTACAAGGCTGTAGATACGTTATCATTACATTGCAACTAGCAGTGTATTAGCAACATTGTCACACAGTTGCAAAAGTCACAGCAATTGTTATGGAGTTTTAAAAAGTTGAAGTTGTAGTTAGGGTTGGGATGAGATTAGGGTTGCGATGATGGATTTTCTTATGGCAAATAATTCACTCCTTTTTACAACTCTGATGAATTTTGCATGCGGTTGGGTTGATGCATATGGTCCATTTGTGAAAAGAGTTCAAAGCAACAGTCATGCAATTTTACAAGCAACATTTTTGGAATCTACAGTAAAGTAATCCAGTTTTGCGATGCACTCAAGGAATTTAATAATCTGATGTAAGGCAGGCATAATATTCTGTTGTGTGAGTGTGTGAATAATGCATGATTTTAATATCATAATACTGTGTAACTGATTTATGTTTTACTCCAACTTTTTTGTTTAAGTTTAAGACTGAACTACTGCATTTTCTTAATCCATCACAGAAATTTGACTTCTTCTTTTTACTAACGTTTTTTTTTTTTAAACTTACTTTACTCTGGAGGTAAATTAGTGTCACATAAGTACACTTGAGTGTGACAGCAAGATGGTGTATCATCTCATTTGATATTCCCATCTTCCCCATGCTTGTTTCACACCAGAGGTAATTGTTTTGACCACACTCTGGTACCTTCTCCTCAAACTCCTCTTACAGCTGCTAAATGAAACGCAGGGTTATAAAAAGTCACCTACAGCCACAACATGTTAATGAGGTACAAGAACACATCGGTATGTTCGGTTTTCATTTCAGTAGAGCCTTAATTGCCTTTAGTGAAGTTGGAGAAAGTTACTGAGTAAATCTACTTTGATGCCTTACTTAATAACCAGTTTTTGAAGTTATTTTAAAAAATCATGCATTTTACACATTATACACTGACTCCTATATACAGAATCATGTCTCATCATTAAATTAGTTTTTTCCCCCTTATACCACAACCCAGGAAATCAAAACTACTTTTTAAAGTACTACTGAACTGTTTTTTTTTTAAAGCTTTCTTAAAGTTCCCAGATAGACAGAACTCCTTGCTTCTTCTCCAAAGCTCTATATTTGAACTAGTTGTTTGGAGGCACAATTTAAGTTTAAGTAGAAACATCTTTTTTTTAAGTAAAAACTGCTTATGTAAAAGTATTTTTAATTCAGAAATAACACCTGTGTCTGCAGCTGCCATGATTCTCAGACCACAAACTCTTGAAATTTCTCTCTCAGAAATTGTTGGCTTTTTTTTTTTTTTTTTTTTTTTTTTTACATATCTTTGAAACACTGCCTATTAATAAAGGTGATGCACTCTATCAAATGACACATAAGACTGACATTTTGTAGTAATTTTCACAATTAAAAATGAATAAAAATCAAAACAAAAACAACACAAAAAAAAACCCACACACAAAAAAAAAAAACACACAGATCTGTCACATGGAAAAAGTAAGTACATCCCTATATTCATCACACCTTCAAATCCATAAAATTAGAATCAGGTGTTGAAGATTGGGTGCTGATGATTAGAACCTTCTTAGGGAGTGCAGGTGGAACCAGTCTTATTCATACCCCTCTCATATCTAGTGTCTGGTGTTCCCTTTGCTATTGAGGTGTGTGGTGTCATCATGCCAAGATCTAAAGAGTTCTGTAAGGCCTAAAAAGGTTGTGGATGCCTATAAGTCTGGCAAGGGATTTAAAAAGATCTCCAAATTATTTGAAATACATCATTCCACTGTAAGGAAAATCATCTACAAATGGCGCAGATTTCAAACGACTGCCAGTTAGTCCAGGACTGGCCGTCCCAGCAATTTCAGCCCAAGAGCAGACCATCTGATGCAAGAAGAAGACTCCAAGAACCCCAAAATTTCATCACAGGATCTGCTAGTAAGTCTTGCAACTGTTGGTGTCAGAGTGCATGTTTCTACAATCAGAAAGAGATTACACAAATTTGACCTGCATGGGAGGCGTGCCAGGAAAAAGCCTTTGCAAGACTACAGTTTGCCAATGAGCATATAGGCAAAGGCCTTTTGGAATAATGTGCTCTGGACAGATGAATCAAAGATAGAGTTGTTTGGCCACAGTAACAGCAGACATGTTTGCTGCAGACCAAAGACAGCTTTTCAGGAGAAGCACCTCATACCAACTTTGAAGCACGGTGATGGAAATGTTATGGTTTGGGGTTGCTTTGCTGCCTCAGAGACTGGACAGCTTGCATTCATTGATTCAACTACGAATTCTGCATCATATCAAAGAGTGCTTGAAGCTAATGTGAGGCCATCTGTCCGAAAGTTGAAGTTAAACTGAAAGTGGATCCTAAGCACTGTAGCAAATCCACTAAAGAATGGCTCAGAAAGAAGAAATGGAGGGTTATGGAATGGCCCAAAAGCCCGGATTTGAATCCCATTGAAATGTTGTAGGGGGATTTGAAATGGTTAGTACATGCTAGAAAACCCTCAAACATCTTGCAACTGAAAGAATATTGCATGGAAGTGTGGTCAAAAAGTCCAGAAAGCTGATGTCAGAGACTGGTGGACAGTTATGCCAAATGTCTACAAGAAGTTATTTCTGCTAAAGGGGGCAATACTAGCTTCTGAGGCCAAGGGTGTACTTCCACAGAAGAATATCACATCTATTGATATTTTTGTTGAATAAAAGTCTAATTTTTTTCACATGACTGTATGTGCAATAATGCTTTAATGAAGGATATTTTTAGTGTGCAATCACTGTTGTATATACAGTACTTTTGTCTTAGGCACAAATGTGAGGCCTTTATCAAAACGCCTCTAGCATGTGATGTGAATGCAGACCCAGCAAAATATTCAGTGGACTAAACTGAATACTTGAAAAAAAAAAAAATTCTGTAGAAGAGATGTTAAATGTAAATGTAATCTAATTTTTAAAACATGAACCAGTGTGTCTGTAGCAGATCCTTTTTTGCAGCTTATCCTTATCACATGCATTTATGTAAATGATTTAGCCCAAGGCAGCTCAAGACTTCAGGTCAGAAAGGGGAACATTTTCACAGACTTTCAAAGACTTTTCATTTTAGTTACCCTCTCTGGTCTGATTAGCAAACTGAACTGATGAAATGGCTGGTTTCAAAAAAGTTGATGACAGAAACTGAATGGACAAAGAAGTACGACTTTATTGACTGTATTCTAATTCAAAACACGTCTCGCTGCTTTCATGGTGCTAATGAAAAGTGGTAATGTGAAGCACCAGTGAGAAAAAAAACAATAATTTTAAATTTTCTCATTTATAGCCATAAGCAACTACGTAAGGATGCTGTTCATAGATTTCAGTTCAGCATTTAACATAATCATCCCACAACAACTTATAATAAAGCTGAGCCTGCTGGTTCTGACCACCTCCCTCTGCAACTGAATCCTGGACTTTTTGACTGGGAGATCCCAGTCTGTCAGGATCGGCAGCTCCACCTCCAGCACGACCACACTGAACACTGGAGCTCCCCAGGGCTGTGTGCTCAGTCCACTGCTGTTTACCCTGCTGACACATGAATGTGTGTGTACAAAGTACAGTTCAAATCACATCATCAAGTTTGCTGATGACAGTTGTGGGCCTCATCAGCAACATTGATGAGTCAGCATACAGACAGGAGGTGAACCAGCTCACAGAATGGTGTACAGAAAACAATCTATTTCTTAATGTTGATAAGACTGAAGAGATGATTGTTGACTTCAGGAATATTGCACTTGTGTATTGCACTTTATGTAGTCTTGAGTTGCACCATGGTCCTGGAGAAACGACATTTCATTTCAATGTCCACCCATCCATCCATCTTCTGTACCACTTATCCTACACAGGGTTGCAGGGAGCCTGGAGCCTGTCCCAGGGGAATCAGGGCACAAGGCGGGGGACACCCTGTAAAGCTGCTTTGAGACGATGTCCATTGTTAAAAGCGATTTACAAATAAAACTGAATTGAATTGAAAAAACACCCTGGATGGGATGCCAACCCACCACAGGGCACGATCACACACACACTCACACACCCATTCAGTTTGGACATGGCAATCAGCCTACATGCATGTTTTTGGACTGGGAGAGGAAACCGGAGTACCCGGAGCAGAACAAGCTCCGCGCACACAGGGCAGAGGTGAGAATTGATCCCCCAACCCAAGAGGTGCGAAGCAAACATTCTAACCACTAAGCCATTGTGCCCCCTTCATTCCAATGTATGCAAGCTATACAGAGGAATGACAATAAAAACCCACTTGACTTGGCTTGATAAACTAATTGTTAGGTTCTCCCTCTTTTTCTCTTGCTACGCTGCTAATGTAGCAACGCCCTTCCGCATTTCACGGAGTGCATTCCAGCGCCATTCATAAAGACTCACGTTTTGTTTACCTCTGCCATGTGCCTTTTTGTTTTCGTATTCACGTCATGTCTCCGCCTCCCGTGTGTCCCCATGTGCTTTTGTTATTGTATTGCGTCATGTCTCTGCCCCCGTTTCCTCATTGGCTCTCCGTTTAATGTGATTATCGTTTCCAGGTGTCTCTGATGTGATCTTGTTTCTGTTGGAATGAACTCTGCTACTTAAACCCCTGTTTGTTTCACTTCCTCGTGGAGTATTAGTTTAGATTAGATTAGTTCAGTTTCTAGTTTAGATTGGTTTAGTTTCGTAGCTCTGTATCCATAGTTCTAGTTTCGTAGCTCTGTGTCCGTAGTTCTCATTCGATTTCCGTAGCTCTGTGTTCGTGGTTCCCAAACCACCTCCTTACCTCGCGTGTGTTTCCCTACGTTGTGGATGATTACTGACTTTTTGGATTACTGCCTTTTTTTTATGAATAAACTTTTCTGCATTAACTGATGTCTCCCCAGCGCATGCATCCTGACTCTTCTGCCTAACCACTTACATAACACTAATCGCTAATGGTTAAGCATTAAAAGATAATTTGTCATCATTCCATTATGTTAGTTGCTTATCTATACCTTTGTAGGCAAATAATATTTTATGTAGCTGGACCTTTACAAATTTTAGTTGCTTTAGAAAATGAGTATAATTTCACTTAAACTTTTTATATATATAGATATTGCCCATCCGATTTGCATGTATCCCATACGCATCATAGTGGTTTTTAGCTAATGACTAATTGGTCTTTAGCCACCTAACTCTGACAAAATTAAAATTCAAGAATTTACATGGGCCAATTCATATGATATGTTATGAATGGTTAAGATGAAGGCAGGATTATGAGCTTATCAACTTTACTTTTAGCTTAATTCATGTAAAATTCAGCAAACAGTTTTAGCTTGCTAGATTTCCTACACATTTTGTGACTGAGTTAGTGTAGTTTATCAACCAAAAGAGGGTTAGATGAGGAGTCTGGCATAGATAGATTAGCAGAATGGAAGTGGCATATAGATTTGTGTTATATACTGTATTCTGAAAGGATGGATACAAATCACAATGCTAGTTTTGGTTCTAAAAAAAAGTAAATCAAATCCGGTGTCCGGTTTAATATTTCACAGAAGTGACCCAAGAAATCTTAGTAGTCATTTGTAAGCTATGTTCATTAACGCCATTGCTTTATAGTCACATACAAAAACAATAAAATAAATAAATAAAAAAATAAAAAAAACACTTTATATTTATCTGGACAGATACATTTTGGGACATATAAGTTGGCCGTAGGCTGTGAAAACATTAATTCATTTTGCTTTTATAGAGCAAGTAAAGCTGCAGTTTCCCAAAATAGCTGCAAAGGACAAGCACAGATCATGCATTGTGTTGGATGTTGGATTAAGGTTAGCAGAGCCTGAAGAAACCAAAAAAAGGACCTGTGCACTGCCTCTGAGGAAAAAAATGAAATGAGACAAAACAAATTATATGTTAGATCGGCTAACCTAAACAAAGGAGGGTTGAAGGAGAGCAATAAAGTAACACAAACAACCACAGTGCAACCTGTAGACGTAATAATTCTTCAAGCACAGGTGTTCAAACAACTTCTGGATTTCTTTCTTATCTCCAGGTGTCCATATATCTTGCACACCCTGCTGCTACAACTCCGAAAACCTCAGCAAGACAAATTCATAGTTGACTCATGCCAAATCGCAATTAACGGTTGCTCAAGAAATCCCCTCTGTGCTGAAGACGTTAATCTCCTCTACCCATGTTAATTGGACATTTGGTGACAAATTGGGGCAACACACGCAGTACCATATTCCCTGCCTGTAGTTAGCTTACAAACAGATGTCCAAGTGGCTACAGAATAAAGTCACATCTTGTTTAGTTTGTTTGAGCTGCAATCAAGAAATCCAGGGAGCTTTGATTACATAATCTTGGAACATTATGGTCAGATTTTCAAGCTTGTGTAATTACTTCATTTATCATTATCAGCATGTTTGACACATTTGAGAATTTATTAGTGAAAAAAAATTTGGACTTTGGTATCCAGTCCTCATTCATCATGCTGTTGATGACTGTTAATGCATAGTGAAATTAATCCTGGGTGTGAGACCTAGTTCACACTAACATAGGTAAAGTTGAAACCATGTTCATCTTTCCATCCACTTTAAAGGCTTTCTTTGACCACCGAAAAAAAAAAAAAAACCAACAACACAATTTCAAATCCACTCGCCAAAGTTTATATATTTGAAAATGTAGTTTTAGTCAAGATCAAGTGGGATATTGTAAGCATTTTGTGGAATTCTTTCCATCACATGCATATGTGAAACCTAAAATAAAATGGATAGATACTGTACAATGAGATTTTCAGAAAATAGAAGTCACTGGCTCTTATACCTGGGAACAAACCCCTAGCTGAAGATGTTGGCCTAGTTGGATATGTGGCTTTTTCCTAGTATACAAGCAAAGCTGTGACACACAAGAAAGTGTCTTTTCTGTTCAGAAATTATGTAAAGGTCAAGGGTCAGACACCCAGTGTGGATGCTCAACATGACATTTTCTGTCTTTTTTTTTTTTTTTTTTGCATCTGGCAGTGGACCGGAAACTTTTGACAATAAAAGTGCTAAAAATTAAGCTTTCAAAATTACCCGTCAGTGTGGACTAGACATTACTCACAAGGGCATTAACACGTAAAAAATCATGGCATTTGGCAGACGCCCTTATCAAGAGCAACTTACAGGTGTCAAAAGGACATTACATTTGTCTCATTTACACAATGTAGCAATTGAGAGTTAAGGGCCTTGGTCAAGGGCCTTGCTTGATGGTGCTGGGATTTGAACTCCCAGATTTCCAATCAGTAGTCCAATGCCTTAAACACTGAGCTAACACAGTCCCTCAATGCTAACATGATGGTGATTGTATCCTAATGCCAAATAGTGTCTCATTAGTAAGAAATAACAGTTTAGGAAATCTGTTATTACAATGAAATCTGTAATTAAATACTCCAGAATGCAGCAGGTGGATTCCTTACTAGAACCAGAAGATTTGACCACATCACCCCTACCTTATCCACACTGCACTGGCTCCCAGTAAAATGTTGCATTGATTATAAAATACTACTAATGACCTATAAAGCACTAAATGATCTCGCACCACAGTGCCTGAGTGAATTTTTGGTCTTTCATAATCCGCCAAGCCTGCTTAGATCAAAAGGTGCAGGCTGTTTGTTGGTACCAAAACAAAGAACACAACAGCAGGGGACAGAGCTTTCCTCTTACAAAGCCCCACAGATATGGAAGAGCCTTAGAATTCCCAGTCTCAGTCTTTAAGTCTAGTCTAAAAGCTTATTTGGTTAGTCAAGCTTTTTGTTAAAAGGCTCTCACGTGTTCACACTCAGGTTTGTTGATGGTGGAGTGGTTGGCCACTTTATGTCCCAGGGTGTGATCATGTCTGAGTTACCTTCTGGCTCACTCTCTAGCTACACATGTTACTCCTTACTCCTGCTCTACTTCTGCTTGGAGCCTCCTTTACCAGAGAACCACTTGCTGCTGTTGAGGATGGCCCCACATGGCTAGCCTAAATTCTGCCATGATGTTGCTGTGGATGGTACCACATGGTTATCCTAATGATAGCTGTGAATGTTTTTACTTGGATAACCTAAAGACTGCACCTGCTAAAACTAGTTTACGCTGAAGTCCCAATCATTGAACAGTGTAAAACCTCACTTTCGTATTATAGAATTAAATTTAAAACTCTAATGAAATAAAAAATTACACTGATGCTCATAATCATTATGCTTTTAATCACTCCATCTGGTGTCACCCAGAAGAGGACAGGTTCCCTTTTCAATCTGGTTCCTCTATGGGTTTCTTCCTCGTGTCATCTCAGGGAGTTTTACCTTGCCACTGTCACCACTGGTTTGCACATTAGAGACTAATTTTGTCCCAAACAAAAATTGTTAAGCATGCTATGTAAATAAATGTGAATTAATAAATTAACATATGAGTACGAATAGTAAGAATATATAACACACTACTCAAAACTTCTTAAGTCAGAGACAAAGTAATTTCTATTTCCCAGTCCAACACCAGCCTATAAACATACCCGTGAACCCCATCTTTCACACCCACAAAGCTTGAAAGGTGTGAGAAATGGGGTCATTCCTCTATATGGTTCCCTAGCTGGTTGGTGCCTAAGGCACCTGTGTACAGTAGTTCATATCTGACCATTCATTTTAGATTAGTTTAGGAGAAAGCTCAGGTTTTCTAAGAGAATTGAGGACAAGAAGGTCACTATAGATTTACTCCATGGTGGACTATTGAGGTTGTAAGTCTATTTGTCTGCTAAAAATGACTTTTCTCTTTGGGGCTAAAATTGACCAGGTCTTCAGCATTTTAGAAGTAAAAAAAAAAAAAGAGAAATACATTCAGTAATAAAAATTTGCAATATTGGCAATGCTTTGTAAAAAGGTACATATTGCCAGTATCACTGTTGATGAAATGAACGACTCCAGACTGCCTCCACAGCTGAGCTGACTGTGCTGCATTAGCAGGTCAGAAGCCATCATGGCATTTATAGATACTGACTAACTTCTCAGACCACTACTGGTCTCAGGTTTTAGACAAATCAACACACATCCTGACAACATGACTGCAGAATGTTTTAATGCTTTTAGAGCTAGTGGAGCTGAGTTCATCACATTGTAAATTTCAGATTGTATTTCAAAGCATAAATTTTTACATGTTCAGAGATTTTATGGATATTTACTAATGTACATGTTCAGCTTTTGTTAGTTTTGCAATAAAGTCTTGAATCAGAATTGTAGCGAGGCAAGTGCTGAATGCTTGGCTGCACAATGTGTAAAAGGCTGTCTCATTTGACTCATTTGATTTGGTAAAGGGGAGCAACTGAATAGGACATCTGATACCACAGCTGAATTTCTGATTCTTAGTGATTCTTTCTTCAGTGCAAATCAAGGCTGATTCCGGGTGTAAGACATGGAATTAGCATCAAATGAACAAATGTAGATCCCACTGAAATGTACTAATTAACACACATGCAACATGTAACAGTGAAAATCACAAATGTTTATGTTTTAAAGGAACGCGTGGGATTGTTTTATACGAATGAACATGTAAGAAAAACTCAATCATTATTTTTCATACCATTTATCTGGCATGCAATGTTGATGTTCTCATGTATTTTAGATGAAGAAGCCTCCATATGTATAATGTGATAGCTAGAGCCGTGCTGAAGTGGCGAGGGTTAAACACTCTGTCAACAGGAATTTGGTCAGCATCTGATCTGACAAGTTTCTCGCCCACATGAGAAAAAGCACTTGAACTCTTGGCTGGCCATTCTCACTCTCCTCCGTCTTCATTGTCTCTATTTCTCTCTTTGACTGGAGAGAAGGGAAAAAAAAAGGAAAACTCACTCACGCCTTCTGTAACAGAAAACTGACAGCTCATTACTTCAGCTAGAGTTCAATTCTTTGTGATCTATTAATCTATTCTGCCACGTTTGCTTCTCTGCAGCTGGCCCCCCCTCTCTTCTTCATTAGCTGGAACAAAACCGTGTAGCACAGAATTCATTAAAGACAATCAAACACTGCTCCTCTAGGGCCATTTAATATAGCTTCCATTATTAACATTATCATTATTGTTATTAATATGCTTTAAATGGGAGGCCTTCATGTTAGGTGCATCAGCAACAGCATTAGATTCCAAATGCCTTTGATCAAGGTGTGTTCTCCTGAGGTCACGACCTTCAGACAGACGAGTAGGAAACACCGATCCAGGCAAATCCCAGCACTGATGTAGCTGCCATAACCAGGCAAAACACAACCTTGATGAGATCATAATATTGGCCAGAACAATTTATTTTGGCCCACTCTTCTGAACACATGCCTTTCTTATTTATTCTCACCGGTATCTAGTTTGATAAACCCAAACTGTGCTTTATACGCTCACTGGCCTATTTAATAGGTACATCTGTTCCCGTATTTTATTCATTCAATTACCCAATCAGCCAATAATGTGACATCAGCTCAATGCATACAGTCATGCAGATACAGGTCAAGAGCTTCAGATAAAAAGATGTTCAGATGAAAAATCAAATTGAAAAGAAAAAAAAAAAAAGATCTCACTGGCTGAATAAAATGACTTTGTGAGTACATCCAACCACAAATAGTTCTTGTATTACATATACACTTTGCCATCTTTGAGCAAGCAAAATGCAACAAGGAAGATATTCAGTAAGCCATGCTCTCCTCCTCTTCAGCTCTTCTTGAATATCTATCTGGTTCATCTACCCTAATTCCCAATTGCCTGCTTCCTTTTTGCTAGCAATTATGATGGAATTCCCAGTTTGAACAGCTTTCTATTCTAATGCTCACTTTAACGTGACGGATATGATGAGACTAACATTTCTCAACCAAGAAAAGTAGGCATCATTATCTGACGGGTCATGGGAAAACTTGAGCGTGAGCTCCATAACTGAGGAGAATTGAAGCACGAAGTTCCAGACCACAGAGACATTTCTCTGTGCCTAATTTGACCCTGCAGTCTTATATGTATTGTGAGTAGGGCTCATAATCAGGATTCCAAAAATGTTTTGAGACAAGAAAACAAAATTGATATTAACAGTACTTTATGAGGAACAAAGAAACACAACTGTAATCGTAACCATTCTTAACTGTTCCAGACAGAAACGTTCATTTCAAATCTCTGTTACTGGTTCATAACATTATTTTGTTCATTCCATGTACCCCACTAACATATTATTTATAGATTATCTTCAAACTCCTAAATGTTTTTGGAGCAACATCACATCTCGCATGGTTTCATTTAGTGTATCATTTTACATACACTGTTCTGCTCAAGCTATAACGTTACGTGGCTTCAGTTCATGGATGAAGAAACAAGGTAAATTAAATTACGTAGATTATGTAAACAAGTAATTTGCTTCACAATAGCTAACAACTGATTTACTACAACCACACCACATAAAAAAAGCCATACCACATAGCATTAGCATCAAATTCACAACAAAATCACACACATACACGCACTGTACACAGAAACTAGAAAGATGGTATTGTACATTTTAATTATTTCAATTATTACAATCATTACACTTTATATTATTCCTTCCTTTCTTTCTTTCTTTCTTTCTTTCTTTCTTTCTTTCTTTCTTTCTTTCTTTCTTTCTTGTATCATGTCTGTTTTACTTCTACTGTCACATCTGTGTTATGTCTACTGTTACATCTAATGTTGTATCGGTTTCCCTCTACACCCACCACTCACCCATAATAACCTTCAAATGTACATTTATTTACAATCTCCCCCTCCTTAAGAGGACATACAGTGAGGGGAAAAAAGTATTTGATCCCCTGCTGATTTTGTACGTTTGCCCAGTGACAAAGAAATGATCAGTCTATAATTTTAATGGTAGGTGTATTTTAACAGTGAGAGACAGAATAACAACAAAAAAATCCAGAAAAACACATTTCAAAAAAGTTATAAATTGATTTGCATTTTAATGTAGATGATCAAATATCTATCAATATCAATAATATCTCAATGGTCCCCGCCCCCCACCCCAAAAAACAAATAAAGAAACAGATAAATTAATAAATAAACAGACTTACCATACATTGATTAAAAAAAAGAACCATGTTCTTCATTACGTTAAAGTTTGCATTAGACAAATATCCATGCCTGTTGCCCTGCTTAAAAAAACAGCTTCGCTAGCTAACCCAGACTAGAGATGAGCATTTGGCCAGCTAGCATGTCTGTGCATTTTTAAAAGGGGATTTGCTAACTCTATTGACAATGTATAACATTTGCATTTAGATTTATTTTGACAACAACAACTTCTTGTAAATTATTGTGGGGTTTTTAGCTAGATACCCTTGTGGGTCGAAAAGCTTTACAGAACTACCCAGGGTTTCTTATTGTTCTAACCGGCTTACCAATGTTATGTTCAGGTTGGTATGAAAGAAACATCGAATTTATTTCATTTCTAAACCCTGAATGCCAAGCAAATGGTATTTACTCATTGTGGTCTATAGAAACAACATAAAGACGTCTCCTAGAATGACAGGAACTGGAGGCATACAAGCAAAACATACTGTATGATGGACATATTTACCTCTACAGATTGATCATTTGCTGCAGGATGACAAAAACAAATAAAGTTTGAACACCCCAAAATTCCTTTATATAAAGAAACTAACTGGTAACGATGACAGCCCTAATAACAGGTCCGCGCAACTGTCACTCAGACTGATGTGCCATGTGAAAAGCCATTTTGCTGTGTAAATCAACTCAAAGGAGTGAGCTGCAGAGTGGCACTCTGGATGGGTGGCACTGAGACACATACAGACAGGTCATTAAAATGATAGACGGATTGAGTCCGAATCAGACTAATATGTGACAAGGGTTTGCGTTCAGAAAATTCTTCACAAAGTACCACTGAAGTAAAACTTTTTGACCTCATTTTTTAAATCCAGTAGATCTCTAGGAAATTCACACCAAAGAAATATCGTATTTCTGCCAGTAATGGATGTAAGGTAGGTAGTTTAATGTGCTAGCTTTTAACATTAAAAGAAAAAAAGCTACTAGGCGCCAGGGGCATCGCTAGACCTGTGCCCCAGTAAAATTTTCCTGATAAATCATTGTCTGATGAGGTAGATTGCAGTAGATACGTTTAAAAACAGGCTTTCCTATTCGCTGAACCTTATTGTTTGCATCATTTGAATGATTTAAAACATGAAGGCTGCTTGTAATGCCAGCTGAAGGGAAAATATCCTGCGCATCCTCTTCAATCATAAGCCCCACCTCCTCACTGTGCTCTGCCTCCCTTCACTTTTCCCCATGGAAACCTCGACTTGCATTCAGACCATAATTCATAATACGACATTGTACCTGAGGAGAGGCAACTACCAGGCTAGCACTTATCGCTGTATTAATGAGTAGTATGTGAATTTGTATTTAGTTGAATAAGGACATCCCGTTTTCCATATCTAATTTACTTGGTACAGATTTGATCGATACCATTAGCTTGTCAGCTGTTAAAAGACTGCTTGCTTATCTCTTTTAGATTGGCATTCTGCCACAGATGATGTGATTTAGTCATCATCACTGAAAGCTTTTTGAAGTGATTTGTTCATTTAGGGGGTTAGTTAGTTAGTTTACTCACAAAAATGCTAATCAAACACACCTGCCTGTCATTTTCATGTAATCCTGAAGTTAGATGTTTCAGGTGTGTGTGATTAGTAATGGAGCTAAACTCTGCAGGACAGTGCAGCGGCCCTCCAGGACCGGAATCACCCATCCCTGGTTTAGAAGCTAATTTCACAGTTTCAGTGGTCTCTTCCAGTATAATGTCTGCTATTTGTGTAAACAAAACATAATGAATGTGTTTTTGGGGCTCTGATGGACTAGGGTTGGAGAGGGTGGATTTTAAATGTAATAATAAATGTTTAGATATTTGTTGTTTTATATACAGATTATTTCAAAAGTCACTTCTGTATTACTGTGATGGGATTTCAGGTGCCAGCTTTGTATTAAAAAAAGACTTTGTCTCTTGTCTTCTCTTGTCTTTTTGAACGTATATATATATATATATATATATATATACGTGTATACCTATGTGTATTTATTTCAGCCCCTGGTAGGAGCTAATTTACTACTTAGAGTGATCATTAATGCATTTGCAAAAAGAATGTATAAGACTGAGGTTTTGTTGTGTGTGGATGTGGAAAAATGCACAGTCATATCCAAAAGCCTTTTTTTTTTTTTTGGAAGAAATAACACCACTGAGCCACTTCCTTTAATGTCTAAAAAGATTGGAAACACTTCTTGGGGAATCTTGGATCCTCCTCCATGCACAATATTTCAAGCGCCTCTATATTCAATATTCTTTTTTGTGCATGTTGACAACAAAAAATGGTATTTTAGCAAGTAAAAATATCTTATACCTGAAATAAACAAAGCACAAGATTATTAAAGCATGTAAAATTCAAGCTTTACATTTTTATTTTATTTTATTAGCAGACAATTGCATTTCTTTATATATAAAATTATCTGCCAATAGAACAAGACTATTTCAAGCTTGAAATTAGTAAAAATGAGCAGAAATTGTCTTAGCATTTTATTTGGTTTATTGTTATCATATAATAGGAAACACTAGCTACATTTGACTTTTTGATATTTAAGTTATTTCCACTTTTTTGCATTTGCATGCTCAAAATCTGGAGACTGAGCTGATCATTGCAAAACAGTGATTTTGTGATTCCATGACCATCTCTTTCATACCTCATGTCTGAAGCTCCTGGGAATCCAAATCCAAGAACTGGATTACAATATCCTGACTCTAATATCCTGGATATTAGATTTATTGAAATTCATGATGCTACCAATATTCCACAGCCACATTATTTTACAGTGGGTTTCAAGGTGTTTGTGGTCAAAAGCTTGATTTCTGTCTCATTAGACCACAACACAATGTCATTTGCAGTTCCAGTGAAGCTAGATGATGTTTACGTGCTATTTTGTGGGTTGCTTATAGCAAGGGATTCATCCATGTGCCTCTTTCAAACAAAAAATTCACTAGCTAACATTATTTGAGAGGAACATATGGGTGAAGGTGGCTTTTTGTAATAAATAAGAAATTATTTTACCCATGCTGGGTTGGTCCATACTGGATATCACAAAAATATTAACCCAAATTGGGTTATTTTGAAACCAGCAACATCTCGAGTTTATAGAAAAACAATTAGCCATTATGAACACCATGCCCTTTAGTGCTCACCCACAAAACTGCATGAGAAGTATTTCATTGAGATAGTGAGAAAAGAGCCCAAACTAGCCCGAAATATAAACCATAATTATAATTATATAAGATCTATCTAATATAATATTTAAAATTTTCTTACAAAAAAACATTTTTTCTTATTTATTACAAAAAACCAAACTACATGGCAAAAACCTTATTGCCTTCATAATGTCGTCAGAAATATGACACATTTTCATTTCCTGCAGTTGCAGCCATTTCTTTACTTCAGACTCTTTCTGGTTGCTGCTCTGTCTCGATAGTCACAGTGGAAAATTTCGGAAAATGAATCTTGACACAATGCTTTTGTTCCCTTTCAGGTCCACATCCCCATCCCAGAATGCCGAGTTTCCCATTATCAACCCAATTTTGGTCACATCGTCCCAACGACCTGACCCAACAAGCTAAATCCAGAACCTGTGTTTCTGACATAAAAATAACCCAGGATTTTTAGAGTGTGTGATGGCAGGACATGCTGTGAATTGCATATTCCTCTAGCCTCTGTAGAGTGTCAGTCATGTGGCTTCACATTCCACTGTCAAACCTCTGGTCAATGCAGGAACATTCATTTCTGAGCACAAAAATAACAACTGGAAATCTGTTATACCACAAAGTTACAATTACAGTTACAATTACTACTGCATGAAACTTGAGCTGTTAGTTTTATATCATTTTAAATGGATACTTCACCTCTAGAATCTGCTAGTAAATTTCCAATTTTCCCACAACGGCTGCACTTATGACAATAAATAATGGGTTTAATAATGTATGTTATAAAAGGTTAGAGTACAGGTTACAGACAGTGCACTTGGCAGGTTGAGGTGATAAAACCAAGTGAATCCTAACCCTATTTGGGGGAAGTATACCTTTACAATCTTACCTCCTAATGTAGGCAATAGTAAAAACTTAAATGTGCTGTATAGCCATATTTTTGCCTCGCTAGCCTGTAGCCGGTCATATTCAAATCAAGTTGTTAATACATGGCCTCATGACTTCATAAAATCAAACCTGTATATAAAATCATGCATAGGAGTTGCATGCAGCTTGGCAGCTTAAATGTCACATTCATTCAATCATTTCTCACAATGCCTGATGCCCTGAGGCAGAGTTCTGAGTTCAGGCTGTGAGACTGCATGTGTACGTGTGTGTTAGGATTTTTAAAATCTTTACCAAATGCCATTTCTAGGAAGAGTGGAAGTTTAAACTCACGCTGGGTTACAGGTAGAAGTCCACGTAATACTTAAGTAAAGCCAGTGGAGAATAAGCAGAGTTCCCTTAGTTACACGATGGCTGTACTTAAGGCAGCTGAGAGTGTGTTTAGTTAGTGTGTGATAGCATAACTGCAGGCTACAGACGGCTCACTCGGCAGGTGCTGTGTGTAATGGCTACGAGGAAACGGTGAGTCCGTGGAGAGAGAGAAGAAATAATGAGAGGATCGGCGAGGAGAGAAAGAGTGCTCCTCAAATGGCCTGAGGGGAAAAAGGACCTTCGCAGGTACTGTACCTCTCTTTCCTTTCTGCCACAGTGTCTATTTTATTCTTGGAAGAATATCTACAGACATTTTAATCCAGGAGCCTCGTGTTTGATTTCAGTCCATAAATTTAAAACGGCTTTCACAAATTCACAGACTGCATTTAATCACTCTTACTTAGTCTCACTTTCTTTTTTTAAAATTATTGTATTTTAAATATTAAAATATTTCTTCCGTTATTGATCTCCCACTGTTCCATATCAACATTCATGAAGTGAAAATTCATGCCATCATTAAACCAAGATAACGGCTGTCCTTTTATGATTTCACCAAAGGACCCATTACAGCTGGGCTGAGCAAAAGTTTTAAAAAGGAAAGAGAAAAGCATCATACTTCAGGAAATGTTAAGTGAAGTAATGAATTCTTCTGAAGTGGTATAGCTCCATTTTATAATCATTAATAGAGTCCTTGTGCCAGCCAGAAATCCCATAACAATTCATTGGATTGTTCAGTGTAGCCATGCATTATGCACAGGGATTAATTGAAAATGGCTGCTCTCGGGGAGGAAGTGCATTAAGAAAAAAAAAAAGTCTGGAATCAAAAGTGGATTTTTAAAATTTTTTTCTAAATGCTTCTTCTGGCATGCAATATTGCTGGATAAATTCGTGGAGTTGGAGAGCAGTGTGTGTTTTAAACAAATGCATTACGTCATTACTGGAAGGAGAACGAGGTGTGATGTTCTCTGAAAAGAAATACAGGCTGTTATGCACCCATTCAGAGTTTTTATTTAAAATGGTACATCTTTCTGAGCCTGTACTATAGCATTTCCCATTTCATGCAACATTAGAATGAGAGAGAGGGCAATCTTGCTGGATTTTATCTAAAATAATTTGTCAAAAGGAAAGTTATTACCACTAACACTGCTTGCTATGAAAAAATAGGGTTAGGAGCAGTCATCATGTTCTCTGTATGAAGTCCAATTATATCACCAAATCATAATTAGAATGACTTGCTTGTGATATTGAATTAGCCATGCAAGCAGTCACAAAAATTGGACAGTTGAAAATTTTATTTATTTATTTATTTTCATTTTCGCCTGTCTAGTTGAGCCTGTGCTCATTATAGCCTCAAATTTCTGTTCTTGGCTCTTCTGTTGTAGCCCATCCACCTCAAGGTTTGATGTGCTGAGAATTATGAGATGCTTTTCTGCTCACCACGGTTGTAAAGAGTGATTTATTTGAGTTATCATAGCCTTCCTGTCAGCTCAAACTACTCTGCCCATTCTCCTCTGATCTCTCTCATCAACAAGGTGTTTTCAGCCACAGTGAAATTGCCGCTCACTGGATGTTTTTTGTTTTTCGCACCATTCTGTGTAGACTGTTGTGTGTGTGAAAATCCCAGGAGATCAGCAGTTTTTAAAATATTCAAACCAGCGTGTCTGGGACCAACAAGCATGCCACAGAGGTCACACTTTTTTCCCCATTCTGATGTTTGATGTGAATTACTGGAATTTTATTGATGGCTGTCTTTGGTTGCAGTGGCACTAAAAGAAGCACATTATACATTCTAAAACTTACATTCTAAAAATTAGCAAAATTGGGTGAAAATTGAACAGTGCAAAACTGTCAAGGAGCACTGAAGCCATTGTTATCTAAGGGTGTTTCCACACCTGGAGTGTTTGTTTTGGAACCTGGAGTGTTTTCTCCCTTGGTTCAGTTCATTTAGACATAAACACGGTTGTGCTTGGATCCGCACCAAAACAATAATTTGCAAAAGATTGCAAAAGACCTCTGCAGCAAGTTTACATTCGCAATTCTGGCACAAATCTCACGTGTGGGCCATGATGACAACAATGCCACCGCTCCGTGCCGCTCCTTAGAGCTCATCTAAAAAAAAATATAGTCGTATGAGACTCCCCAAACCTCAAATATTAATTACGAACTAATATACTGACTAACCGCATCCAGAACGCTCTCCAAAATTCATGCCACTGAAGTCTCTACTTCCTGGTCAGGGAGCTGTTGAGCCAAGTCTCACTAGCCAATGAGAGTAATGCACTGTTAAGCCCTGCCCACACGTGAGGTTTGTGCCAGAATGGCGAATGTAAACTTGCGGAGCGTAAACTAAAAGTTTGAAGCGTGAACGAAAACTCTGGCAGCGCATTCATAAACCGTGATTAGCGAAAAGGAAGCTTAGAAAACTGTTCACAAAGAATGATGTTTATTTGAAGACAATGTTATATTTTTGCCACTGAGTTCACTGTTTTCAGTTTCAGAGTGTTTTTTTTCTTTCTCATTGTATATTTTTGTTCGTTTCTTGAAAAGTTACGTTCAATACTTTTGGCACAAATCTAATCCCATAGAGATGGGCTTTAATCGCTGAGTGGAACATCAATCCCCACTCAAACTGATAATTTATAATAACTACAGCTAAAAAGAAAGCCACAATAAACTTGCAAAGCTGCTGTCTATCCATCTTGATGGATGACCACTATGAACGGGTCCCCATAACATAAACAGGGGCACTCTGACCAATGAGAAGACAGTTTACTCACATTTGACTTGCAAAAACACACATGCGCTTTGAAATGTTGCCTTGGGAAAGCAAACTGAGCCAAGGAGAAAATGCAACATTGAAACAATTTAAAAGAAGAAGAATAAGTCTTTATTTGTAACATATACATTACAGCACAGTGAAATTCTTTTTCCGCATATCCCAGCTTGTTAAGAAGCTGGGGTCAGGGCCAGCCATGATAGGCGTTCCTGGAGCAGAGAGGATTAAGGGCCTTGCTCAAGGGCCCAACAGTGGCAGCTTGGATGTGCTGGGGCTTGAACCCCAGATCCGATCAGTAACCCAGAGCCTTAACCATTGAGCCACCACTGTTGTGCCATTTTGGGCACAGTTATGACTAATCTATAAAATAATAATAATAATAATAATAATAATAATAATAATAATAATAATAATAATAATAATAATAAACTATTTAAAGTCCCAGCTAATTATTCAGCTATACACATTAAAGAATATCATTCCATACCTACTATGAATTATTCAGTAACTGCAGTGAAACTAATAGGAAATATATCTAGCAGTGTTGGGTTCAAGACCACTTTAGCTGAGACCAAGTCAAGACCAAGACCATAGCCAATGGAGTCCGAGTCAAGACAGAGTATACTGTAACAGTATACCAAAACTAGACCAACACCACACATGGCCGGGTCCATGTCAAGACCGAGACCAAACGTTCAGATGTGTTAATTTGCTGGTTGTAGTATCTTCCTAACCTGACATGAAATTTCTCTTGGATGACCTAAAATACCCCATCTACTTTGGTATTATCATTTTGTACAAATAAGTACACAGGACATGTTAAGCAAAGACCATTATTCTAGTCAGCACTGCAGTATAATCCTATTTTATATCATTGTACTGGGGGGTTAAGGAGTGTGCATGAGCTAAATGAAATGACACACAGTTTGCTAATTATACATCAGATTCATTTTTAAAGAAATCCAAGAGTGCATGTAAAGATTTGCAAATAAAAGCACATTTCCATTGATTTAAGTGCACAGCAGGTAAATAAAATGGATTAAAAACTAGAATTTGTTTTGGCTCGTACAGTTTTCTGAGACTAAATACAGCTGTGCGTTACACGTAATCGTGCTAGATTATTTTGAACATAAGAAGATGAAGTACTTTGAAGCGTAGTTACTTAACATGTATCTGCTCCACACGCAGAGATACACATTTATATTTTGTGCTGTAATGGGAACATTACAAAGTAGTTGAACGTGAAAATGATGTTATGGTCTAAGTTGGTGTCGGAAAAGTATTTGAGACCGAGATAAGTGTGAGTTTCACCATTGATCTGTCTCAAGTCTGGTCTCAAGTACCAGAACACTAATAGCTAGATCTGAGAATACAGCATATAATTTGATACATGTTGACAGGTTTTGACGTTTAGGGGGTTCTCAAAGATTGTACTCATTTGCTAATTTACAGAGCTTCTGCTAATTTTTTTTTCCCTCAGATCTAGCCTGCTACCGGAATTAAATTGATACACAATAACAGAATTATATCATCAGTTCCAACAGTATGACTCTCTTCAGCAGCTCATTTCACACTTCAAAGGAAGGATGTAAACGAAAGACTTTAATAAATGCTGCTTTGAGAAATGTGTGCAGAGAATGGCAAAGATGAAGAAGCCATATCTGCTTGTGACCCTTTCTCATCTGTTCCCTTGAGTGCCATTATCATACTGTTTGTGATGGACAAGACATGTTCAGCCCAGAGGTGACGCTGGCACATCATACAGACAGAGCTGCTCGAGGATGACAGCTGATGACATTTCCTTGCACCATTAAAATGCCAAGAGGACTAGTGACACAGAGCTAAAAATAATAATGATAAAAAAGAAATCGATGAGCGTGGAAGGAAAGTAGCACACCAGGAACTTCATTAATCCGAACCTGTGCGTTTTCTTTTATCCAGAAAATATTGTGTGTAACCGAATAACAAACTGAAGTGGTATCAAATCCAACTTGGGCTTTACATACAGTTTTTTTTTTTCTTTCCATTTTTATTTTCCTGGAAAGCGTAGTGTCGTTTGCCAGGTCCGCTGATGGTTTCGCTACCTCTACTGTTGTAACAGTTTCCAACTAGGATGTGAAATTTTACATGGTGAAACACAGACAAGCAGAGTGATACACACAGTGGTTATTGTAAATATAAGCACTCTTGGAATGCTGCTCAACCAATCAAATTAGTGGAACTAACTGTTGTACTATGAGTGATTTTGACACTGCTGATTTCATGAAGTTTGTGTACTTCAGCAAGATTTTGTTTCATCGCAGATAAAAATGACACACTGCAAAATAAGTCTTTGGTTGTGATTTGAGATGGCTGGCTTACGATGCATCATGTGACATCCTCCTATTATCGGCTGCTGATTTGGTACCGTTGTTCTGGTACCAAAGAGTTCTGGTAGTGTCAGAAATGTTTTTGTTTGTTTGTTTTGTTTAAAAAAAAAATGCTGCAGTGATATTCATCTAAAATCCACCAATCAGAGGAATGCACAGGGTTACGCAAAACTCACAGGACAGCTACAAATGTGGTAACGGTAATGGTGAAATGTAAACAAAACTTGCTAAAAGACATGTTAAAGAGAAATATCCTTAGCCCTTTGCTCACTTTGAAGAATGTTTTTGTTTAGCCCTTTTTCTGCGTGATCCCAGATCACTCGATGTCGTAAGCAGAACGTAATAAGTTTCTTTAATCACAGGTCTACTGTTAGAGAATCTTCATCATACAGTATAATCTCACATGGAGAAAACATGTTATCACATCTAAAATTTATACAATTATTATTATTGTAAAAATTGTACAATGTAGCCAAGATTTTATTGGGGAATCATCCAGGGTAACAAATAATAATCTTAAAAGATGCTGAAATCACAGTCTAAAACCGACTTATTCTTTTTAGCATTTTTAATAAAATGGTTTATTCCAAATATTCTGAAAATAAAATAATAAATAATATTATAAACAAATATACAATAATAAATTGTTGAATTAATACATTTGTATGTGTTAATACAATTATTTTTAGGATACAGGTTCAGTGAAGAAGAGACATTTCATGGCTTTGAACTTTAAGTTGAGACATTCCTTCAATTTCTTATAAATTCTTCATGTTAGAGTTTCCCTCATTCTCGGAGTCGCTCGCTAAGCGAGCTGACTCGAACACTTCCGCATTCCATTCTCCGCACAGCTGTTGAGGAAGACCCATTCATGAACTCATGTTTTGTTTTCTTTGCCATGTGCTTTTGTTTTTGTTTTACGCCATGTCCCCGCCTCGGTATTTTCATTGGTTTTCTGTTCCCTGGTTTATGTCATGTCTCCGCCCCATTCATTGATAGGTTTTCCATTTATTGTTTAATTATGAGTTTCAGGTGTTCTGTGTTTAACCTCGTTTGTTTCTGATTATTGTAGTTATTTAAACCTCTTCCCGTTTCCGCATCCTCGCGGAGTATTGAATGTATTGAATGTATGTATTAGATATCGATGTGAATGAATGTGCCGTGCGTTTGCACTCTATTGGACTATGGACTCTAGCCTCACGATTGTTTGGATTACTGCGTCGTTCTATTGTGGAATATAACCTTGCCTTTGTGGATCTACTTCCTGCGCTTGCATCCAGTCCCCGTTTGTGTTACGAAACAGAATACTCTGCCCAACATGGATGCAGCGGGGAAACTTATGGCTAACTGCGCCACACTTTTTGTTCCCCCCCCGGATTTCTTTTCGGGCCTGTCTTTCTCCTCCTACCGCCTATGACTGCATCTCACGGAGGCCCAGCAGGAGGTCTCCCCAGCGGAGCGTCACCTGGAGGTTAACATGGCAACCTCCAGCCCCGAGCTCCAGCAAGAGGCCCAGCAGGAAGTCTCCTCAGCGGAGCTGCCCCTGGAGGTTAACGTGGCAACCTCCAGCCCCGAGCTCCAGCCGGAGACCCAGCAGGAGGTCTCCTCAGCAGAGCTGCCTCTGGAGGTCCACGAGGGGACCTCCATTCCTGTCCTGTTCCTGTCAGAGACCCAAGTGGGGTGCTCCGCCCCAGTCCTGTTCCCGCCGGAGGTCCACGAGGAGACCTCCACCCAAGCCAGATTCCTGCTGGAGGTTCACGAGGAGACCTCCACTCCTGTCCTGCTCATGTCTGAGGTCCATGAGGATACCTCCGTTCCAGCCCAGTTCCTGTCGGAGACCCAATTTGGGTGCTCCGCTCCAGTCCTGTTCCTGTCGGAGACCCAAGGGGGGTGCTCCGCTCCAGTCCTGTTCCCGCTGGAGGTACACGAGGAAACCTCCGCCCAAGCCACGTTCCTGCCGGAGGTCTACGGGATGACCTCTGCCCAAGCCAAGTTCATGTCAGAGGTCCACGGGATGACCTCCTCCCAAGCCAAGTCCATGTCAGAGGTCCACGGGATGACCTCCTCCAAAGCCAAGTCCCTGTCTGAGGTCCACGGGATGACCTCCTTTCCATGTCCTGTTAGAGTTTCCCTCATTCTCAGAGTTGCTCGCTAAGCTAGCGGCTGACTCGAACACATCCGCATTCCATTCTCCGCACCGCCGTTGAGGAAGACCCATTCATGAACTCAGGTTTTGTTTTCTTTGCCATGTGCTTTTGTTTTTGTTTTACGTCATGTCCCCACCTCGGTATTTTCATTGGTTTTCTGCTCCCTGGTTTACATCATGTCTCCGCCCCATTCATTGATAGGTTTTCCGTTTATTGTTTAATTATGAGTTTCAGCTGTTCTGTGTTTAACCTAGTTTGTTTCTGATTATTGTAGTTATTTAAACCTCTTCCCGTTTCCGCTTCCTCGCAGAGTATTGAATGTATTGAATGTATGTATTAGATATCGATGTGAATGAATGTGCCATGCGTTTGCACTCTCCTGGACCATGGACTCCAGCCTCACGATTGTTTGGATTACTGCCTCGTTCTATTGTGGAATATAACCTTGCCTTTGTGGATCTACTTCCTGGTGATTCTGTGGATTATTGCCCATGTATTTTTGTAAACCTCAGCCTTTGTTTTGTCATGAGGATTATCGTTTGTTTTGACCCTGCCTTTGAGTTACGTTTTCCCCTGTCCCAATGCTTATGGTTCTTTGTGTTTCCCCCTGTCCTTATACTTTTGGTTTTCTCCTATTAAAGTGACTTTCCCCTGCACTTGCATCCAGTCCCCATTTGTGTTACGAAACACTTCATATATTTGAACATCAAGCAGCTGAAACCTGTGTTCCTGGTGTTACACTTTCTAAAAGCTCAGTATTTGTTATTTGTTAAAAAGAATTGCATTAATATATGCGGTCCAGAGTTTGATGCATATTTTTTAAAAAATAGATTGGATTCAAAGTTTTCCTTAATTGATGTCACCAATGGATTTGATAATAATTTACCTAGTGGAAGTAATTAGGATTTTTCAGAGACGGATGCCAGTGCAGTGGATTTTAGTACAAAGACTAAGACTATGGAACACAAACAAGACAAGCATGAGATTAACATGAACATGGCATGGCTAAGACAATTGACAACAGATGCTAGACGAATGCATAAATGTGGTTCAGGTTTGGTACTATCCTAACATTCAGCAGTTAAGCATAAAGTACTAACTCCATTTTCCATCCCAAGTTGGGATTTTTTTCTAAAATGCAATAAAAACAAAAATATGTGATTTGTCAAGTCTCTTGAAACTTTTGAAAATTTTTTTGAAAATTAACTGAGAAAAGTACAAAGGAAAGATATTCAATGTTTTCACTGACCAAATTAATTGTATTTTGTAAATGTAAACACATTTAGAATTTGATGCCTTCAACACATTCAAAAAAAGTTGGGACAGAGACAAAATAAGACTAAAATTTTATAGAATATTCAAGTAACACCATTTTAAGTCAAACTATTAAGAAGCATCCACCAAAAGCTCAGTCTTTGCAAGCAAGGATAGGTCGTGGCTCAGCACTTTGTGCCAAACTTCGTGAGAGAATTGTCAGTCAGTTCAAAAAGAACACTGCTCAATGGACGATTGCAAAGAATTTAGGTCTTTCACCATCTACAGTGCATAATATTGTGAAAAGATTCAGGGAATCTGGAGAAATCTCATTGCGTAAAGGGCAAGGCCGGAAACCTCTGTTGAATGTGCGTGACCTTCGAACCCTCAGGCGGCATTGCCTGAGAAATCATCATGCTACTGTGATAAATATAATCACATGGGCTCGGGAGTACTTCGGAAAACCGTGGTCAGTTAACACAGTCCGCCACTGCATCCAGAAATGCGACCCGAAACGCTAATATGCAAGGAGGAAGCCACACATCAACTCTATGCAGAAACGCAGCTGAGTTCTCTGGGCCCAAGCTCATCTCAGATGGACTAAAAGGCAGTGGAAACCTGTGCTGTGGTCAGATGAGTCCACCCCCACATTTGATGCATCTTCCCCACAGTTATATAGGCTGAGAGAGAGAGAGAGAGAGAGAGAGAGAGAGAGAGAGAGAGAGAGAGAGAGAGACAGAGAGAGTACAGAGTAGAGTTACATTTAGCAGCAGGTCATAACAACAAGCTTCTTGCTTTATTACTGCTTTTAATCTGTCTATGAATGAAACTCATTTTTGAACACAGCTCTGTTCTTGTAACTTTTAAAAAAAAAAACCCCTATCAGCAGGGTTTATGATATTTACTACATTAAGAAGTACATTTCACATTTCACTGGAATCACCAAATGATAATGTTTAGGGGTGGGCGATATGACTACAATCAACGAAGTTATTCAGTCATATGAGTGAGTGAGTGATTTTCTGTGTGTTTTGTTATGTGATTAACATTAATGCCACAGACAGCAGCAGGTTTATTAGACTGTTGTCACTTTAAGACATAATGCACAGATCCAATATACTGTATTGACACACCTCCGATTTTTCCCAACTGTTTACATTCACTTAAGACATAACCGACTGTGTTTATGAGTTTATGTGAATACTCGGCCAGACCTGCATTTTGACATGATGTGTGTGTATTTATTTGACCATCCAAGTGGAATAAGCCACTAAAGAGAACTCAATAGACTCTATGCACGAACACTGTATCTCAGCCAGCGACTTTACTTCTGTATAGCGCGTTCCTATAACAAAGTGTACTAGTGGCAAAACTCTTTAATACGATTAATTTTACCACAATTAAACTATTATTATTATTATTATTATTATTATTATTATTATTATTATTATAGTAATGGCTTCCAAAAACTTAAAGTATCAACAGCGGGAAGACAGTAGTTCGGTCGAACATTGTTGTGTCCCGTTAACAGTGATTAAAATGAAATGTAATGAAGGTTAATGTTTTATTTAAAAAAAAACAAAAAAAAACCCTCAAGTAAAAGTACTATGATTTAACTATACTCAAAAGGTACCATTTGGTAATTGCACGATGAGGCGGCTTTCTGTGTGCATGTTTCGAGTGTCATTAATTTCTTGTTATCCTAATTTTATGTTGTTATTTGGTATTTTTTATCTTTCTTTTCATGTTACACATGACGCAGACTCGACTGTACTCAGAATAATTTCCGAGTCCACGTCAAGTTCGAGTACTTGAGTCCAGACTCGAGTATGAGTCCGGGATCGAGTAACCCAACTCCATAGCCTATCCCTTAACAGGTGCCACTGTAACGAGATAATCAATTTTATTCACCTCACCTGTCAGTGGTTTTAATGTAATGCCTAAATCGGTTTATATTTGTGTGAAGTTAAATTTTCTCTGGCATGTAAAACTACAAATAAACCCTAATAAATGATGTATACAAAAGATCTGAAGAGCTATAGAATGAGAACTGTAATAAAAACAAACAAACAAAAAAAACAAAAGCAATTTAGACAAAAAGCTGTTTCTATGTCTTCCCAAGATGACTGAAGCACACAATCTGAGGTCCAGATCATTATTTGCATGTTAAACAGACCTTATCAGGGGGAACTTCACAATAATACATTCATGCATAAGATAATTACTCAGGTTAAGGGCATTATAAATAAAACAAAAGCCTGGCTCTTTGATTAGGAAGATAGAATTAAATTAAAATGATTCATTCACCAGGTTTGAGATGAATGTGCATGGCACTGCATAGTAAATGCAAAAATGTAAATCCTTCCTGACAAAGGACCTGTTTATCATATGGGTGTAAACAACCAACGACAACAACCTGACAAAAGTTTAAGAGGTCAGTGGAAAAGGGCAGAACGTTATGCTAATTAGGATGTTCTGCGCTTTGCAAAGCACCAAGACAGTTGAATTACTGTCTGTTTAACTGCTCATGCTGCAGGTCAGTGTTCTGAAAAATATGAAGGTATGTAGTAAATAGGGTTGAGGGCTTTTGATGTAAACAAAATTTGAACCTAATGTTTTGTTTACTACTTCGCAATGTTGCAACCAATGATAAAGAAATCATCTCAATAATAAGATAACAATAAGTAGGTAAACTGAGACACAAAATGGTGTTTATGTAAATAAGAGCCAGAGATTAGTAGTAGCCTTGTGCTACTACTACTGCTACTACTACTACTACTACTAATGCTACTACTGCTTCTACTACTGCTACTGTTACTACTATTACTATTACTACTACTGCTTTTACTACTACTACAACTGCTGCTACTATGAGTACTATTACTTCTGTTATGACTACTACTATTGCCACTACTAGTGCTACTATTACTACTGCTACTACTACTGCTACTGCACTGTTACTACTAATACTATTACTACTACTACTGCTGCTATTAGTACTACTTCTGCTGCTCCGGATACGTTTACTACTACTATTTCTTCTACTACTACTACTATTACTGATTATGTAACTCCATTACATGTATTCCGTTACTCCCCAAGCCTGCTAATAATAATGATATATATATATATATATATATATATATATATATATATATATATATATATAATTTAATAATAATAATAATAATAATAATAATAATAATAATAATAATTTTAGTAATATAAGACATATTACTGTAATAAGCATGAGTTAGCTTCTAGTAATCATTTCTGCTGTTGTCGAAAATGCGTCAGTGTATAACCTTGAGGTTATATATATATATATATATATATATATATATATATATATATATATATATATATATATATATATATATATATATATATATATACTTACATACGTATGTTTCAGACTCTGCTTAAGGTATGAAACACTTGGGGGCATGCTGTTATAGGAAAATGAACAATAACAGGGTGGTGTTATGCAGCGTGTTACCATGATAACTAACTGGAACCAACCTGAATATTTCCAAAACCATCATGTCCTGACGTGTTTTATTCCTCTTACACCACAGCAATTTGCCAGTGATTACAATTTTCAAATGTATTAAAGAAAGACATTAAAGAATGCTGTCTATTTAACTATTTATATTTATGTTATAAACCAGTGACAGTCATTGCCTCACCAGCCTCTACTTTTTCCCTCTCTTTTGAAGTTACTAAGTAGAACAAAAATGCAGATTTTCATGTTACAGAGAAACCATGAAGTAGAGACTGTTTCAGCGTGCCATAAGATGTAAAAAAAAATGCCATAATTGAAACCTGTAATTTGAATTACAGCTGCCACTGCTGTTATAGTAAATTAATCAACACTTTCTAACCAGTCAGATTTGAGAATTCAACAGCACCGTGGTATAATGTAATTTAATACGTTATGAATAAACTGGACATGTTCTAACAATAATACTCAGTTTCTTCTCCATCTTTACACCCATGTCGTATGGACTGGAATATATTTTAGATTTGTGGGACTTGCAGCATCGTATATACAAATATATCAATCCACTTCTTCTTCTTTTCCTTCTTCTTCTTCTTATATTATTATTATTATTATTATTATTATTATTATTATTATTATTATTATTATTATTATTATTATTATTATTGAAAGGTGATGTTTGATGTGCAGGAGCTGAATAAAGGTGGATCTACATTCTAAGCAAAAGAACGCTGTTTTCAAAACAACTAAAGCAAAGCTGTAGATACTGAGTGAAATATTGCCTTGCATTCCTCCAAAAATATCTGCTTTTTCTTTACCCCTCCAAACTCAGCACTTTCTTTGTAAACTCTATGGAGTGATTTCTGTCATCATATACTTTCACTCTCCGAATTCATCATTTATGAAGAGATTCTGGAGGACTGGAGGCATGGAATTTTCATCAGCCTGACACGGCAAGCCTTATTGCCCACTGAGAAAGATGTTGAAGATTTCTTGCATCACAACCAAGGGGAAGATTTATTCAATGATTTTTGACAGCAACTGTTGACATGCTCCTTTTCCTCCTTGTTCTTCCTGAGGCTAATGCAAATGACATGTGCATCTATTGTACTTGCAACCCTCAGCTCAGCTGATGTCCAGTTGAAGAAAAGGCTTTGAACTGTAAGTTGACACATTCTCCCAAGTTCTTATAAATTTCATATAAGTTCCTTAATATATTATAACTATTACTAAAATATGAATAACCCTTTTTATTTTGGAATTTAATACATACTTTTAGATTTATTGAATAATACCTGGTTTTAAATGAATCAGAGATTAACTGTTTGAGAAATGAAAATGAAATACATGTTCCCACTATATGCTAGATGTTTTTTTTTTTTTTTTTTTTTTTTTGTTTCCATGTCATATATTTTACTTTTCAGGTATAGACACTGGGCTCCAGGATCCCTGGTTCAATGCTGAGCTCAGGAGACTGGCATCTCACATGTTCTCCCCATGCCTGTGTGGGTTTCCTCTAGGTTCTCTGGTTTCCTCCCACCTACTAAAAACCATGGTAGGTGTGAATAAGTGTGTGAATGGATTAACATCCTATTCAGGGAATATTGGGAAGTTACTGTGAAGCCGTGTAAAGTTCGGGGTTACTTCAGCTTTATGCTTAAACATTGTAGGAGTCACAGAGCAGAGGGAGGAAAGACGGAGGTCATAGCGAATGGAAGGGAGGGATGGAAATATATAGGAAGGTGTTGGAGAGGATTTTAGGCAAGCTCTGTCTCTCTAACTTCGGCTTCAGGTATGCATTTAACCCATAGTTACTTGACTATAGTCACCTGATATGAACCAAAAACATATACAGTTCTTCTGGAAAGTTTGCAAACCCTTTACAGTTTTTTTTTTCCCTTATATTATATTTATTTATTGAGCAAAATTATCCAACATTAAATATCTTTGTCAGAAAAAGTATGTGAACCTTTTCTTTCAGCTTGAGCAGCAATAACTTCAACCAAATGTTTCTGGTAACTGTTGATCAATCATGCACAATGCGTTTGGCCCATTCCTCCTTACAAAACTGCTTCAACTCAGTGATGTTGGTGGGCTTCCTTGCATTAACTGCTCTTTTTAGGTCCTTCCACAACATATCTTTTGGAAGATATAAGGTTTGTATTTTGACTTGGCCATTCCAAAATTTTATATTTCCTTGGCTTTAACCATTTCTTTGTAGACATACGGTACTTGTGTGCTTAGGGTCATTGTCTTGCTGCATGACCCACTTACGGTTAAGCTTCAGTTCATGGACAGATACCCTGACATTCTCCTGTAGATTTTGTGGGTACAATCCAGAATTCATAGGTCCATTAATAATGGCAACAATCCTGGACCCAAGGCAGCAAAGCAGCCCCAAACCATGATACTGCCACCCCCATGCTTCACAGCTGGGATGAGGTACTTATGTTGGAATGCAGTGTTTGGTTTTTGGCAAATGTATTGCTTTTCATTTAAACCAAAACATTCTATTTTGGGTCCATCTGTCTACAGAACATTCTTCAAATATATTATTTGCCATGCCCTTGGAGTGATTTTTGCTGGATGACCACTCCTTGGGAGAGTAACAGCGGCACTGAATTTCCTCCATCATCTGCCACACAGTGAATTGGTGGAGTCCAAACTTTTTAGAAATGGTTCTGTAACCATGGTGAGCTGGTGAGTATCAATAACTCTTTCTGAGGTCCTTAACCTATGTGGTGAAGACCAGACCATGATAGTGAAGACCCAGGTTTATGTTCTTGAACCATGGGAGGGCCTATTAAACTCATGTCTGATTGAAACACCTGACATCAATTACCCATTTAAACGAACTCATACTCCTAAAGGTTCACGTACTTTGTAGGTCAAAAATATTTTAATGCTGGATAATTTTGTTAAATAAATAAATACAAAAACTATAATGGTTTTGCATCATTTGTTTAATTGGGTTCTCTTTATCCAGTTTTAGGGCTTAGATGAAGATGTGATCACATTTCAGGTCAAATTTTGCAGAAATACAGAAAATTATAAAGGTTTCACAAACTTTCTAGTGGCACTGTATACTGTATGACCTGGATGGATGTGGGTGAATGTTGAAATTGTGGTGTTTGGACTGGCAAGAATTATGTCCCTAATCACGTCTGCTAAACACATCCTAGGGTTTTTACTGATATATTGTCTTGGTTGGTAAACACCTGCACCACCTATAATTAACAAATGCTTTTTGGCTAGAAGTATCTAATACTGTATTGAATGATTACAGGGCCTTATAACCAAAATGGAAGCAATGAAACATAAATATCCTTTGCTGAGGTTCCTCGAGCGTTTCATATACAAGGTGCTGTTAATAAAGTTATTATGGTTAATGATGCCAATTACAACAGTGACTTATTATAAGTGTGAAGAGGAGAAATGATGCAACATGTTTGTCCAAAATATAATAATAGTTGGGTGAAGTGTTCAAAGTAAGAACATTATGCATAGTGAATTACTTGTGCATTCTTACTGCAATATATTCTTGGCCAAAATAACTCTTTTGGTAATATTTACTATGAAATTGTAATCAATTTCAATTTTTCAGTTTCAAAATGTATAGTTAGTTTTGTGCAATCACTTTGTCGCTGCTTTCACTTAAATATTAATGAAGGATGAAAGCTTTGAGAAATATCATTTGTTACACATTGTATTAATTGTTGAAAAGGGAGGAATTGCGATCAGTTCTTGATAGTGGATGCAGACATTTGGACATTGCTGTATAATCCCTCTCATTTGATAGCTTCTTGGTTGTGCCTTTATTAAGGAAACAATGTGGAAGCTCATCCGTCTCTACTTTCTTTCTCTAGCCGTGCTGAAAGCACGACCTCCCTCCCTCAGCCTGTAATTACCCATCTCCCTTTATTTATGGTTCTGTGTAGTTCAAAAGGAAGAACAAAAGCAGCAATTGTGCAACCTGACCATGTCTAAAGAGCCATCTCATGCATAGGCTTACATTTCCCACCTTATTATACAGTCAGATCCATAAGTATTTGGACAGTGACACAATGTATTTTTGCCTCTGTACACCACCACAGTAGATTTTCAGTGAATCAGGATTTGATTGAAGTGTAGACTTTCAGCTCTAATTCAAGGGGTTTAACAAAAATATTGCATTAACTCTTTAGGAATTGGAGCCATTTTCCCTCCATTTTCACAGGCTCAAAAGTAATTGGACAATTGACCGACAAGCAGTTTCTTGGCCATATGTGGCCTGTTTCCTCATTATTTCATGACAAATTAAGGAGATAAAAGGCCTGGAGTTGATTTTGCATTTAGTAGCTGTTCATGGGAACTCTCAATATGAGGTCCAAAGAGGTGTCGATGCAAGTGAAGGAGGCGGAAGCTTGTCCCAGAATGATGTAAAGAGAAGAGTATGGAGAAGGAAAGGAAAGGCTCATGTTCCAAAGTATACCACATCATCTGTCAAACATGGTGGAGGAAGTGTTATGGCATGGGCATGTATGGCTGCCAATGGAACTGAGTCAATGGTATTTATTGATGATGTGACTGCTGATAGAAGTACTAGGATGCTGACAGAAGTAGCAGAATTCTGAATGGTACATATATATATATCTTCTGCTCAGATTCAGTCAAATGCTACAAAACTGATAACATGATGCTTCACAGTACAGTTTTGTAATGACCCAAAACATACTGCGAAAGCAACCCAAGGGCTTTTCAAGGCAAAGAATGGAATGTTCTTAAATGTCTGATGACCTCAGTGCAATCGAGCATGCTTTTCACTTACTGAAGACAAAACTGAAGGCAAAAAAGCAGCAACTGAAGAGAGCTGCAGTAAAGGCCTGGCAAAGCATCCCAAGGGAGGAAACTCAGCATTTGGTGATGTCCATGGGATCCAGATTTCATTGACTGCAAGTATTAAAAATAATCATTTTATTTATGATTGTGTTAGTTTGTCCAATTACTTTTGAGTCTGTGAAAATGGACAGACTCTGAAAAAACATGGTTGTAATTCCTAACCATTGTGGTGGTGGTGTACAGAGGCAAAATTACAAACATTTTGTCCAAATACTTATGGTCCTGACTATATAAATAGATATAATGCCTACATACTACAGTCTGCTGAATAACTATGCTGCATAATTTAGTATCAAAATCCTCTCAGAATAGACTAATTACGTTATTTCCTCATTCCGTATTCATCAGGAGAGTACAAGACTCTGTGAACACACAAAAATAAATTATTACTAGTAGTTACACATTACTAGCTCACCTTACTCAACAGACTTTGTTTACATCATGGAAAGACCATAGACCAACAGTGCTGTGGAAAAGTATTTGGCCCCTTCCTGAGTTCCTACATTTTTGCATACTTGTCACACTAAATTGTCTCACATCCACATACAAAATGTAATATAAGACAAAGAGAATATGAAGAAACACAAAACACAGTTTTTAAAAGATCATTTCAGTTATTGAAGGAAAATAGGTTATGCAAAACCTATATCTCCCATGTGAAAAACCAACTGCCCCCTAAAATTGATAACTGGTTGTAGCACCTTTAGCAGGACCTAAATACCTCTGAGAACTGGAGATCAGTATTTCACATCTCTGTGGAGGAATATTGGCTCAGTCTTATTGGCAGAATTGCTTTAATTCAGCTTGAGTATGAACTGATCATTTAAAGTCCTGCCACAGCCTCTCACTGGGGTTCAGTTCAGGACTTTGACTACACCACTTTTAGTGTTTAGCATGTTTGCCACGCACCTTCGGAGTTGGCAGTTGCAATTCCGCCTCCACCCTGTGTGTGCGGAGCATGCATGTTCTCCCTGTGCTTGGCACCCTGTCTTGTGCCCCAAGTCCCCTGGGATAGGCTCCAGGCTCTCTGCGACCCTGTGTAGGATAAGTGGTACAGAAAATGGATGGATGGATGGACTAGGCCACTACTTTTGAGCCATTTAGAAGTGGATTTCCTCTTGTGCTTCAGATGGTTTTCTTGCTGCATAAGCCAAATGTGCTTGAGCTTCAGATCAGAGACTGGTGACTGGACATTCTCCTTGTTCTGGTAGAGAGCAGAATTCATGGTTAAGTCACCCAAGCCCTAAAGCAGCAAAGCCCTAAATCCCCACACCATCACACTACCTCCACAATGTCTGACTGTTGATATGATTATTGTGGAATGCTTTGTAAGTATTATGCCAGATGTAATGGAACCTAAAACATTTCACTTTCATCAGTCCACATAACAGTATCTCAAAAGACTTGGGGGTCATCATGGTAAAACACCTTGGCAAAACTTTTTTTTTTTTTTTTTTTTTTTAAACGAATGCTGACCTTATCTGAGGAGAACAATGCCTGTGGTCCCTTAGATACTCATCTGGCTTCTTTTGGCGTTCACACAGGGCTAGTTGGTTTTGAAAATCTTTTTTCCTTCAATAAATAAATCTATCATTAAAAAACTATATTTTGTGTTTTTTTTTTTGTTTTTTTTTTTTGTTTTGTTTTGAA